>VSDK01007470.1:193785-288709 GCA_009767595.1 Symbiodinium kawagutii | reverse complement strand
CTGCTGACTGGTTTGGAATCTTATTTTCGCTTCAAACTCACTAGTTCAAACATGGTCGGCACTGTTGTCCACGCTCCCTCACTTGGTCATTGGCTGTGTTGGGAACCAGGGAGTTGTGAGGAACATTCCTATGGATGCACTATTTTCATAGGCAAAACCATTATAAATAGTGGATTTTCGACACAACCAGGTTCAGGACTGCCGGAAAATCCACTATTTATAATGGTTTTACTTATATGGTGGTTTCTCAAAATAAATAGCCCAAAAATGGCTGGTTTATCACTAGAAATGGTTAATAGTGGATGATTTGGGGGTCCCCTATTTTGAGAAACCACCATATATAAGATACTATAATCATATTATGATTTCATGCATGCGCATATGATGCTACCAGTATGGAGTCGATGCACCAGATGTGTTTTCAGCTCAGCGACACAATGCCCCATGGCCTTTCTGCCGAGTCCAGAGACCGATTTCAAACTGCTGCGAGGACAAGAAAGGCCTGGCTCGGCTGCTCAGGATGGCCACGCGTCCCATAGCCATCCAAGCAGCCACCATGACTTGTGGTAAAGAAAAGGCACATGGATCTTCAGTAAACATGGCAGAACATGATATGCGAATTCCATCCACATCTGTTTTCGACGCTTGGTCCTTTGAAAACGAGATACGACTCTCTTCAGTTTCAGTACTCAATATCTTTACTCATAAACCAGTAGTTGTTTGCCCTTTGTTGTTAGTCATTATCCCCCATTACTACCCATGATTTGTCGGCTTCCATGGCGTTTCCTCTCTCCCTTTGTCCACCGCAGAGGTGAACGTGCAAGGACCAAAGGACTTGCCCAGTGCAAAGTTGGGTCTTTCTCAAGTGGACCTCCCAAGTCATCCAGTCATAAACCTAAAAGAATGGAATGGCTACAAATCGATGTTCACTAACCAGTTGGCTATGGGTCAAGGCTTTAATCAACCAACTTTCATGGGGGATAGTCACCAACAATTTAATAGGGAAAACAATGCCAAATGATGAGGGAACCAGGGGGACTAAGGGTGAACTGACCAGCCATGGCTACAGTCATAAACCCACCATAACCTTTCGGTTTCCCCTATGGCTTGAGAAACAAATCCTGGGCGGCTGATGGGTGGCAGCTACCCAGGGCGTCACCTGAGGCGACGTCCTTTTCCGTCCACGGGGCGTGGGCTTCCGGAGGTACTGGAGCTGGGTATGGGTGGATGGTCAATGATGGTGAGTAAGCTCCAAAGTATCACTGGATAAGCTGGGTGTTGATGTTTGATAATGGTGAATAAGTGAATAAGCTCCAAAATCTCTAAAATCACAGAACTGCCTCGTTTCTCTCGACTCCAAGAAGTGTGTGGATTTGTCTCTCAGGGGTGAGATTGTGCCAACAAACACAAATGGGCGGAAGTCAAGGGGGATGGAAATTGGGCTCAGTTGTGCTTCAACATGTCCAACAGTTTGACAATTTGGTTGGGCCATTCCTGGTAGCTCGCTCCCCCTTTGAAGGGCCTTTTGAAGCGATTACCCATGGCTCCTTGCCTCCCTCCCTCCCGACCAACAGCCATCTCTTCCGCAGAACCTCTGTGCAGTGTGCCTTCTGAGGTGTCTAATTCTGGGGGCCCTCAGTTGGATAGATAACTCCAGTAGCCCTTTTTGTGTACTTTGAAGGGTACTGAAGGTACACTCAGAAGGTACACCACGGTACACTCTGAAGGTATCAATATACAAATCTTAGAAATATATCAACAATCTATCACAGCTCCTCAAATTTGACTCTTAAATATCCTGGAAATTGAACAAACAGCAGCATGTCCGCACCCATGGTGCCTCATCCTCTTCGTGCTGGAATCCTCTGAATCTATCCTTGCCGCGGGACCAGGAAAGTCAAAGCCCATTGCCCAGCCCATGAAAGTACCCTGATCCAAAGTGGTACCTGCAGTGCCAAACTGATCGTGGCCAAGGACTTGGGGAAATGGACCATGTGAATCCATGTGAATCCAACACCAAGATCCTACCCATTTTTGACGGTAAATCCATGTCAATCCCCAATGATTCATGGTTTTCTATCCGTGGTGGCTTGAAAAAAAGCCAGATCTCCAGCGACTGATGACTTTAAATGATCATGGGCTTCACAGCAAGAATTGAATCAGGTGGCAGCCATTTGCAACCCACTTGGACCAGATCCAAAACAGTGGAGATTCCTTGGCATTTGGTTGGAAGATCTGTCGCTGGGATCGTACTAGCAGTTCTTGCATGATGCAATCGCTTCGATGACGTCATCCTCAAGACAGTCATCTGCTTATCATCGCCTTGTAGAGGTCGATTATGCTTGGTTCATAGCCATTCCTATCTCATGGATTGAGATAAACACCTAGAAGACCAGGTGGTAGTGTTCCCAGACTTTACCCAGCCACCCCAGCAACAGAAATCCAACAACCAGAACGTTGGGCGCTGCTCAAGTGCTGACTCTCCACTCTCTGTGGCAACGGAATCGCCTTCGTTTCGACCCTCTATGGCATTCTATGGTCAATACTCTTGGCTCCCATTGCACCCATCAATAAGTATTGGCCATGCACTCGCGTAGTGAGGGATCACCAGTACGACAAATCCCACAGGGGAATCAACACTCAAAGTTGACCAAGAGTCATGTGATCCGCAAGTGATATAGACATGAACAAGTTCATGATCCATAAATAAAAGTAAAGGGCCAACAGGTTAAAAATCACCATGCTACATCATGCTATTGATTTTGCAGTGTCTCCACACGGTTTTGTATTGCAGATCTCACAGTTGTCAGTTACTGTGTAAGCATTACAAGAAATCCCAGTTGCGTGTTTCTGTGCCGATTTTCCGCGTAAGAAAGATGTGGCTGTGGGTCAAGACCCTTGATAAGCATCACCGAAAGCTATATCTGAAATAGCTTCGTTTGATATCACGCATCATTAACTTCAATGAAACTTCAAAGTGCACAGGGGACTATTTTCTTCAACTCATATAGCTCATCATCGCTTAGCCGCCTAGATCAAAATTGGTTGTCTATCGTATCCAAATATCAGTGCACAACAGTTCATTAGCCATAAATTAGCAATTGTGCATCTCCAACTGACCATTGTTAACCACTATCCACCTAGATTTTCCATTTCCCAGCCATATGAACCATTTACCAGCCACTCTTGACCACCAACATGAGTTCATTGGTTCATTACTCACCAAGGCGGGTTTCGTAGTCACAAAGTGGTTAAGCCATTGAACTATAATTACACATATTAGTAATCATAATAAATAGTAGAGTAATGTTAATAAATAGTAAGTCATTCTTAACTGAATAGTAATCTTACTGGTAACTCATCTACCATCTGGTTTCACCACTCCCTGTAGTAGCTCTTTAGCTCCCCCTTTCAAGGGATTTAGGGATACCCCTGGCTCCTTAGCTCCCTGAGAATCACCAGCTAGCCATACATACAACAACTTGTAGTTACCCTAGTTCTCAACCAACTTGGCGCATGTAGCAACCATCACCAGGGTCTTGCTCCGCGCCTCGAATCCTCGCTGGAGAATTCGAAGGCAGCATAGAGCAATATGCACATCAGGGCCACCACTGCGCAGTAGCTGCGGTGAAGGGCAGAGCAATTCCCCAACGAAATCTTGTAGAATTAGCGGCTTAGAACCAGGGGGCCTAGGCTTGGAGAGCTAGAAATCTGGTTGTAACCCAATCATCGGGTGCTTCCATTCATGGTGACTTCTCATCTCAGACGATGGGTTGATTTACGGAATTGACCGGAAAATCGAAGCTGGAAACTATGGATGCCACTATGATAGACGGGAATGGGTCCATTGACCAAGTTTTCCGTCAACTACATGATGGGTGCCCACGTCTGTAGATGTATTTCCAAACAAAATCGGTATAACGTGCATGTATGTATGTATGTATGTATGTATGTATGTATGTATGTAGGTAGGTAGGTAGGTAGGTAGGTAGGTAGGTAGGTAGGTAGGTATGTAGGTATGTATGTATGTATGAATGAATGAATGTATGAGGGTATGAATGTATGTATGAATATATGAATGTATGAATGTATGAATGTATGAATGTATTTACGTATTTATGTATTTATATAATGTAATGTAATGCAATGTAATGCAATGTAATGTAATGTAATGTGATATAATGTAGTATGTCACGTAATTAATGTAGTGTAATGTAACGTATGTATGCATGTATGCATGTATGCATGTATGCATGTAAGCATGTAAGCATGTAAGCATGTAGGCACGCATGTATGCATGTGTGTATGTATTTATGCGTATATGTATGTAAGCATGTATGCACGTATGCATGTATGTATGCGTGTATGCATGTATGCATGTATGCATGTGTGCATGTATGCATGTAAGCACGCATGTATGCATGTGTGCATGTATGCATGTAAGCACGCATGTATGCATGTGTGCATGTATGCATGTAAGCACGCATGTATGCATGTATGCACGCATGTATGCATGTATGCATGTATGCATATATATATATACATATGCATGTATGCATGTATGCATGTATGCATGTATGCATGGATGTATGCATGCATGCATTCATGTATTTGTCTATGTGTTCAATCTATGTATTTATGTATATATGTGTGTGTTTGCTTGCTTGTTTGTTTGTTTGTTTGCTTGCTTGCTTACTCGCGTGTTTGTTTGGATGTCTGTTCATTGATCAATCTGTGTAGCCCAGGAGGTCAGTGTCCCTGGATGGGTAAAGTTTCGTCGAAAAGGTGCGTCACAAGAATCTCAACGGTTCATCATCCGATGCATCCACGACATAGATCATTAAAGATAGATGACTGTGTTTTCTTTAGAGAATTGAAAGTTGGATAAAAAGGGATATTATTGAATAGGCAGTCCATTTGGATTAGATTCAACACTTTCGTAGGATCGTCCTTTCTAGATGGTCAAAATCCTTTACATTGATGTTTTGTAAACTTGGTCATCCTATAAAATCTAGATGGCAAATTGTTGATGTTGAACAGTCTATGGATGGTATGGTGGTTTTAGAATCTATTTGGATTATGTAATTTGCCTTATGGATTCGACATTTGTCTAGATGGCAAACATATTTCTAGACATATCTGGGGATGTTCAACCTTATTTCAACCATATTTTTTCTAGATGGCAAATGTCATTCTATATGGTTGAAAATCCCCAACTCTGAATGGATGCTCGTTCTGAACCTGGGCGTCCACAGACCTGAGGTCACAGGCGCTGAGTCGCGGACGGCTCAAGGGGAGCACCACCTTCGAATAATTGATCCTGCGTCAACAAAAAAGAGGGGTGCCAATGATGAGTGAAATGCTTGGTGAATGCTTGGTGAATGCTTGGCGAATGCTTGGCGTCCTGGGTCAGTGCTTGGTGAAATGATTGGTGAAACTGGTGACCAACAATCATCAATCATGGGGAGAGATGCGATTATAGCTAGGAGGCAACAAGGATCACCACCTAGCTATGATACCTAGGTTGGTATGAGCCTTCCAACCTAAGCTAGGTTGGTGTAGCTAGGGGGAGATGCCAATGCCAATGATCACCAGCTGCTCGCAGCGCTCTCGAGGGCACAACCAGCAGCGGGTGATGAGAATCCACAGCACGGTAGATCCATATACTAGAACTACCATAGGTGGTAAATCCCCAGCTATTCATGGTCAAACTGGTGATTCATTCACATGGATCTACCGTTGGTTGAGATGAGGTTTCAAAAAAACTCCAAGTGGCCAAGTGAAAAATGTTTGTACTCAACGTTGTTGCTTGCTATTTTAGATTCTCATGTGCCAGCACTTTTGGCCCTGTTGATTTCCTCCAGCGGCAGTCCAGTCCTTTGCCGAGGGTAGGCATCAAACCTGCAGGGTTGGCAGAACGAGCCCAGATCGATGATGACATCCCCAGAATTCCAGAAACAAGAAATCTAAGCCAGTCTCCCAGTGACCGTTGGTTCCCAATGATTACTTATTAATGGGGTTACATACTTCTAATGGATTCACCATGGTCTTTTACTGGCTAATTTGTATCAACAATAGGCAAACTATACTTAACAGTTTGACGTACTATAACAAGCTAATCATTTGCGAATCATTGATTCATAATTAACTTACAATCAGCTATGTGACAACGAACACCCAGTCACCATCGGGAGCTGAATTAACTTGGTCGAATCAGGATTTGTGCGCGGATGGTTGCAGCCGATGTGACTTTAGCTATAGAATTCCAAGTGATAAGCAGCAACGTTCCTAAGAATTTGATCTAGATATCCAACATTGTCCAACTATGGGAATTCCCCAGCTGATGAATGTCAAAAAAATCATAGTAAGCAGAAAATAATCCGCTATTAGCCGTCACCGATTTGGAAGTGGTTATCATGTCATGGGATAGCTGATCATCTGCTATAAGATCAGTTTGTGATAACCACTTCCTATTGAGTTTTTGATATGCGAAAGTGTGTTGACGGGAGGAAGACATAGTTGCATGCAGTTGCTACATCCCGCTTCTCGTTGGTTATAATTTAATGTTATATGCCCTATTATGAACCAGCCTATGGACGATGAACCACAGTCTCGAGATGCTTCTTATAGATAAGCAAATTAGTCGCTACAACATCAGCCGCAAATAACTAGCTGGTCTATGCTGATTTGTTGACAACTAAACATTATCACTTCAGCGTTGTCACTTCACCATTCCTTACCCTTTCTTACTTTCCCATTCACTATCCATTCTTACTTCCCCATTCATCCACCATTCTCAACCAACCATCAAAAATAGACCATCCTCAATAATCAACCATCATCAATTTCCAAACCAACACTAAGCATCAATACTTGACCACAACCAACCCTTAACATCCCTTGATAAGCTGACCATTAACCGACCTTGCTCCTACCACCCCGCAGCTCCCCAACAGTAGGGCTGAGTCACATCGCTCCCGGCGCGGACGGAAAGTGTTGCGTCGCGGCGAGCCGAAGCGTACTGAACAAGCGTCACCTGGGCGCCGGCGAGGCCCTCCGGCAGCCAAGAAAGAGGAAACAATATGGGATAATGATGGGTCAATGATGGTCAATGATGATGGTTAATGATGATGCTTCACAATGGATAATGATGGTTGATGTTGTTGATGGCGGTTGATGATGATGGTCCAAAAATGGCCAAGAATGGGTAAAAGCAACGAAAAATCAGATAGATTGACAATGATGGTTTAAAGTGGTGGTTGACAGTGCCGATTAATTGCCCATTGCAAAAATGCTCCCTGGTGCTTGTACATTTACCATATGTGGAGTAGCTGGGTGGCTACCATGATTCATGATGGTTGACAATGGTGGGCAGTAATGGTTGATGGTCATCAATTCATGTGCCATGGATTTATCAATAGCACTTCATAGTGGTTGATGAGAATGGTGGGTCAGTGCTGGTCAACAATGTTCATATTGTTGATATGTAGAAATTGGTCAATCAATACGGTGAATGGTGGTTCGGTAATGCTTCAAAATGCTTAACAAGGGCTCGTGGTGGCTCGTCGTGGTTACTGTTGAGCAATGTTGTGGTTTTATGATGAGTGCATAGTGATTACCGTAACGAATGCTTCATGTTTGAAAGTAATTATATAACTGGTTATTGATCGGCTAATCATATCGAATGATGTCAGTGAGCATGAAAAATAGCAATACAGTAAAAACCAGAGATGAAGGCCGTATAGCAGTGTGACCAATTGCCAAAATGAAATGGGACAAAAATGGAATATAATATAACATGTTCCTTCGTTGTATAAGGCCACCTTCGATTTACAGGGGTTTGGCCAATCTTTCCGGACACATTGCCGTCATTACAAAAGGTCACCTTCCTTTCTGCAGGTTTAACGCTTGTTCCATTTCCATCACGTTCCTGAGGTGTACCTTTTTGATGGTGTCTCATTTTATTTAAGCAACAAAACCTACAAGAATGCATTGAATACCTATAATGAGCAACGGCAATACTGGTGTTCGTAAAATGCTATTGAGTTACTATCCGGGTGTCCCATGAGCATTCCTAGGCATAAATACAGGCTGGAAACCGCGGAACTTGGCACTTGACAGCCAACTAGCCAACAATCATCGAGATGTGACTCGATTAATGATCATGATGCAATGGCCAAAAACGATGAATATGTGGCGGTTTCTCAAAATGGGAAACCCAAACAAACCATTTGTATTTTTTATAAATGGTTCATATGATATTTTTTGGGGGAGGGGGGGAATTTTGAGAAACCCCCATGTGGCAACCACGACGCACCACAGTCATGGAAAGTCTGCAATGCAAATCCACCCACGTGGGAAAAACAGGCGCACAATCCCAATGGAGGATCTCAATGAGGACTGGTGCGTCGCCATCTGGGAGTCTTGGCGGCCCCTGTGGGTCATTGCACTATCCCTGGCATCCCAACATTGAACGGTACGGTGGTAACTTCATTGGCGTGTTCACCAGGTTCGGTGACCTGATCTTGGGGTACATTCGGCATCATTTGGCTATGACCCATACCCTTGCGATGGGAGTATCATGGTCCTTTCTCCCCCAAAATCACATGGTCCTCACCAGAATGAATTGCCTTTCACAAATCAAGGACTTTGATGTACCTAACCTTTCCAGTTACCTATACAATGAGGAACCATCCCTACTTGCGGTTCCCTGCTTAATTACCTACCACAAAGGTAACTGCATTGGCGTAGCCGAACAAGCAAATTGAAAGCCATGATTTTCAGCCATGAGGCCAAACCAGTGGTGCTTTACCATTTGCCCACGGGGGGCACCAATACCGGTGCACATGTACGCACTTGGAGTGGTCACCCAGTGAACCACAGACTTGCATCCCAAGAATGTATGGAAATCGTCACACAATGAACATCAATGAACCATGAACATCCATGAATTGCAGACTAGTCAGGTCATGGATGGTCATGGCTTTATGATATGACCAATTTGAGGCTCGGCTGTGACGACCGGGTCTGCCCAGTTCTGCCAGGGAGCAAAACTTCCATCAGGGGCAATCGACAGCTATCTTAGCTCACTGTCGCGCCCGACCCAAACCCCTGAGCCAAAGACAAGTGAAGAATTGTGCAGTCCTATGGTGGTCTGACAATGTCTGACAGGTGAACAGTGCCATCTTGGCATCGTCTCTTAAAAGGGTGAAAAAGAAATCCAAGTTCGCTTTGAGCAATGATCAAAAAAGAAGGTGTCAATGACTTTCAACTATTAGAGGACCGTCATCAACGCAATAAGGGTGTCAAACAAGCCGTATGATGAAGCCAACTCTTATTAGCCGGTGGCCAAATGTAAGGAGCTTTGACCTTGGATCGCGCCCCTTGGTACAACATTCGGAAAAAGAAGTTGAACCGGAACTTTCGAACGATGCCCACGCGAGCCATGTCCAAGGACACGGCAAGGCTAGGCTGCTACAGTTGGATACACGCGATCTCAGTAGTGAACCTTGGTGCAGAACATATTCTTGCTAACCTGGGGGGATCAATAAGCCTGTGGTTTAGGAAGTGGTTGCGTGGTTTCACCCGAAGAACAGCGGTGGTTGATTCATTAATGAAATTGCACCCCATCGGTTGGTGTCAACGCTCCCTGAACCCACCAGCTCGCACACGGCTCTTTTTGACCCATAGGATCAAGTCAGCGAAACAAACGATGCACTTCCCATAGAAAATGACACTGCATGGGTGTTGAACGTTGGAGTTCTTGGATGTGTACGCCCACTTGTAGCTGGTTCTTAAGTTTTACATAACCATGGTTGCATCCCAGTCCTGACCCCAACTGCACATCCAAGTATCCAAATCGCTATGGCCATCTGTCAGGGTACCCTGAAGGGGACGTGGTTTCACCAGCCTCCCCCCGGGGTCACCCTGATCACGGCCACGGAAGATTCCCCAGCGCAGTATTTCCACAGGACGTGACGCCAGGTGCGCACCTGGCTGTGGCCATCGAGGCACAGCTGGCCGTCCTCGGCCTTCTCCAGCGCCCCGGGCAACACGAGACCCAGGGTGGTCCCCGGGCACCGGTGTCTCTTCAGACCGATCAGAACTTCCAGTCGCGAGGGGTGAACACGCCTGGCGCCTGGCCAGCCTCAATGATTCGTTGCGGATTGAAGACGAGTTCGGAAGTAGGGCTGGCGCCGCTGCGATGCAGAAATCGGAAGTGGCGCGGCTCAAGTTCACAGCTGTGAGTCTGAACTGGTGAACTGTATCCATCTGCACATGTGAGGCCAGGGCACTGCGGCTAGGCCAGGCAGGTCATCGTGGGCTCGTGTAAAGGCTGCTCATGCAGACTGGATGACCATCAAAGGCAACTGAGTGAGGCCAGAAATCAAGAACCAACAGGCGCCAGATTCACGAAAATGAAACGACCAGGAAACAGCGCCAGTCCTGGAAGAGTAGTGAGGGACTTGGCTCTTCATATTCCAACAAGGACTGCTGTGGATTCTCAAAGTTCAGCCCAGCTTTGTCAAGGGACGACTGGGCGACCGAGTATCATTGCTTGCTGACCGTGAAGTTGATCAAGGCAAGGAGATGTGTGAAAGGTTCACACACAACCTGGGGCTCCCGAGCTCGTTGCCATGCAACAAGCTGTGATCAACTGGGGGGTTACCGACGCAGTTCATTCGTTGAATATGCCTAGTAGTATCAACAGTGCCCAACCTACTATATCTACTGTGATTGAACTATTGACAAGCACACAATTATTTCCATCATGGACTTCACACGATGCATTTTCATGTTTGTTGAAGTCAAAAAATGCCAGTAAATGATATCAACAACTTTGACATAGCGGAGGTTCAACAGGTGTAGTTGGCTGAAACTGAGTTTACTGGTTCATCAAATCTCTGGTGTTTAATGAATGTTAATCAAAAGCAATGCTGGTTTATTACCATGTGACTTACCATAAATCAGGTGAACCATTCCAAGTTCATGGTTCACAGGTAAGCCCATCTACAGTAACCGATTGAGTTCATAATCCCATGAATGTTATCATTCACCAAGCAGCTACTGAGACCCCTTGACTCGCTACAGTTGGTACTTGCGGCTCCGTGCCATGGTTTGTTGACTGAAAAGTACATGTCCCGGGAAACTGGACAAGGTTGCTGTACGTTTATCATCATTTATGGGCACATCTACACATGTCTACAGTGGTTGCGATATGAATCTATTCAATTTGCATGTGCAATGATAAAGCTGTATGTGATATCATCAACATGTGTCATTATATCATCCATCGTATTAATCACCCTTACCCATCAGTAGCCGGTAGCCACCAAATCATCACAATATAACCATCAATTCACTATAGTAAGGAACCGATGGTTATAACCCATGTACGCAATATCATAACTGATGGTTTATAATTTATAACTTTATGAAGATAACAATATCACCAATCTATCAAACTCATAGTTGTAACCATGGTTTAATATCCCTACTGAGGTTTATCGTATATCAGTTTATAACTGATGGTTTAATATCCCTATCGACCCACGCCCCCCATGATGAACAGCTGTCGGTACCCGCTCTCAGCTTGCGCCAGGCGACTGATTCCCGCAACGCATCTTGAAAGGCTCCTTGGGCAACGTCTGCAGCCGAGCAAACGCCATGTCCTGCTTCGCTGCGGGGTTCAAGCCGCTTTGGGTGTGAGTTTGTCGTCAAGGTGCTGAGTACTACAAAAGAATGGTTCAGGTTGTGGTTAATCACTGTTATGGCTCAATAATGGCTAGTAATATCTCAAGAATTGTTTTTTTTCATGGCTTGTTTGTTGATTGAGAATGGCTAATTGGTGGTCAGACATGGCTCATATTGGATGGCTAATTACGTTCATCAATTGGTTGATGGCCGTTGATTTCTAGGTAAGAACTGGTTGAGGGATGGTTCTTGATTTTGTTTCGGATTTTTCATGGTGAATACTGTTGGAATGTGAAGTCCTACATCACCTCACACAAATACCCATGCCAGTGGTTCTATCTGCTGCCAGCAACACACTAATCAACCAAAATTACCTAATAATTGAGATCTCACTCGTGCCCATGAGGCACGTTTTTTCCTATGCCTACGAGGTCAGGCTATCGCCGCTCCTCCAAGAAGACAGCAGCCAGGAGTCGGTTCACGTAGCTGGGGGAGTCCTTCGCAGGGTTCTCTCGCTTGATGTACCTGATGCCGGGCCCCAATCAACTCATCCTGGGAGATCCAGCCATCCAGAGACCCCATGGTTGTGGTGGATCACAAGCAAGGTCGTTGGGTCGAACTCGTGATGTTTCATGTGGATCTACCCATTGTTCCCAAGGCATTCCAAGCTCCAAGTCCCCAAAAACCAGCACAACCATAGGATGAAAGATTGTTGCGGTAGTAGAATTGACATTAGTAATACTAGTTATAATCGTATTGACAGACATGGTATAAGACCATCAAGATAACAACTATATACGTCACTTATGTATGTAAATATTGTCTGGTGTTATAGTTGTGATATGTTGTGATAGTAGTATTGATAGTTGCATTGTAGATAAAAACAATTGTACAGGCCTTCGATGTTGTTTCTCAACTAGAACAAGTCCATGTTTTGAAATCATTATATGTTGTGTTTGTCATAGTGCTCGCCTTCTTGAACATCAAAACACTCCCAGCAATGGTTGTTGCACGGCTTTCCTGTGGATTTTCCCATCAATCAACCGACTGAAACATCTCATCTCCAAGAAAAAGCAGCCCTCAAATGCGCTCAAGCAATCTCAAGTGCGATTTCAAACTTCTAGCCACGATGAATCAACGAAGGGTAGCAACGGTTGATGTTGCATAGATGAAAATACATTGCTAACGATTACTGTAATCGATAATGGTAATAACGGTTTTAGTAAGATAGATATGTAAATGTTTACTGTAATAGATTATGTAAATATTGGTTTTTAGGTAATAGTAAACAATAGACTAGATGATAATGGTTCATGGTTAAATGGGTAATTGTACATAATTCATTGTAGCAATGGCACGCTTGGATCATGGCTAATGGTTACAGCGAAGGTACTGTATAAGAATCTCCTATATAAGAATTTGATGGGTTCGGATTCGTTTCCGCCCCTATTTGAGTTGAATAAAATTTGTTTCTTCGTCTAAGATTTCAGGGGCCTTCATGGAGCAAGTAAATTTTCAGCAACCATGTTTTGGGGTAAAAATTTTCTCTAGCGAGGGGTTGAGCCTATGATTTTTTGGTGAAAAGCCACCCTTTTTGCCAACTAGGCCAAACAAGCCCGGCCCAAAGGGCCAGAAATCCACTTTCACTTTTCTGCTAACATGCATGTCTCCCGCGCGGCCTGGGGGACAAAGCCAACTTTTTTCGGGCCCCGACAAATTGTCTTTGTCTCGCGGGCCCGCCCGCCCGGTTTGGAGCCCCCAGCATTTTTTTAAAGGGCCGGAGAAAATTTTGAGAGCAGCTTCAACCAAATTTCCACCCGTAAAATCAAAACAACTTTTCGGGCCCTGAAAAATTGTCTTTGTCTCGCGGGCCCGCCCGCCCGGTTTGGAGCCCCCAACATTTTTTTTAAAGGGCCGGAGAAAATGTTGAGAGCAGCTTCAGCCAATTTTCCACCCGTAAAGTCAAAACAATTTTTCGGGCCCTGAAAAATTGTTTTTGTCTCGCGGCCCTGCCGGCCCAGTGTTGCGCCACCGGCTTTCTTTTCGAGGTTTGGAAAATGTTGTGAGAACGGTTTCAGCCAATTTTCAACCGTAAAATTGTAAACAACAATCACGATCGACAACTCATTCACCCGCACAATCCTCCGGCTGCACACAATCTTCCGGCTTTCTGTCACAAGAATAATGGGAATACATACTTGAGAAATTGGTAAGAAATTGAGGGGCCCTCAGACCTGGAACGTGGAAAATCTTGAGCAATTTAAATCAAGAATTTGAGGGGCCCTGGACCACAGATTTGGGATCCTTATCCAGGAGTTCCACTGTAATTGTAACAAGGACCATTGATATAGCAACCAGTGATGAACAATGATTCATGGTTAATAGAAACAGTTCATGGCAAAACTCATGGACAATGATGGGAAACACAATGACTGCCTAGTCATGTTGGTTCATAATGGCTGACAAGTATGGTTAGTGACCAATCACCATGAATTTTTTGATAACGCTGCTGAAAATTTCTAGTGGCCAATATCAGTGGATATGAGTGGCTCGTGAATCATGATGATGATGATGATGATGATGATGATGATGACGATGATGATGATGATGACTATGATCATGGTGAATGGTTGGCAGTGAATAGGAAATATTGGAAACCACCCAGCAAATGACAATCCAAGGCACAACATCGCTTCATTCTCCTGTTCATTTCGCTCACCGCGCCAGATCACATCGCCACTGCCTGAGCGGGATCACATGAACAAATGCAAGAGCGTCTACATACCTAGAACGTGTGCGCAATGCATGCGTATATGTTTATATATCTTTATATGCGTGTGTGTGTGTGTGTCTCTTCTTCGCGTGAAACGTGTATATATAGTTCCGCGCTCCGTGTTCCCCTACCCCCCTCCCCCAAAGGGTAGGGGGGGATGGGGGGGCGGGAAAATGCTATTTGCAGCTTTTGGAGCTGTAGCCTCGCACCGCAGGCTATTTGCAGCATTTCGGAGCTTTAGTCTCGCACTGCACGCTATTTGCAGCATCTGGGAGCTTTTGCATCCCTGTTCCATGCTCTTTGCAGCATTTGGGAGCTTTTTGCCTCCCAATTGCACGCTATTTGCAGCATCAGGGAATTTTATATAACGCAAAGATACCCATGTACTATCTACGTACTACTACGTATTGTCTACATACATACACTCACATACTACCCGTGTACCGCACTGACCTATCTACGTACCTGCTACGGACTTGCTTATTCGCTATATATACATATCTATACTTCTATGCAACCTACATACTACTAATACACCGCAAATTTGCAGCATATACCAGCCCATCTACCTACTTACTTCCTGCTTACTATTGTTACCTATTTGTTTTTGATATCTAAATACTACATACACACTACCTATCTACTGCCTACACGCAACCTATATATACTACTTACATACTAATTGTTTGACATGTGCACATTACTGATATTCCCCGAATACTACCAATTTACTAATTACCCAAAAATATTGGTAGCATTAAATATAAAAGGTTGAAACAATTTGAATACAAAGAGTGGTTATATAGAACCAACGCACAACTTATATACTTCTACCCCACTCACCCCACCCCATGTGACGTGCGATGTCATCCTGGGAGACTAAGGCAAATGACCTAAAGCGATCCGCTCAGAAACACGGCATATCAAAAGGTCACAATGACAGACCTGGCAGACAGTAGGTTGAAAATTCTGCGACCTTCCGCCACTTGATCGGTAGATACCTTACAAACTCATGTCAGATCAAGTCTCAAATCTGAAGTCTCCTCTGCTGCAACCCGGCCCACCCCACCCATCCCAATGTCAGATTTCAAGCCAAGTCTCAAATCAAGCCTGCAGTCAAGTCTCAAGGCGAGTTTCAATTGAAATGACTTTCTCTGTCTGACTGCCGGATCAAGTCTTCAAATGTCAAGGTCAAGCCAAATGCAAGGTCGAGTCAGGCGCAATGTCAAACCCATGGGTCAAAGCTCAGCCAACGGCCAGTACTCTTCTATCTCATTGCTTGTGTACTCATGTTTGTACACTTTGTAGCGCCTAAGAACAGGATTTGAATCCAGATTTGTCACTAAAAAAGATGTGATAGATACGTTGGGGAGCAACATTCCACCTAATATATTCGTTATTCAACTCAGTCATTGAAACATTGCAAAACTTTCGAACATCCGCAGGGAAGCACCTACATCTCACAATCGACAGCAAATTTAATTACGAACCTCCCCCCAAACCGAAAACTGGGCAACCCGCTGTGCCCTTGTAAGGGCGAAGCCGCAGTGAGGGTCCACCTGGCGGTCAGTGCAGCGGTAAACTGAAGAAGGATGAAAAAGGCAAACCAAAACGGATTCTCTGCACTTGCAGCGATGCATGCATAGCTTCCAAATGAAACCTTCAGCCGCCCACTTCACATCTGGAGATGTAACCTCCGATGCGTGTAGACTTCAGCCCACCTTGACCCTGCCTTCGTTCAAGGATTCCCTGCACTGGGAGAAAGAACGCCTAAGGGACGCGGCATCTGTAGCATCGCATATGCCTGCGCATGCAAGTAAACATGCTGTGGAACCGTAGCAGCACACACTTTGTTGTTTCTCAAGGCAGCGAGCCTGCCAAAAGCCAACGAGACAATGGCTGACGCAGAGCGATGTGCAATGAAGCTCAGAAATACGGATGACGCAGAGAGGACATATGTGTGTATGTGGGCACAGCCACCTCCTTGATGCTAACACCTTCGAACTTGGCAATCTCAAAGATCTCCTGCACCTAGGCGTCGATCGTCGGGTCCCAAGAGACCCCGTCCACGATGGACTCCGGGTTCAGACGTGAGCCCTGTTCCCACTGTTCCATCTGATCCCGGAGCCACAGGAGCTGCTGCGCCCTTGAAGGCACGTCCTGGCGCGTGTCCTGCGGGCAGGAGACCCTGCCCGTGGCCTCCAGGGTCTCCTGGTGCGCATTATGCGCTGCCAGGTTGTCCTCCGTCAGCAAGCGCTTTCCAACATCTCCTCCAGTTGTCCATACACTATCTACATACTACTGCGTACCACCTACCAAGTACATACACTCAATTACTACCCATGTACCGAACTGACCTATCTACCTACCTGCTTATTTGCTACATATTTACTCACATGCCACCGACATATTATGAATACACCACAGATATGCAGCACATACCAACATATCTACCTACTTAGTAGCTGCCTACTAGTACGACCTGTTGATTTATCATATCTATATATATAATATCTACATATGTATACTTGATATATGTATATAAAATATTTATATAATGTCTATTAATTAATTTATTCATTTATTCACTACACACACACACACTACCTTACCTATCTGCTGCCTACATGCAATCTATATATATATACTACTTACATGCTAATTGTTTAATATTGTTTATATAATACTTTCACACTTATGTTCCCAAAATACTACCAATATACTATCCATAAAGTATTTATGAGGTCATCTATATACTGTTTTTATACTCACAAGATTGATTATATAGTACCAATACACTACTGATATACTACTACCACCCCACCACCACCACACCACAGGGGGGGTGGGGGTTGTATTGCCATCTACTTACATAGCAGCTATATACAGCTGATAGAGTACCATCCCACTCCCCTGCCCACCCACCCACACCACAGGGGGGAGAGGGGGACCCATGACCCATGCCTGGGGGGGAGGGGGGGACAAGGAACGCCGGACCATATATAGTTATGTATCCACATACGTACATACTATCATATTTCTCTGTACAGTGTATGCAAATGTATGCATGCGTAGTAAGTAGTAGTCAGTTGCAATGTCTTACTTCAAGGCCACAATAGTACCAGCTGAGTTGCATCTGTCTGTGACACTACCAAGGCCCCTGATCTGTCTACAATCTTCAAAGCTAGTCAATAATCTGACTGTATATTTGACGCAAGAATGATGGGTTCCAGTTGTCCATCAAACTTGTTGGCTAGGAAAAGCAAAGCAATGAATTTGGAAACCCTCAGTTTTGTGCCCATATTAAGAAACCCGCCATATTTGCACTTAATTACGTCACTAGCTATGCCTTTGGGGGTGGTTTACTAACAGCTGGATCTTCCGTCAATAATAATGGGCTTTGGGATAGGAGAAACCTTTCTTGATGGTTGGTTCAATCCTAGTTGATTAATACTTATTTGATCATGATCAAACAAGTTAGGCTTCAGTTCATGACGTCACGACCCCAGGCATCCCTGGTACCATGAGCATCGTGTTTGTCATTCGCGCGTCTGCCAACTCAGCATCGCCTACCGTTGCGCATTTGTCGCCTCCGCTTTTCAGCCCATCTGCACCTGTTTTCCCCATCTGGGTCAACGGCGGTACCCCATCTGCGCATCATTGGTCGTGTAACCAACCAGCGAGCTAACGAGTACCATCATTTCTGGGTCCATACATGGTACCCCACCAGCATCATTAGTAGTGTAACCAACCAGCCAGCTGCTGAGGACCATCATTTCTGCCCCAAATTTCTCTACCAGAAACCGACCAGCCTCCCGGTGCCCCCGGCGGTCGCCACGGCACCGGTGAGGAAGTCGCTCTGGGAATCGGTGTAGCGCGCCACGGTGACCAGCACTGCTTCCAACTCTTCCAGGGAATCGAAGAACCTTGGGATATACCAACTGCAATGGTTGGTTTATGCTGGTTCAACAATCGCAAAAAAGGAGTAAGTAACAATCGCAGCAGAAGCAGGATCGCCAGCAGGTGATACGACAAAAAATATATATGTTGGTTTACTACCATGAATGATCAATGACTTGGATGATTTAGGGTTACTATCAATGGTTAACAAAGCTCAGCCCCCAAGACTTGGAGTTCCACTTGGTGGTTCTCTTCGTGGTTGATGAGGTATGTGAAGTTGATGATTAGCCATGATTAGTGATGGTTGGTGGTTGATGAGTTTAGGAGGGAAGCATCATCACCAAGCAACGAGGTTGGAGGTAAGCAATGACGGAAAACACCCTACGTGGTGAACAAACAAAATCATCAGTTTCTCACCCAGCCAACTCTAAGGCGTGGAAGGGATCATACAAAGCGTCGCACGCGTTCTCCATAAATGTGGGGGACCCAAAGAAGTCATGAACTGATGTACATGTGATTCACAAAATGCTCACTTTTGGGGATGATTCATGGACTCCCATAAGCTCTTAAACCAACAGCGGCTTGACCAGTTTTTTGTGGCCACCAAGTCTGGAACAGATCAACACATGTCAATGCGTGTTGCCATGCCATCAGTGGCTATGGTTGCTATGCCAAACCAACAACATTTGAGGGGGGTCAAAAGTTGTTGAAGCTCGCCAAGCGCACATCGAGGCGTTTGCTGGGATGTTCACCTGCTTATGTTCTTGGCAAATGCCTATGAATTCGTAGGCGATTAGTCTGGTATCATTTTTTGAAAAACCTCCGACGTAGAAATGCTGATGAGTCAAGCTGAAGTTTCAGATGAGACCTTATTCTAATTGCATTTCTCAATCATGTTGAATACGCCAACCCTTTTCAGGCCTCATATTGTGGATGAACCTGACAGGCGCAAGTTGTCCAGTGTGCAGGTCTCTCCACTATGCAGCACTCCTTAAATACGGGCATTCACAAACGGAGGCACTTCCAAACCACCCATAGTGATCTTTAGCTGCGGGAAAGCCAACAATCTATTTGGGTATACACACCCGTCTACAAACGAAGCCATTTTCAGATACAGTACTAGCACATGCTCAGGACAGTCACACCACCTGATGTCCACATCTTCAACTGCAGTTTCCGGCAACATCGGCAACAGAAATCCCAACCCACAATCAATTTGCCGTGTGGGAACTCATAGGCACGTTCATGCAAATGCCTTGGCTGCTGCGGTCATGTCATGAATGGCACTCCAAACGGCCTACCACCCGTAAGTCACTTCCCTGCCCAAAGGGGAATCACTACTTGGGATATCATCATCCACCGTTCACGACTACCGCCCATGAACAACAAAGCAGAAGTCATGAGACCGATTGGTTACTTCGTGTGATTTTCCCATCAGCACCCATCCACTCTGTAGTTTCTTTCTTGAAAGAAAGGGACGAAAAGGATCTGTCTGGGATGTCCGCAGAAGAAATGGTATTCAAGTGCGTCTAGTGGTTACATGCGCCTATCTATCGTTTAATGCCAATGCCTACATATGTGTATATATATATATACAGTATATATACATATACATATATACATATATATATATACATATACATATACATATATATGGGTCGTTCACATCCCAGCACTGGAGGAGCATTCACGTTTTGGCCTGGGAGGTGAAGAACCAGGATTGAACAAGGGAATTGTGGTGAAGCCAAAGCCATCTTGATGGATAACTGATCAATAATGGTTCATATGGCTATGGGTCAATAGTAACCATCAAAAATGGCTTATAATGACCAACCAAATCATAGGGAAACCAACTGATTAATAGTGGTTTGATGGATAACTGGTTAATAACTGGTTAATAACTAGTTAATAACTAGTTAATATTGGTTTGTCAATAATGATTATCTATGGTTCTTATTTGTTGATGACTGCTTCATATTAGTGTGCTAATAATAGTTATCAGTGATTGATGTGTGTGAATGACTGGTTCATACTGCAACTGGTTGATGACTGGGTTAACAATGGTTAATAACTGGTTTAATGATGCTTCACAATTGTCAATGAAGTGGTTTGATGATGGTTGATAATGGTTGAATAATGATGGTGGAATTTCACAGCTACATCTACATCCGATCAAAGTGTATACCACATCTGATCGGTTACAAGCAATGCTGGTGAGTGTAAACAATGGTTTTGTGGCTTGGTTGTTTCAGTCATCATTCCTGCCCATTTTATTGACTATCAATTGGTATTTAATAGTCAATGAACAATAGACAAAAACGAGTTTGTTTTGAGCAACTACAGTACATACATCAGTTTGCAGTTCTCAATACAGTTGTGATTGCTCACGTAACATTATACATCAATGACTCAGTGCTGACAAGTGAAGCATCATCAAAGATCATCCACCATCATGAACCATCACAAATCGTCATCATCCATCATCAAAAATCATCCACCATCACCCACCATCATGTACCATCATCAACCCTACCAGCCATCAGTTGCTTACTTCTCACCCCTACTGGCCCTTAGCACTCCCCCACCGGCCCCTAGCCCCACCCCTGATCCGCAGCGCCGCGGCGCGACTTGGCCGCTTCCACCACTTCCGCAATCTCTGCGTCGCTGCGCGCGCTGGCGTCCAACCTTCCAAGGCCTGAGGGCGGGAACGGTGTGGAATCACCATGGCTTCATCAAATGATTGGCTCATCACGGTGGTTGCTGTGGGTTTCTGAACGGTTCAGATACTTTTCCACCATTGACCATGCTTATGCACCATTGATATTGCCACTTCCTGCAGATTACTGTACCACCACATGGAGTCCCCACTCTCCCTTCGCCTTCGGCCGGTGCAGCGCGTGCCACGTCGCCATCGGTAGGTTTCGGGGATGACCTGCGGAGTGATGAGGTGAGACACTGCTGGTGAGTTGCTGCTGGGGTAGCGATGATTCGACTCGGCGATTCGGGGCAATGAGCCAGCCATTCTTGATGCGTAACTGGTTTTTCATAACAAACGATAAGCATAAGGATGATCATACGAATTAGGATCAGGGGCAATGATCTGCTGATGGGTAAATAGTTTTTTTCCTAAGGGGGCACTAAGCAACTCAAGGATGATCATGGATTGCTAACTCTATCCGTGCGAAAAAAATCCAACCACGGTTGTCTGAGGCAGAACATATTTCCAGACTGCGCCATGAAACTCAAAGATTCAGGGTCGATTCACAAGCCCTGAAATGCCCACCACAGGTCAAACATCGGCCAGTAAGAGTGAGACCTGAGTGGTCCGAAATACAGGCCAGAGAAAGATACCAGTTTTGAAGATTGGACCGACATGACCCGTGTGGCAGCACACTGGACTGTGGTCATGTCATATGCCGAAGAACAACCTGGTAATTGCTATGAGACTGTAACGGATGCATTATCATGATTCGTGAGATCTCTACATTTGATAAATGACGTCCGATCACTTCACCATTATGATCGGTGAATAGCCAAGCATTGAAGTATGCGTGTATGGAGCCAAATGGGTTCCGAAACAACCTCAAAGATTTGCATCACTAATAGCAAGCCCATAGTAAACCCACAGTAAGTTCAAGGTTGGGCACGTAGGTGGAAAACCTTCAGTAACCGGTTGGTTACTATTGCTTAACCATACTAGCCATGGTTTACGTTTACTTTGAGGTGACTGTAAATGAATATTATTATATCTTAATTTAATTAATTCATCCATTGTATCAATTAACTCATCCTGTGATACATAGCCCATCAGTTGAATCGCAAGCCATCCAGCTTGGCCGTCCATCATGGCCACTTCAGATTCTCCTCCCTAAAGCCAGGGCTTGGTGACGCATGGAGGTAGGCACACCTGAACGACCACACCTCGCTCCTGGATGCTCTGGTATTTGCGTTTGGGTGTGGGAATACCTCTGGTAGATCACTTGGGTTTACATACTGGTTTTTAAGTCAGAATCAATATGACTCTAACAGTAGGTTCTGTTGGGTTGATGATACCAATGACTCAAACATTCCCAGTGAACTCAAGAATCAAACTAGGATAAAATCCTATCCCATTATTGTTTTGGCTAGTTTATATTTGAAGTATGAATAATTCTATGAGTAATAGTGAATTCTATACCCAGAGATACAGTACAGTATGTAGTTTCAACCCGAGAATAGTGATAATATCGAATTCCGCACATGGTGGTTTCTCAAAATAGGGGTACTCACAAATCATCCAGTACTACTCATTTATAGTAATTAACCAACCATTTACAGTACTGGGTCCCCCATTTTAAGAACCCACCACATAGTAACTACCATGAAACACTCAATGATCAAATGGCTATGGGTCAGTTCACCCTTAGTCCCCCTGGTTCCCCCATCATAAACCATGGTTTTCGCATTACTTTTATTGGTTCAAGCCTTGACCCATAGCCAATTTTGCCAAGGGCCTCACACTGATCCACCAACGCTTGGGGCGGCATCGCCTCGTCTCTGGTTCTGCCGACGGCCTAGCGGACCACTGCCGGCGTGGAAATGGGACGCATCATCAGCACAGATATGCCATGCATACCCTACATGTACATGGGCGTGTGTGTGTCATAGGAGCATGCATGCAATGTACTGTGTATATATATATATATATGTGTGTATATATATATATGTAAATATATATATATATGTGTGTGTGATTGCATGTGTTGTGCATGCGCCTGCGTATGTATGGGCATAAGTATGCATGCAGGTATGCGGGTATATGTATGTACGTATGTCTGTATGTCTCCAATGTAACGCATGTACGTAACATATGTATGTTGCATGTGTGTAGCATATGTACGTAATTCATGTACATATGCATGTATGCATGTCAACGTCCGTGATGTAATGCACAACAATGAAGTGTTATGTTGCAAAAATGTAAAGTAGTTAAATGCATGAACGTGTGTATGTGAACGCATGTGCATTATTGTATGTATGTGAGAGTATGCATGTGAGATCATGTGACTGAATGCATGGGAGTGTATGTGTGTGTGAAGCTGGGTGTCTGTGTGACTGTATGTTGAAGACTGTATGTACGTCAGTGTATGTATGACAGTGTATGCATATGACTGTATGTATGTGAATTATGAACTTGAACATATGTTTGTGAGTGCATGTTAATTAAATATATATGTGTATATGTGTGAACATGTACGTATGTACATTATATATATATATATATCTGTGTGTGTGTCCGTAAGCCTGTGTGTGTGGGTCGGTGTGTGTTTTCATGCATACATTCGTGCGTTCATGCACGTATGCGATGCGTGTAGTATCAGTATATATTCACATATGCACGCATCTTCAAAACACGCCCTGTCAGTGAGCACATTCATCTTGTGTCTGTGTGAACATTCTATGACTGCATCCCTACAAAATTTGTACATATACATGTGACATGCGTGAGTTGTTTCCGATTACATCCAACCACCCACCCAACTACCCAACTACCACCCCAATACTCCCCACCCAAGCCAACCAACCCACGACTCCCAACCCCCTCCTCCCCAAGCCACCCGGCACCTCAGCTCGCTGGAGTTCTCGTTGCCCACGGCACCGAAGGACTCGTGCAAACGCGCCTGCCAAGCGGTGCGGCAGCTGGGGCATGGCACTCATCAGTGGTGTGGCTGACCTATAACGACCACACGGAAACTGCACCCACGATGATCAGGGCAACCACAATGGTGTGGTGGTTCGGTGTTGCTGCGGTTATGTGGTGGTTATCATCATGGACATATGCTTACTGCTATCATGAACAGAACCACCACATCATGATGGAACTGTACTTGTGTAATGCTCATGGTATAAACGTCACTGATGATTTATGGGATGTTGCACCAGTGATCAAACCACAAGCACCAAAAACATCAGAACAGTTGTGTCACTCGCTACCATTCCAATTTTTGGGGGAAAGAACATATCTTTAAAACCATCAACCAGCCATTTTTTCATATTTCCATGCCGTCTGAAGGGGTCCTTTCCCTTGTGGCTACCATCAACCAGCCAAACAAAAAACGAACAAATCTCACCCCAACTCGCATGAACCACCTCCCTCCCAGAGCTATGAGTCACCCGCTCCTGTACCAACCTCAACTTCAAGAGACGAGTCAACAAGCGCAAACGCTCCTGGCAACCACTGTGGGATAGCACTGGGTGCGCCACCAGTCGCAGCGCTTGAAATGAGAGCCACCTCCAACCAACCAACCAACCAAACAACCAAACAAACAAACAACCAACCAACCAAGCAACCAAGCAACGCCAAGCAAGCAGCCAACTGACTTGATATACTGGTTTCAATGCAATCTGTTTGACTTGAAGGAATTTTGTAACCTTGAAATCTGCGACAGCTGTGTCTTCCCTATGCAGTTTCGAACTGGCCGACAACCACTTCGACCAACCAACTTTGGTTTTTTGGGAATGTTTGGCATGCATACCCAGCACTTGGCCGACAGCATCCAACAGGTTGGATGTGGTGAAAACTCACGTATCACCAACCGAATAGTGTACATGACCACGAAACAATGCCAAGCAACTCGTCGAGCTTAAAAGAATAGCAACGCATATATGGCGAGCTGGGTCAATATTAACCAGCCAATGATGGGGGATAATGACCAACAATAGTAAGGGAAACAATGGTCGCAATGGTTAATGATAGGGGAACCAGAGGTACAGGGTCTTGACCCACAGCCATATGTATGTGTAATCAAAAGTGGATTGCTTCTACCGATTTAGGTCAGCCCTTCCAACAATGGATGTTCAAAACAAAAAGGTCATAATGCGGTGCGCGTAGCCAGGGTTGCCTGCCGGATCCTTCGTTAACCAAACACACCGTTGCATCGACCAAAGAAATCTTTACCACTCCCAAGGAAAGAAAACCAAACAGAACTCTGTATCTATGGTTCGAGATGATCTATGTTCCAATCACTGGCCAAAAGATCTACCGGACAAACGTGGCCAATGATCCGGCGCAGCAGTTTCACACCAGCGGGTGAAGCAATCAATTACCCTCTGGTAAACTAACATGGCAATGGAAAATCCACTACAAACAAATGACTTCCCAGAGTTTTTCAGCCACAAAAGGGTGGATTTGCCAGCCAGCCATGTTGGTTCACCACAGGGCGTTTGCTTCAGCTTACGGCATCATGACAAGCCTTGAAAGTGGCTCCAACACTTGGAGTCCGTGGCAGCTGTAAACACGGCTGGTGGTTAATGACCATGGTGGTTGATGGCTAGGAATGGTTTGCAATGGTTGGTAATGGTTTGTAATGGCTAGTTGTGGCTAGAAATGATTAGTAATGGTTGGTAATGGTTTGCAATGGTTGGTAATGGTTAGTAATGACCATCTTCCATTGGATGATTGGTGTCATTGGATGATTAGTCTTACCTTGGTGTGAACATCCAGCTGTTGTATCGTCTTACATTGGATGATTGGTCTTACATTTGTCCACATCGATCAACATTGATTAATAGTGACAGTCACCTGGATACGCTGTAGTACTCTCCGACTGATTCTCGCACCGATATCATCAGCCAACGGTATTGTTGAGCAAGACTACTCATATTTCGCTGGTGAAACCCATACAGTATTCTTTCTGGGTTGCTTGTGTCACAAATCATGTTTGGTTGCCTGGTTGAAAACACCACGCAACAACAACAACAACAACAACAACAACAACAACAACAACAACAACAACAAACACAAGCAACAGCTGTAAATTGCAAGCAAAGAATCATGATCGTTGACCAACCCAATCAATACTGGTCACATGACCCGACCCATCCAACCAGTCCAACCGATGATCAACAAAAAGATGGTTCAAGCTGGTTCCTGGCCCTTGCATCTAGGTACATGTGTGTATGTGCTGGTTGTATCTATATATGGCTATACAAGATCGAGGTTCAGGCGGTCCTCCGAGCAGTCTTCCACCCAGCTGTCCTGCCCCACGGTGCGCGGATGCTGGGTCACGGCATGCTGGGTACCGCTTCCTGCTCCCGTCCCAAACATCCTACCAGGAGATGCACCGTGCTGTTGGGGAACTACCACCGAACTTTTGGGTGGGTGATGGGTGGGTGATGGTTGGGTGATGGGTGGTTCATGTGTGGTTGATGGGTGGGTGATGGGTGGTTGGCTTGATACACCATACCCTACTGGTTGGCTTTCATGGTTCCTGGCTTTGATACACATCTCTTCAGATTCTGCATGGGTGCTGGCCTGTGTACCCAGTGCATGGTGGCTGATGTCCCTTCTGTACACATCAGGGGTTGGTTGTATTGTGCAGGGTAGACCTGCAAATGCTGTCCATAAACTCACCGCCCAAAACTTGTTGAAGGTCCATGCATGTATGATCAATGCTCAAATCGTCTCGATAATATATCATTCTGATCAATCGCATCACTGTCTGACTGGTCTGTTGCATCTTGATTGCCATGTATACCACCATGTCTTATGCATGCAGGTCAAGAATTCCCGCAAATATCAAGTGTTGCCGGTGACCTTATCACCAACCAGTTGCAGGGAATCCTTTAAAGCCGTGCATACATCGCAGTTCGGGACATCAACTGGTCCAAGAGGCCCCGTACATCCCCAGCAAACTGCCACCCAAAGCCCCCTCAGCTTGGATAATCCCAGGCAAGTGGTAAGCAGGGTCAGTCACTTGGCGATGCCGTTCTGCTAGGTCCCGAGTTCCCGTGGTTCCACTGGTTCTTGAGGTGATGGCATGTGCTGAATCAACCGGTGGCTCAATCATATTCTTGACACTTGATCTACTCAAGAATAGTACAACTATTGCATATGGGGATGGATCAAAACCTGGTACCCCTGGTTCCTCATCATTAACCAGGCTGTTCTCCCTATAAACTCCTTGGTCATTATCCCCTGTTGTTGGCTGGTTGATATTGACCCATAGCCATATCTAGCTGGTATCTCCCCTAAAATTCTTAGTCATCATCCCCCTAGCATTAACCATAAACCAGCTAGTTTGACCATTGGTTGGTTGCTGAACTGCTTGACCCAGCTCGCCATATGGGGATGGATCAAAACCGAATGTACCACACTTGGGCTGATGAACATCAGAAACCAGCGCCTCCAAGATCAGATCTGGCTGTGCACGGAGAGGCAGCTCCCCCAGAATCTCCTGGGACCCCGGTGGATCTGGATGGTGATGACCGGTGTTGGTGAGGAATGGCGATTCTAAGATGGTAATGAAGGTAGTTCTTGGTAATTCTTGGTGATAACCAATGGCCATTCTAAAATGGGAATGAATGGCCATTAATTCTTGGCAATCATTACCAAAGTAATTAGTGATAACCAATGGCCATTCTTGGTGATCATTACTGTTCTGAAGCGTAATCACTACTAATTACCGTGGTTATGGGTGATTACTCGTCTATTACCGCTGTTTTGGCTGGCTAGTGACCATGAATTGACCATGATTGGCCATCTTAAAACCCGACCAACAGCCCATACTAGGGATTCCTATGTACATTTCAGGTCTCTTGGTACAGCGCCAGGGTGCCAAGTCTGCACAAAGTGCCATCAGGTCACAACCCGCCTGTCGATTGGACCACGAACATTCCCGGAGTTGGGAATTTGGTCATACTTGTGTAGAAATATTAAATGTATGCATGCAAGTACACATTGCAAGTGTCAAAAGTCAAAAGTGTATGTGTGTATGTGTATGATATTTTGTGCGTACTTATATATACATGTATTGTCCAAGCTAAGTACTTCAATCTGTATTTAAGAAAATACATATGATACAACACATATTTCAAATTATATAGAGAAGGAGCTTGGCACACTTACTCATCTTTTCACTGCCCTGCATTGCCAGGAATGTGAACCACCATCTGAGTTCAATGATTAAACCGGCTGATTTGTAGTGGTGAACCCAGTTGATTATGCTGTGATGACCGGAGTCATACCCTTCTTGCTAGCACCAGCAGGGTCTGCAGAATCTGAGATGTTCCTCGTGGTCCCATAGGTGTTGACCAAAAGTGACCAGGAGAAACGAACAGCAGGATATGAACATGAGCAAGTACTCAGGAGCGGTTTTTACCTACTCAATGTTGTAAAGACACAACAAAGCAGTGCCAGGCTAAAGGTGTACTGCTGAACAGTTGGATTGGCCAAAAGATTGTAGTAGTAGATCCGAAGTTGACCGAAATGCTGCGGAAGCCCAACAAACAGTATCCTGATCATCTCCTACGACCGTGAAAACAACAAACTTTGAAGATCATAAAAGTGGTCAGCCGAACATAAGAAAACCGCTGATGGGTCCAAACCTGACCCCTGAAACATCGAAACAGTGATCAAAACAGAAGAACATCTAGAGCTGGGAGGTTGACCGGAGGTTGACCTCTTCCATTCCAGGACTATCTTTCTAGGGGCTATGAATGCTACAATCCATGATCTCTTAGCAACGAACCATACCCCTGATGGCGGACAACGGCCAGCATATTGTTAAATCATCCGGCGTGGCTTCACCATTCGCAAACAACATGCCCAACCACTACTGCAAGATACACTATCACTATAGACTATAGAAGATCAAAACGTGCACCTATTATATTCGGATCATCGTTTGATCAAAACAGTTCGATTGATCCTGCGCCATGCGTGACCAAAACAAACTGCCAACACTGATCGGCAAGGTGACCCTCTCCAGGCTCTGCTTGAAATTAGTGCCAAAAGTCAAAGTTTGCAGGTGGCTGGGCAAGGTGACCTGATCCAGGCTCTGGTTGAAACAATGGCCAAAAGTCAATGTTTGCAGGTTGCTCGGCAAGTTGACCCGATCAAGGATCTGATTGAAATTGTGACCGAAAGTCAAAGTTTGCAGGTTGCTGGGCAAGGTGACCAGATCCAGCATCTGGTTAAAACAGCTGCCAAATGTCAAAGTTTGCAGGCTGCTCGGCAAGGTGGCTCGATCAAGGATCTGATTGAAATTGTGGCCGAAAGTCAAAGTTTGCAAGCTGCTCGGCAACGTGGCTCCATCCAGGCTCTTGTCGAAACCATCGCCAAATGTCAAAGTTTGCAAGCTGCTCGGCAACTTGGCTCGAGCCAGGCTCTGGTTGAAGCCATTGCCAAAAGTCAATGTTTGCAGGTTGCTGGGCAAGGTGACCAAATCCAGGCTCTGGTTGAAATCATCGCCAAATGTCAAAGTTTGCAAGCTGTTCGGCAATGTGGCTCGATCCAGGCTCCGATTGAAATTTGAACCAAAAGTCAAAGTTTGCAGGTTGCTCGGCAAAGTGGCTCCATCCGGGCACTGATTGAAATTGTGGCCAAATGTCAATGTTTTCAGCTTGCTCGGCAAGGAGAACCAAGCCAGAATCTGGTTGAAATCTCTACCAAAAGTCAAAGTTTGCAGGTTGCTCGGCAAGGTGGCTCGATGCAGGCTCCGATTGAAATCTGTGCCAAATGTCAACGTTTGCAAGTTGCTCGGCCACATGACCTGATCCAGGCTCTGGTTGAAACGATTGCCAAAAGTTAGAGTTTTCAGGTTGCTCGGCAAGGTGACCTGATCCAGTCTCCGATCGAAGTTTGTGCCTAATGTCAAAGTTTGCAGGCTGCTCGGCAAGGTGACTTGATCCAGATTGAAATCACTGCTCAAAGTCAGAGTTTGCAGGTTCTTCGGCAAAGTGACCCGATCCAGGCTATGATTGAAAGTATCGCCCAAAGTCAATGTTTGCAGGTTGCTGGGCAAGATGACCCGATCCAGGCTCTGGTTGAAACGATGGCCGAAAGTCACAGTTTTCAGGTTGGTGGGCAAGGTGACCCGATCCAGGCTCTGATTGAAAAAGTAGCACAAAGTCAATGTTTGCAGGTTGCTCGGCCATGTGACCTGATCCAGGCTCTGATTGAAATTGAAGCCCAAAGTCAAAGTTTGCAGGCTGCTCGGCAAGGTGGCTCGATCCAGGCTCTGGTTGAAATAATAGCCAAATGTCAAAGTTTGCAGGTGGCTGGGCAAGGTGACCTGATCCAGGCTCCGATTGAAATTTGAGCCAAAAGTCAAAGTTTGCAGGTTGTTTGGCAAGGTAACGCGATCCAGGCTATGATTGAAAGCTGTTCCAAAAGTCAATGCTTGCAACTTGGTCGGCAAAATGACCCCATCCAGGCTCTGGTTAAAATCTTTGCCGAATTTCAAAGTTTGCAGGTTGGTCGGCCAGCTGACCTGCTCCAGGCTCGCATTGAAGTCCTTGTGCAGAAGTAAGGTCTTGAGGGTTTGGGGAAGATGGTGCAGGCAACCAGTGGAAATTTTGCCTTCTATCTGCATCACCCCTTCCAGTGCAGTCTCGCCCTCGGACTGGCCCTTCGAGAACCCTTCAACAAATCTCCAAGCAGCAAGCAGATCAGTGGGGACATAAGTGCAGGACAATGTCGCAACATGTCCCATGATTCCTTGCTCTTGCAACGTTTGGTGCAGAATCAGCGGTGAAGAATGGTGGTGGAGAATGGGCTGTGCACCACTCTTTGGCAATTGCCTTGAAACTATCTGAAGCACTTTCCTTCCCAATGTTGAAGGGCACAGGAACACGACGCATCCTTCACCATTCAAACAGAGTATGTGAACTTCAATCAACTGGGTGCCATCACCAGATGATAGCTTCGCATAGCCATCATGCATGCTGCGCGCCATATGTGAAAATCAGCATTGATAGGCCTCTAGTCCCTTGAGAACACAAGACAGCGTGTGCGTGGAAATGAATGGAAACGACCAACCATTGGCCAGGAGCAACAACACCCCCAAAAGCTATGACCTATTGCAGTATTGGTTAACCAGATTGGTGAAGCTTCTGAAACCAATCATGATCATTAGCCCAGGTTGCTTACTGGTTGATCAATCAGGTCAACCTGTATGTTTTTCAATAGTCCACTCCCACGTATGTAGGTTTGAATGGTCACAATCTTCAATTCTTCATGGTGATTCCAAGCCACAATCCATACATGACCAGCACATCATGAAGAAATGACTAGAATAAGACAAATGACAGGACCATGCGGTAACCATGAAAAAACCATCAAATGATCTTAAGAAAAATATCGACCACTAGAACATCACCAACAAAATTCAAGCAACAAGTATTCATGTTTCGGGATCAAACTATTGTATCAAACTCTCTGCATCTTCCACACTCCCATTCTGCCCAAGCATCGTCCAGGAATCGATGAAAGTGCAAGCCTGAGCACCAGCAGATCCCCCTGGAACAGCCACGATCCCAAATTTCACATGTTTGAGTTGGAAGTCCCATGATCTGTCATGAGAATCTTCACTGTTTGGCTGGTTGAATTTCATCCCCACAATATGCTCGTCTTTCAGACTAACATCCTGATTCTATCCAAGTCTATGATTGTTGTTGATCCTCTCCTGTACCATTTCGAAGTCATCAGCATCAAGATTTGGTGTATCCCTATCATTGTTGACAGCTTGTTCTTGGGCAACCAGCCGCACCTTCCCCTTGATGAAAAATCTGCAACCATCTTTAAGCCTTGGTGGGTGTCCACCCCATGCTCCCAGAAACCAGCTGATTTCTTGCATAGAAAGCCAACTATTGTGAAGCGTTGGCCCTACTTTAGGGTCTGTCGTATATGCACCTCTTTAGAGTAGCAATGGCAGGAAGGGATTTGCCGGTTCATCATCTCGGTAATTGTCACTGTCTTTTTGTTGCTGCCATTGGCCACCTCCTGCAGCAGCATCCATGACAGCATGTGTGTTTCATGTCCAACTACGTGTATACACATGTAGATATATGCCCAAAAATACGCTAATACTGTATAATTACTAATAAAATATATGTCCAAATGAAACCTTCCAAGTTCTTCCATGTTGCGACCTTCATCAGCATTGTTCTAATCCCATCCTCTTCCAAGTCGTCCCAGCGTCTGCAGCGAAGCATCATCTGCTGGCGGTCCTGAGTGAATGGGCTCTTATCCCCACTACAAAAACAGCTGGTTAAAGATGGTGAACTATGGTCAAATATGGTCAAATATGGTTGATGACGCAGTAGTGGTTGATACTCAACAAGGACGGTAGATGATGGCCAATGATTGTTTTGGTTGACCATCACAGTGATAATTGGCGATATGATGGAAAAGCATGCTGGTTTATTTCGTCGTCGAACAGGAGCATCTATGCACCATTGGGGAGGGGATATACCAATGAGCACTACATGACCCATGTTGTGGGCCACAGCCGTTCCGAGGGATCAGCCATGTCCCTCAGCAGGTCGCCCTTTGGCCATGCAACATGCGCGGTTTCCTGATCTCCCAGATCAGAATGGTAGATCCATATCAATCAAGCCCCGACTTTTGAATCACAGGGCGCTTCTGGTCAATTGTGGATGGTTTCACCATTACCAGCCGCGTGATTTGAACTGTCAACAGAACCCTAGCTATTGATCAAAGTCAGATTCCTGTCTGGTACTGGGACTGGCAGTAAAATCACCACCCAGATCGGTTCTTATTGGTAGTCTAATTGGTAATTATTGGTACGAGTAGCTCCAGATCCCGATTATCTGATATAACTTGAGTATTCAGATTTCGTGCTCCCCTAATTGGCCCGAGCAAAGACCGTGGTCTACGGCTTGATCACTTTGGATCATTGACCACAAATTGCCGAGTGTTAACCAAGACCATTGAATATGTGCTTATTACTATTCTACCATTTGGTTAAGCCCCTCTTAGTAGCTCCAAACCGCTCTCCCTGTAACGGGCCAGAACGGAATACCCTGGCTCCAAGCAGCTCCCTCCCAACCACCAGCCAGCTAGTTTATCAACAGCTGGATCTCAGAACCGCCGATGCGAACGGTAAGCACCGTCAACCACCTCGGGCCCTGTATTGAATCCACGGAGCTAGCTGCAACTTGGTTAGAGCTGGCTATTATTCAACTAACCAAGTCATAGGGAATGACGAGCCAATTAGCCGCCTGTATTTTCCAGCACCCCTACATCTTCCCTTGCATCCCCTAGTTTATCTCACTAGCAGTGCATGTTCTTTTTTGGCTCATCCCCCAGTGGACGCATGTGCTGGTTCCTCGTGTTGGTCCCATGTTGGTGGCCCATCCTACCCGGTGAAGGCCCCGCAGTCAAGGCTCCACTTTCAGCACGAAGCCATGCCCGCCTTTCTGCCGTTGCAACGTGGCCAGGCGGAAGCCCGAGTCCAACATCTCGCGCAAGCCCGGCACGGGGAAGACGTCGTTGGGAGCTCCAAAGGAGGGCAAGGGCTCCTGGGGGCCGCTGGTGGTTGGAGGCGGGGTTGAAGCTGTGGTGAAGGATCCACCGGCCATGGACAATCCATCATTCGTGGTGGGAAAATCTTGGGAAAGCAGCTGCAAATGAGTCAAATCTCATGGCAGATTTGAAGTTGACAATGGGATTTCTGGATCCATGCAGGGAATGGTGGAACCATGTGGCACCTTTCTACTTCACTTTTCTGTCATCTATGCCCAAGATCTCTATTTCATAACCGAATCATTTGGGGGTCATTGGTAACACACAATCATGAGCCAAATCAGGGGTGGTGTCAAGTGTCAACATCAACATCCTTACAAAAAGACAAGTTACCCTAGTGCGACTAATTACCGACAGCACCAAAGCAAGCAGTTGGTTGACAACCAGCTTGACAGCTGCAGATGCCCCACTTGTTTCAATGAACCCCAATTGCCCACTTGTTTGGAGAAATCCCCATATCGATGAGCCCCTACAATTGGCAGATGAAGCCCCATTGTTTCAGTGACTCCATTCCAGAAAGTCTTGGAGAATCAATGAACCCCCATACAATCGACGATAAAAAGCGAGCTTTGCAAGATCGATTTTCCAACCAATCCAGGAAGCAAGAGGACCCACTCAACACTCATGACCATGAAGCCGAACTGTTTGCCATCAAAAATCCTTGACCAAAAATCCCGTTTCTAGGCAAAAAAGTGTTTAAGCAGTAATAAACCATTTGTACACCATCCGTCAATGAAACGGTAATCAAGCTTCCGTCTATACACCATTTATATGCCATTGGTTGACCATCAACTTTAACCACGCAATCAACCATCAGTCTACCATTCATAAACCAGGAATCAACGATTAGCCTACCACTATTGAACCATTTGATTAATCAACCATCAGTCTACCACAAATCCATAAGTTCACCATCAATAAATCGTTGAGAACCATTGGTTTACAATCAACTTTCATCATTTGATCAACCAAAAGTCTGCCATAGTCTACCATTCATGAACTATGAACCAACCACCAGTCCACCACCATTGCACCATTTAGTCCACGAACAGTCTACCACCAATGAATCAATAATCCAAAAGTTCACCGTCCATCAACCATCGATGAACCATTGACCAAGGGATGCCAGCAATTCCGGCACCTGCCTCCGTCTCCGAAAGCAGCTGCTGGGTCATGCGTTCGATGGCCAGGCTTAGGCGGTGCAGCTGCATCGGGCCAGAGGATGCCTGGACAAAGAGGGGGCGCGAGCCTGTTAATCATGGTTGATTGATGGTCAATTGATGGTCAATTGATGGTCAATTGATGGTCAATTGATGGTCAATTGATGGTCAATTGATGGTCAATTGATGGTCAATTGATGGTCAATTGATGGTCAATTGATGGTCAATTGATGGTCAATTGATGGTCAATTGATGGTCAATTGATGGTCAATTGATGGTCAATTGATGGTCAATTGATGGTCAATTGATGGTCAATTGATGGTCAATTGATGGTCAATTGATGGTCAATTGATGGTCAATTGATGGTCAATTGATGGTCAATTGATGGTCAATTGATGGTCAATTGATGGTCAATTGATGGTCAATTGATGGTCAATTGATGGTCAATTGATGGTCAATTGATGGTCAATTGATGGTCAATTGATGGTCAATTGATGGTCAATTGATGGTCAATTGATGGTCAATTGATGGTCAATTGATGGTCAATTGATGGTCAATTGATGGTCAATTGATGGTCAATTGATGGTCAATTGATGGTCAATTGATGGTCAATTGATGGTCAATTGATGGTCAATTGATGGTCAATTGATGGTCAATTGATGGTCAATTGATGGTCAATTGATGGTCAATTGATGGTCAATTGATGGTCAATTGATGGTCAATTGATGGTCAATTGATGGTCAATTGATGGTCAATTGATGGTCAATTGATGGTCAATTGATGGTCAATTGATGGTCAATTGATGGTCAATTGATGGTCAACTGATGGTCAACTGATGGTCAAGTGATGGTCAAGTGATGGTCAATTGATGGTCAATTGATGGTCAATTGATGGTCAATTGATGGTCAATTAATGGTCAATTGATGGTCAATTGATGGTGAATTGATGGTCAATTGATGGTCAATTAATGGTCAATTGATGGTCAATTGATGGTGAATTGATGGTCAATTGATGGTCAATTAATGGTCAATTGATGGTCAATTGATGGTGAATTGATGGTCAATTGATGGTCAATTAATGGTCAATTGATGGTCAATTGATGGTGAATTGATGGTCAATTGATGGTCAATTAATGGTCAATTGATGGTCAATTGATGGTGAATTGATGGTCAATTGATGGTCAATTAATGGTCAATTGATGGTCAATTGATGGTGAATTGATGGTCAATTGATGGTCAATTAATGGTCAATTGATGGTCAATTGATGGTGAATTGATGGTCAATTGATGGTCAATTAATGGTCAATTGATGGTCAATTGATGGTGAATTGATGGTCAATTGATGGTCAATTAATGGTCAATTGATGGTCAATTGATGGTGAATTGATGGTCAATTGATGGTCAATTAATGGTCAATTGATGGTCAATTGATGGTGAATTGATGGTCAATTGATGGTCAATTAATGGTCAATTGATGGTCAATTGATGGTGAATTGATGGTCAATTGATGGTCAATTAATGGTCAATTGATGGTCAATTGATGGTGAATTGATGGTCAATTGATGGTCAATTAATGGTCAATTGATGGTCAATTGATGGTGAATTGATGGTCAATTGATGGTCAATTAATGGTCAATTGATGGTCAATTGATGGTGAATTGATGGTCAATTGATGGTCAATTAATGGTCAATTGATGGTCAATTGATGGTGAATTGATGGTCAATTGATGGTCAATTAATGGTCAATTGATGGTCAATTGATGGTGAATTGATGGTCAATTGATGGTCAATTAATGGTCAATTGATGGTCAATTGATGGTGAATTGATGGTCAATTGATGGTCAATTAATGGTCAATTGATGGTCAATTGATGGTGAATTGATGGTCAATTGATGGTCAATTAATGGTCAATTGATGGTCAATTGATGGTGAATTGATGGTCAATTGATGGTCAATTAATGGTCAATTGATGGTCAATTGATGGTGAATTGATGGTCAATTGATGGTCAATTAATGGTCAATTGATGGTCAATTGATGGTGAATTGATGGTCAATTGATGGTCAATTAATGGTCAATTGATGGTCAATTGATGGTGAATTGATGGTCAATTGATGGTCAATTAATGGTCAATTGATGGTCAATTGATGGTGAATTGATGGTCAATTGATGGTCAATTGATAGTCAATTGATGGTCAATTGATGGTCAACTGATGGTCAACTGATGGTCAAGTGATGGTCAAGTGATGGTCAATTGATGGTCAATTGATGCTCAATTGATGGTCAATTGATGGTCAATTGATGGTCAATTGATGGTTGATTGATGCTTGATTGATGCTTGATTGATGCTTGAGTGATGATTGATTGATGATTAATGATGGTCAATGAGTGGTTAATTAGTACCCAATGGAACAGTGGTCAGTGGTGGTTTATTGATGGTTGGTTGACGAGTTGATTGATGGTCCATCAATGATGGGCCTAGCCTGCACTTACCTGATGGTTATTGCTGGTTCTTGGATGCTTGATTGATGGTGAATTAGTGGTTAATGACCCTTCATTAGTGGTTAAAGATGGTTGATTGATGTTAATTAGTGGTTCATGAGTTAATAACCGTTAATTGGTGGTTCGTTCGTGGTTACTGTAATGACCATTGATTAGTGGTTATGGTCGTTAATTGACCGTGCGTTAGTAGTTAATTAGGTGTCAATGGTGGTTAATTGATGCTTGATTAGTGGCTAATAGTGGTTCAGAATTTTGAATGCTCAACATGCATGATCATGAAATGATGCCTGTATACTTGCACATCTCAAAGATCACGGCGCTATTGACACCGAAAAGAATCTGTCTACGTTTTAGCTAATGGGTAGGGTAAAACCGAGCAGCTAAGCATGCCAGCAGGCCGCATGTAACCAGGCAAAACTGGGGCAAGAACACATGACTTGAGTTCACTAGTGGCCCTTAAGTAGTTAATGGCCACTAGTGAATGGCTAATTAATTAGTAGTAGTGGCCCTTAATTCGCCATTGACTACTATTACTGGTTCACTAATGGCCCTTAATTCGTGGCTAATTAGTGGTCAATGGCGATTGCCACCAGTGGTTGGTGGCTTGGACTCAGAGAAAAACCAGCGCCCTGTCGTGCCCTGCCTTCAATTGCTCGAGCAGCTTGCTTTTCAGCTGGTCCTGGAACCATTGCGGTGACCATGGTGTACCCGGCAAGGCGCCAAACCAGGGTGGACTCTCTCGAATACTATGATACTAATTATGTCATAACGCATACAATTATACAGAATGACTGATTGATGGTAGATATATTATATGAATGCAAATTGATTAATTATGCTTGATTATGCTTACATTGTCTCACGTAGCCAGTGATGATGATTTCAATAGTCTGACAGGTGGATGGTGCCATCATGGCAATGCTCAGTTGTGGTATCTTTGCTGAATGGGGTTGGTGAATAGGTCATTTCCATTATGGATCGGTTAAAATCAAACTCGGAGATTGGCTTTGCTGGGTCATTCTGGTCATTCTTAATCACTTGTACAGCTTACAAACAATTGTACTGTATAGTGGACTAGCAATAATAATGGATCATAGGGCATTTGAATAGATCACTGGATTGGTTGTACTCCCCACTACTAACTAAGAGACTGTCTCATTCACATCTTCAACCACCCTGGGTTACACTGCTCATTTAGAGGGAGACTGCATGGCTCTGCATCATCCTCTTTTGGGTGTTCACATCCCAAAACTGCTCATGCTGAATATATAGTCTGCATCCATTGAATCACTTCATGGACTTAAACTTGAGTGTTCTTTCATCACGGCTAGTCATCATTCATCACATTTAATCACGGCTGACCACGGCTGACCGTGGTTCATCAAGCTGAATCGCGAGTGGTCATAGGTGCTCATGGTTAATTCTGCTTGATTGTATACATCTGAGTGTGCCAGTTGAGTGTGCCAAACATCTATGAATCAAACAGCCACGAACTACATCCAGCAAAAAGTGAGCATGAAATTTGATGCCTGAAACACAACCAATGTTCCTACATGCATCAGTATTAGAGTCATGACATGGGGTCAACTGCACCACTCATCTGCTGTGACTCCTGCCCACTGTTGTCTAGTCGCTCCCGCTCCCCCCCCCGCCGCTGCCTACGGCATGGCTGGGTTACCAACCTGCTTAGAAGTGGGGTAACCATGGCTGAACAAAGGGGTTGCCCTTCACTAGCCCAAGGTCATAACTGTAACCTGCCCGAATGTGCAGAAACGGGAAAAAAAACATGGTAAATCACCGTACAAAGCAGCTGGATGAACCTGATGAACCCCGTTACAACGCATAATAACCTATAACCCATTGTTATGAACCCTAATAAACCCTGTTACAACGGTTGCTTACAACCCGTTATAGCCATGGTTATAAACCCTACTAAACCCTCTAAGGTTGCTTATAACACTTACAACCCATGGCAAATGTTACCAGTTACCCACTGCTTTCACCTCCAGGAGCCGGTAGGTCATCACCCTGAGCTCCCCAAAGAACACGCGTCGGGTCCTTCACTTCCTTCACGGCTCGCAGCATGCGATCTTCCACTTCTTTGATGCAGCCCTGCGGTCGAACTGTCGGCATCATGACCCTCGTTCGATCCTCATCATGGTACATAATCATGATACATCATCCTTCATCATCTTCGTTTATTATCATTAATTGACGGATCAATTCTTGAGACACCATGGATCATCATCCGTCATCATCCATCACTAGGCGGACAGGCTCCAACCTGCGGATGAGAGGACGAGACCTCTCTCCCTGCGTCTCAAAGGCTAGATGATTCGAAAGGATGAATCATTCCCCAACAAACTGGTGGTTTTTCAAAACCAACCATTTATAAAATAACCATTGTATAACCATTTATAGTATAACCATTGTATAACCAATCATTCCCAAACAAACTGGTGGTACCCCTCATCCTTTGTATAACCATTTATGGTATAAACCAACCATTTTTGGGGTCTCCTATTTTGAGAAAGGCTCGGCTCCCTGCATGAATATAGCGCGGCTTACGATTTCCCAATACATCCCATTAAAATGGTACCACTAATTGTCAATCCTGTTCCTAGGTTGAGTTTGGATGTTTTTTCGTCTTGAGATGTCTTTGCTCCAGTAGCAACACTTAAGACAGAGCGGACCGACTTTGGAACCATCAGTTCTCACGAGTTGAGACCACGAAGGATGCCTGTGGATAAACTATCGAGTGCACCTAGAGTTTTCTATGCTATCAACTGCACGTACAGATGTTTCTTCTGGAAAACTATCAACTGCACCTACAGTTGTAGAGGCAAAAAGCTGCTATCCCACCTTGCGAAACAAAGTTTAGTCCATCCTAGGGGGTACTGGATGTTGTCCGTCAGCTTTAGATTTATAGGATTGGATCTGCACGCCAGTTGACCTTATTTCCTAGGACCAAAGTATCTGGTTCTTTGTAGTGTGTATAACTACCCCTCAATCCATCAAGATACCTATGGTCAAAGTATCATCCCATCCATAGTCAAGTTGGTGGATACAGCATCAAGACCCACACTTGTTTCAGCACACGGGTGTCCCTAACATGATTCAACCTACCCTATCCTACCCTCATGTTGAGCTGCACCAGTCCCATCCCTTGGTCCCGCCTCGATTCGGAGAGGCAGATTGAAACCGTCGGTCCTTCCTGGGATCGCGAGCGGCAGAAGAACGAGACTTGTCACGCCAGGAGAAGTTTCAGCCGTGAGTCGAGCCCATCATCTTATGATCAGGGTTATATACCTGGTACCACTAAAATGAACCAGTGATATGATCAGGCTTAACTGGTAAAATGAACCAGTGAGGCTTTTGATTGCCAACTTTTTGTAGATAGGAAGCCTGTACCTGGCTAGTTTGCAACCAACAAATACGTTACCGAATTGTTGGTAGCAGGATCACATGCTGGGATCACTTATAACGCATGCAGAGTTCATACGGGACCCAAGTCAATACAATCCGTAGAGGAAATTCGAAGGATGATAGTTTTGTATGAATCAGTGTGAACATGTGTGAACTAGATGATACGATCTGTATGAATCAGTATGAACAAATGAATCAGTACGATACTTTTTGAAAACACCGATCTTTGAGCGCAAGGTCTCTGAGGATACCTACTTGAGGAGATTCTTCTTTTTTCAATACACATGGGTATGTGCCAAGCCATAGGGTAACCAATGTGCCCCACCAAAAAATGTTCATTTTAGAAATGGAAAACCATTGGTTGACTGGGGGTGCCACTAAGACTTGGCACATACCCATGTATAGTTGGTATATCCCCTAGAGTTGTTGGTTATCATCCCCTTTTATCATTAACATCCATTGACCATAATTATCGACCAATTGATGGTTAGTATCCCCTATTATCATTAACTAGGGGATATTATCCCTCATAATCATTGTTAACTCATGATTTATTGTTGGTTATTATCCCCCATAAATCATCATAATCCCCTATGAACCTCAAGTTGCCCACAGCGGCACTGCCGCCCAGGCTCCGGCACCGCCACCTGGACCCAAGACAACCTCCTCTGGGATGGATGTCATGAGATCCTTCTCCTTAGCGGCACAGGGTCCTCCCAGGCAACAGGGCTGGGAGAAGGACTGGACCACTGGATTCAAGGCAAGTTAGGTGGATACGTTGATCAAATTCGATGGATTAGTATGGATTAGTTGGAATTTGAAACAGATTTAGGTGGATTTAGAACAGATTTACTTAGACTGAAACACATATTTAGGATTAAGGTGGATGAGAGCATGCGGATTTACGGTCCGCACCCCGTAAATGTCTGTACAACCTAAGCACCCAAAAAAAATGTTGCCACAAGTCCTACTCCCATTACGACTCCTGGTATTATGATTAATCATGGTTGTGATTGACTAACTTCTTTGGAAGTACAAACATTTATGCACAACCCAAAAGTCGATGTCCTTGCGGCACTACGTCAACACTGGACACCCAAAATGGGCAACATCCAAGTAGCAGCAATTCCATTGCAATGTTACACTTTATCCCAATGACTCAATGCCGCATGCCCCTCGGCTATGATGGACAATGCTGGACCTTGTTTGGCATGGACTTGAATTCATAATATGTCATTCGAAAACCATCATAGCTTGGCACAGACGTGAATTGTGATGGCACTAGTTGATTTGAACTGTGATGCTTGGCCAAACGCTTGTGTTTCAAATCAACCAGTAAACCATCATGCTTAAAACTGGCAAAACCCAAAAAAGTCTCAGTCACGTACTCCGAAGTGACCCCTCCCCATGGCACCTTGGTACCAAGGAGCTAAGCGCCCCAAGACTTCTCGAAAACCACCAGCCCAGGCCTCCGGCGTCGAGACCAAGGTTTCACGAGGCTTAGCGTACTTGATGGCGAATATTCAATGATGGGTTGATGATGGTCGGCAATAGGGGAATGATAACCAACAGTAGTAGTGGATATACCAACTATATGGCTATGATTCGAAGTCTAACATTCCCATTCTATGGAGTTGATCCTTCTGTGTCCTTTTGATTGCACAGAACGATTATTTTCAGAGTACGTATCTTCAGTGAGAATGCGCGTTCAATGTTTTCGAAGTCTAAGAGTCTAACATTCCCATTCTATGGAGTTGATCCTTCTATGTCCTTTTGATCGCACAGAACGATGATTTTCTGAGTATGTATCTTGGTTGAGAATGCGTGTTCAATGTTTCAAATGATTGGATGATGATGGTTGGTTTGTATCCCCTATGATTGGTTGATAATGGATGGTGATATTATGGTTGGTTAATTCTGTTTAATCATGATGATAATTTATGATGCTACTTATTGATCATAATTTATGGCCAACCATGCAAAAATATTGTTATTGGTTGATCATGGTCGATAATTATTATGGTCAATGAATGTTAATGATAATAAGGGATACTTACCAACAATAGCAGTGGATATACCAACTATATTAACTATATGGCTATGAAAATCATGGTTAATAACCAGCTCATTATCATCCCCCATTAGTTGGTGAATGATTACAAATAGGGCATAGGAAATGATAACCAACAATAATAGGTGATATACCAGCTGTATAGGGCTATGGGTCAATATTGTTCAACCAACTTATGGGGGATAGTGACCAAAAATAATAAGGGAAACAATGGTGAATGATGGGGGACCCAGGGGTACAGGGTTTTGACCCACTGCCATAATGGATGGTGATATTATGGTTGGTTAATCATGGTTGATGATGATGATGATAACTTATGATGCTTCTTAGTGATTTTAATTTATGGCTAACCATACTAAATTCTAATGATTGGTTGATAATGGTCGATAAATATGGGTAATGATAATGGTTGGTTGGTGATGGCTGACAATGGTAAATAATATTGGTTGATAATGGTTGATGAATGTTGATGATGGTTCATCTTGATTGATAATGGTGAATGATTCTTAATAATCATTAATCTATTAATCTGTTCACAATGGTTACTAAATCAATGAAGGCCGGCAATGGTCTCAGGCGAATGATGGCCGGTCATGATCAGTGATCATTAACCATCATTCACCCGCGCTACTGTTGGCTGGCTATTATTGACAATGACAACTGTTAATGGTTGGCTATTATTGACAACTATTATTGACAATGACAACTATTATTGACAATTTTGAATCTATGTTGGCTGGCTACTGTTGGTTGACGGAGATTCATAGTGACGATTCAAAATCAGAACGATGACTAGTGCCTGGTGCTTTTCTTGGACTCTGAAAAGTGTCGACAACTCTCTGCTGCCATAGATCCCTCGACACGAACGCAAACGGATGTAACCTAGCTGGAACCGGAAACGCGAAATTGATGTATATAGTCTTAGTTGTCTGAATATATGTTTGAACATTCCGGATGTGCCTTCTAAGTATTGTCTTTGCATCCTACCCGAATCACATTGCTACTCACATTCTTGCCAAAGAATCCAAGACTCCATTGGACGCAAAGATCGATGTCCACCATCAAAACTGTACGACACCACCACCCAAGCTTCTAGTCAAGGCTGTCCAGAGTAGCCACTGGAGTAGCTCCCAATTTGTCGTCCAAAAACTCCACCCAGTTTGTAGACCCTGAAGTTGACCCTGACATTTGAGCAGCCCAGCTGCACCCTTTCCCCAACGATCCCCAGGCGATCCCACCGATCCCAAGGCGATCCCAAGGCGATCCCAAGGTCACCTGCTTCAAGATTTCTCCCAGGCAGCTGGTCACATGATCGCAGAAGACGCGTTGGATCTCTCCTTCGCCATCCGAATCGCTCCTCCAATGACCCCGGAGGATCCAAGTTGGAATCGCGGTCGATTGAATGTATGGGGATGGATGTGTGTGTGCATGGATGGATGGGTGGCAGGACGGATGAGAACAGTGTATCTATCTGCCTGTCTATCTGTTTGTCTAAACTGAGCTACTCTATATATAGTCTATGTACTCTATCCTGATCGGGTTTGATCTATCAATTCATTTTTGTCTCTATCTTTCCATGTTTCTTTCTTTCTATCTTTTTATCTTTCTAACAACATCTATGTAGTCCGGCCCATATTGCCTCTATTCAAATCTAATGATAATGCCTTTATCTCTCTGCGTCCACCAATTGCTTAACTTTGTCGGGCGTATCTATGTGGAGTCATGACCTTCCATTTCTCCTACTATATACACCACTTTGCCTACGCTTCTGTGTCCGCGTATGCATCCATGTCGTGCTTGGTGTATTCAAGTGAGGCTGTAAAGAAACGGCAACAAAGTATGATCAAGATGCACTCCCAAACAATTTGTATGTCCTACAAGATGCTGTAATTCTTGTACATATGCTGTGATCCTTTTTGTTTTGCTCACTGTCTACCCCCTGGCAGTCCCTAAACTGGAAGCTCAAAATCACTCACGTAAACATTCGCAAAAACCAATGGATCGAAAAAAATCCTGAGAATTCCCACTACCAGCTTAAATCACTGCCTGGTGACCTGGGCGCCATGGCATCCCTGGCTCCGCCAGCCACGCCAGCCATCCTCGCACCTGGAGCGGCCCAAGGTCTCCAGGACGTTGCGCAGGTCGCCCGGCAGCAGATCGCCCTGACGCCTGAGCTCCGCCAAGTGCTGCGCGGCCAAGGCGCGGGGAAGGCCCAAAGCGGCGTCCTGCGACCACGGGAAGCGCCAGGGCGCCGGGGGAAGCGCCAGGGCTGGCGTGGTTGGATGGTGGTGATGATGATTTGTGATGGTTGGTGGTGGTGATGATCATGACTATATGGTGGTTAGATGATGTGTATAGTAGTTTCATAGGGGATCTTTGATGGTTGAGAATGGGGATAATGACCAACAATGGTTAAACGACTACTAGGTTGGTGGTTTCGCAGGTCATAGGGGACACTCCAGATATCATGCAAGCCAGTAACCATTTGTAGTGATCAACCAGCCGTTTTTAGGTGTCCCCTATTTTGAGAAATCATCATATCATGGCTACAATGTGGCCAGATGGTGCTTGTGGATGATGCTGTGATAGTTCTATGGTGGTTTGTATGATGGTGGTGGTAAAGCTATGACGGCTAAAGTATACTGGAATATAGCTCTATGATGATGATATAGCATATGATGATCTTGGTGATATCATGGCTATATGATGAGTGAAGGACTCCATTATTTTCGTGGGTAGCCATCAGGCTCGCTCTTGGGTAGGACCTACTCGCTTTCTTGGGATTTCACTTCTTCTCTAAAACTAATGATTTCACGAATGCAAAACTAATCATCCATGCGATCCATGATTCTGTCGGATACTCATATGATGGTTAATAACGGTCATATCATGACTGCTTATGATGACTAATTACGATTGATTCTGGGTAACTCACTTGTAGGACAATACAACCAAACAATGATGCACTCTGATGGACTCTGATGTTGGTTGGATCGTCAACCAGACACCCATCAGATTGGTATTCCCAGTGATGAAAAAAATGAAGCATTCCACCCGAAAGTTGGAATTGATCTGGTGTAAAATCCTCACATGTTGCTGGTGAATGGGTCACCCCCATAGTAACCCCTCCATGTCGAAACGCCGGTTTTTCGCGTCCAGCATACATATGCTTGGGAGTACCACCGCGCAACCATATCCGTGCAAGTCGTGTACCAAGCAGGGACCTACCCTTAGAGCTTGAAAAACCAATCAATTTCCATGATTTTGAGGGATGAGAAGCCAAAGACACATTTATCGTCATTTATCAGCTGTTGCTAGGCCATTCTATTTCGATTTAAGCCCTAATGGAGTCAATACCACCCAACCAATCAGCCAACCAACCAGCCAACCAGCCAACCAAACAACCAACCAGTGCGTTGCTCCGGATGGGTTCCTTCTTCTTGATCTCTTCCTCTTCCTGCTGCACCTGGATAGGCTGGTACAAAATCTCAGCCATGGGTCTGTAGTTTTCTGCTGATGTGGAAACGGTGGTTTCTTAAGTCATCGGGGTCCCAAACAAATGGTTGGTTTGTTGATAAACGATGATTAATATGAGATGATAGCTGCGGGTACCCCTACTTGAGAAAGCAAATAATGACAAATGATTTGAGTGTTGCGTGTAATGCTTATAACGTGAAATTTGGTTTTTCAGGGTTCTGGGCGTTAAACCTGTGGTCCTGGGCGCTAGTTCAGGGGGTTCTGGGCGTTGAACCTGTGGCGTCAGTTCAGGGGGTTCAAAGAAAAAACATCCCAAAATCTTGCCCATGGAACCAACCATCCGGGAACACTGGAACACCACTTGGGAGCGCTATCCAGGTACTACCCAGGTACTACCCAGGCCACTACCCAGGCCACTACCCAGGCCACTACCCCAGGCCGCTACCCAGGACACTACCCAGGTAGTGACACATCTGATGTGTGTCCGATTTGTGATGGAAAAAAGGGTGCTTTGAGGCGTGACAGCCACATGCTTTGCCGCCAATTTTGCCGGTCGATTTGCCATCAAAAACGGCCACGCTATAAGCACTACGCGGTTCAGTCGACAAATGATGGTGAGTCATAGGAAAAAGGTGGCTGCAAGTCAAATGAATTCAATTGGTCAAAGTCTCAAGGTGTTTGCGGTGAAAGCAAGTCTGCTGAGGTTCATCTCAGCCACCTCGGCCCTGCAATCCCCTGCGCTGGACCAGTTTTGTGGACCCCATCGCGTCACCATTTAAAAGATCAAGATCTTGGTGATCAAATGAGTTTAGTTTTTTTCTGGCCCATCATCTTTATCATCTTCAAGTGATTTCATAAATCGGTCAAACCCAAGTGCTGTACCTTTACGTGCAAACCATGTTTCTTATTCCTCGAAGTTCGGGAACTTTGCTGTGACCCCCCGTCTGCAGCCAAGGCGCTAACCGGACGGTGTTCACCAGCCAATTGTCTCGAACGAAGTTATCTACGGCATCTTTGATGTGACGCCAAAGGCTGTTGGACGAGCATCGCTCCTGACTTGCCACTGCACTTGTTGCGCGAGGCATCGCAGGTAAAAAGGACAAGCATGAAATCAGTTGGCTCTTTGAAATCGTTTGTCCTGACAATCTCAAGCGAATATAAGTTTGACCCAACTGGGCACTTGTCCACCTGCCAAAGCCATAACAGGCCATGATAAGGTGGGCCATCCACGAGCCTCAGGTTTGTGCCAAGGTTCCAACAAGAAGTTCGGGTCGGGCGCATCGCCATTTTTGGATTCCTGGTGGGCGAGCTTGGGCTTGTCCTGAGAGTATCTCTGGATTAAAAAAATCCAGAAGTCAAGGGATTTGCCACCACCCACCATCCAGAATTTGGTTTATGTTAGGGATATGATTCCATGCTGTCGAGCCACATATGATCATACTAGCGCTGGCCCTTGTTTACAGGTCCTTGTGCCCTACCAGCTCTTTTATAACGGGAAGAAGTGAATTGCAAGAGTGACAGGCACCTGACCAGATGTCCTTGTTCTGGTTTCCCATGCAGCACTTGGGACTAACACCACCTCTAGGTCGAGTTTGGCGTTGGTGCACTCCAACGATGTCTATTCAACTGCGATGTAGGCCAGGTAACCCTCCAAGAATCAATGGTTTACTATGGTTTGCTAAAGTTAACTATGGTTAACTATGGTTTACTATGATTGACTATGGTTTACTATGGCTTACTGTGATTTACTCTTGTTTCATATTAGAGTTACCTATAGGTTTCCCATGGTGTACTCCGTCCGTCAGGGTGTCCTATGGTCTAACAACAGCAGCGTCCATGAGAATCACACGCCAAAGATGTGTAACATCCATGATTCGGCATGCGATCCTTTCAATGATCACTCCCAGAGGGGGATCCAACCCATTTGTAGAAGTAGTTGACCATACAGGGACAAAACCACCTTGATCGTCAATGTTGTTATGAATGGTGGTTTCTAAATAGCCGGGGGGACCCCGCAGTTATCATCATCCAGTTTATCAATCAATTATAGTAATAAACCAACCAATCCAACCATTTTGGGGGGGTCCCTATTTTGAGAAACCATCATATTTTGCTGATGTTCTACATGTTTGATCTTTGTCAACCCCAGTTCATTCACCATCACTGCACTTATCCGCCCTGATTAGCTTGGCTATTGAGCCTCACCAGCCCGTTGAGCAGCATCTACCTGCTTTTAGTACTATCAACCCATCGTCAACCCATCATCAACCCGTCACCAACCCATTCTCAGCCCGTTACCAACCCATCATCAACCCTATATCAACAGCTGTAACTTCCGCTCGCCAGTCCTTGACAGCAGAAGGCCATTGCTTGACCAACTGCATGAAGTAACGCTGCTCCCACTGGGCCATTGCATCCACGCGGGATAAGCCTCGTTCGTGGCACTCATTCGTGGCACTCATTCGTGGCACTCATTCCCCCAGCTGTTAGACTGGTCAGCCGTGGTTGGGAAACATTACAATACTGGTCAATACTTGTAAATGTGGGTTTCTCAAAATAGGGAGCCTCAAAAAAGATTGTCTTTTTTACTACAATCTATAAATGGTTAATCAACTGGATGACTTGGGGGGTTCCCCTATTTTGAGAAACACCCACCTTGATATACCATATAAATATACAGGACCATATCATTTGTCCATCCAAAATGACCATGGAGCCATTGAGGTGACCATTCTGCACAAATCGGTGGTCCATAAACTGTAGCAAGTCATGGGTCATGTACTATCCCAACTTCCGAAATTAGTTCATCCAAAAATGTGAAAATTGGTGGTTTCAACCCTTCCGAAAAATATGTGTGTCCATTCTTAAGCGACCATTTATCCCAACTACAGCTGGGAAACAAAGTGTCAATCAAACCAACCACCAACTAGTATAGTTGTTTAAAGTGAATGTAACCAACCATTCTTGTTGGTTACTATCCCATCATTAATCACTACAACCCCTCAATTCAAGGCCGGTGGCTCCGGTCCGGCCTCTGGCCGATGGCCTCCATGTGAATCTGCGCAAGGTGGTTGGTTTCCCGTCATGAAAAAAATCTGCCAACTGGGTTTAAAACCACCAGTATGAAATATTCATGACCAACCTGTTGATCATATTTTTTGAAAATTAGGCGGTGAAACGAACCAAGCAACCACAGCTATCCATTCTTCTGATTCTGCGGGGCCGTATTGACTATTTCAATCTTCCTACTATGGGTGATGAGGCACTAGCATTTGTAGACAAACCAATGTAGACCTCGCAAATACTTTAGAAAAAAACTCTACTCATTGCCACAAGGAATTGGAATGCTTTGAGGATTTGAGAGGTGTTTGGACTTTAGCATGGTACTCGACCAAGACGGCTCCAACCGATCACAAAGCCCTACAATTAGCCGTTGACCCCTGAAGTTGGTTCTTAGCCACTGTTACACTCCTGCAAACTAACTTGGAAGTAGAAAATCCACTAAAATGTTTTTTGCCAATAAAAATGGTGATTTTCAGCTTCCAGCTTTGGGATTGCCAGAGCGTAATCATCACTCTTAAGCCACTGATCTAGGTAGCACCCCTTGGAATCCTGGTGCCACACCAAGCCGCTGAGCCATCCTCTATCTTCACAGACCTTGGAAATCGGCCAAAATCACGGGGCTGTGCTCAGCCATTGGCAGATTTCAAGTGGTTTGTAAATAGCTGGGGGAACCCTCAGTTATCATCCACTAATAGTTAGTATTAGAGATAAACCACCTAATATTTGGGGTTCCCTCTTTCAATAGACCACCAACTTAATTGAGCAGTTCAACAGCTGTCTGCTTGGTGGTTGAACCACCCATCATGAACGGATGCTCGTCAACCAATCAACCATATTTGGGAAAATAAAATGTTTGAAACCACCAGCCAGCTGTGTACCATCTTCGGTTCTGAAGAAGGTTTCTGCGTCAGCATGTTGCACAACATGGTTGCTAGCTGGTACAAAGGGAATTGGGCGATGGTGGGGATCCCTGTCAACCATCAGGAGGAGTGATCCTACAGGTTTGACCACTGATCAGATGCCAATATTGCTGTTTCTCAAAATAGGGGTACCCCCAAATCATCCCATATAGGTCATGATTTAGAAATAAACCAACCATTTTGGGGGTTCCCTATTTTGAGAAACCAACATATTGATGCAAAGCTGTTCGTTCATGGCTTCTGTGAACGCTCGGTTGGGGTATCGCCTGAAGAACATCTGAAACGGAAGAACTGGCCGACCATTTTCTCTGTGGGAACACAACCGCACCACCGGGTATGACAAACATCCAAATACATGTACATGTATACGTATAATTACGTGTATATATATATATATATCTATACAAATATATGTAATTGTATGTGTATCAAAGCAGAATCTTCTCTCTTCACATCAGCATCGACAAGTGTGGAGGGTTCCTTCTTCCTTTGAATGATTATACAGAATACATCTGGCAATTGATTCCAGCTTCTATGGCGGTTTCTTGAAATAGGGGACTCCCAAAATGAATGGTTTGTTACTATAAATGGTTATACAATAAACAGGATGAATCGGGGGTACTCCTATTTTGAGAAACCACCATAGGTGACTCTTAATTGCTGACCCCGTTGATGTCTTTCTGCCATTGCGCGGCCTTGAGGTCTTTAGCAGCGCATGTCTTGACTCTACAGCAGGAGAAGCTGAGACCCCTGACCGCAAAATCAAGTACCAGCAAAACAGGACAGGCTAGCATATGGTGGTTTTTCAAAATAGGGGTACCTTTTAATCATCCAATATCAATCATGCTTGCCAATTAACCAAACATTTCTGGGGTCTCCTATTTTGGAGAAACGCCCATATACTTCCCTCTGAAGGTATGAAAAACAAGGCACGATCAGCCGTCATCAAAATCATTGAGATATCATTGAGGTATTCATGCTATGATGAACAAACAACCATAATCCCACGACACTACAATCAACAGACTACCACTGGGCGGTTTAGCATCGCGCTTCCCAACGCTCGCAACCCCTTCACGGAAAAGCAAATTGCTTTGAGCAGTCTGGCAATCCCTCAAACAGTGTGCTGAACAGAAGGGCGAGCAGCATTCCACTGATCCTTCCTTCGTTGAAGAACTCCTTCATAAATCATGAGGTGCTCATCATTACTTCTTGAACCTGTGCATCTTCAACGTCATCAAAGAAAAAACGTGACCAATATATCGTGCGAACACTGGTTGGCAAAACCACCCTATCCAGGCTCTGGCCGAAGCCAAAGCCATTGCCAAATGCCAAAGTTTGCAGATTGCTCGGCCAAGCGACCCCATCCAGGCTCTCCTTAAAACCATTGCCAAGCGTCAAAGTTTGCAGGTTGCTCGGCAAGGACACCCGGTCCAGGCTCTGGTTGAAACCATCACCGAAAGTCAAAGTTTGCAGATTGTTCGGCAAGGTGACCTGATCCAGGCTCTGGTTGAAACCATCGCCAAAAGTTAGAGTTTGAAGGTCACTCGGCAATGCCACACGATCTAAGCTCTGGTTAAATCCATCGCCAAAAGTCAAAGTTTGCAGGTTGCTTGGCAAAGCCACCCCATCCAAGCTCTGGTCAAAACTATCACCAAAAGTCAGAGTTTGCAGATTGCTCGGCAACGTGGCCCGATGCAGGTTGGGGTTAAAACAATTGCCAAAAGTTAAATTTTCCAGGTTGCTTGGCAAGGTCACCTGATCCAGGCTCTGGTTAAAACCAGCACCAAAAATCACCCTTTGCAGGTTGTTTGGCAGCGTCACCTGATCCAGGCTCTGGTTGAAACCATCGCCAAAAATCAATGTTTGCAGATTGCCGGGCAAGGTGACCCGATCCAGGCTCTGATTGAAACAATCGCCAAAAGTCAATGTTTGCAGGTTGCTAGGCAAGGTGACCCGATCCAAGCTCTTGTCAAAACAAGAGCCAAGAGTCAATGTTTGCAGATTTTTCAGCAAGGTGACCCTATCCAGGCTCTGCTTAAAACAGGCGCCAAGAGTCAATGTTTGCAAGTTGCTCGGGAAGGTGACCCGATCCAGGTTTTGGTCAAATTCCATGCCAAAGCTCAATGTTTGGAGTTGGCTCGGTAAAATAACCCGATCCAAGGTTTGGTCAAAGCGCCAGCCAAAAACCAATGTTTTCAGGTTGCTCGGCAAGGTCACCTGATCCAGGCTCTGGTTGAATTTAAAGCCAAAAGTCAATGTTTGCAGGTTGCTCGGTAAAATTGCCCCATGCAGGCTATGGTTAAAACCATCGCCAAAAGTCAATGTTTGCAGGTTGCTCGGCAAAGTGACCTGATCTAGGCTCTGGTTAAAATGAGCGCCAAAAGTCAGAGTTTGAAGGTTGTGCGGCAGAGCCACCCGATCCAAGCTCTGGTCAAAACCATTGCCAAAAGTCAAAGTTTGCAGGTTGCTCGGCAAAGTGACCCGATCCAGGCTCTGATTAAAACGAGATTTGAAAGTCAAAGTTTCAAGGTTGCTCGGCAAATTCACCCCATCCAAGCACTGGTCAAAAGCATAACCAAAAGTCAAAGTTCGCAGGTTGCTCGGGAAAGCGACTCCATCCAGGCTCTGGTCAAACCAATTTCCGAAAGTCAACGTTTGCAAGTTACTCGGCAAGGTGGCCCTATGCAGGCTCTGGTTAAAATGAGAGCCAAAGGCCAAAGTGAGCACCTTGCTTGGCAAGGTAACCCCATCCAGGCTCTGGTTGAAACTCTTTCCGAAAGTCAATGTTTGCAGGTTGCTGGGAAAGGTCAAGGGATCCAGGCTTTCGTTGAAGTCATCACCGAGATGCAGACTCTCCAGGGTTTGGGGAAGATGCCGCTTGCAAAGGGTGGACGGTGCTCCTGTTATCTGCGTCATGCCTTCCAATGCCGTCTCTTCGTCACATTTTCCCCTGACAAATCTCCATGCCGCGATTAAATCAGTGGCAACATAGGTGCAGGACAAAGTCGCAGTCTTGCCGATGATGCCTTGCTCTTGCAATGTTCGTTGCAGAATAAAAGGAGAAGCAAGGTGGTGGAGAGTGAGCTTTGCACCTCTCTTTGGCAAAAATTGTCTTGAAACTATCTGGACCACTTCCCTTCCCAATGTGGAAGGGCAAAGGCTCACGATGCATTCTTCACCATTCAAGCAAACCACGTGAACTTCGATCAGCTGGGTATCACCAGATGATGGTTTTGCATAGCCAATATGGTTGCTGGCTGCCATGTAGAAACCGGCGTCCGTCGTTCAATGCTTGGGCATATCCGAGCTGCATCCGGCCGACTATGGGCTGAGAACAACAACAAAATCCCCAAAAGCTGTACTTCCCCGCGGGAAAGGGGCAGGGGTACGTGATTGCAGCTGTCAATGTTTAATGACTGGATACCAGCTATCTACAAAAAATGAAATAGAGTGAGGCAAGAGCAAGTCATGATATTGAAATGATTCCAATTGAACAGGGAAGCGACTGGACTACAACTAACAATTTGTATGATTCAGTGTCATATTTCGGCAGTGTACAAAAATCCTACAGAACATTACAGAACCATACAAACCTCTGTATAGTGAAGTATGGTGATTGTCCTATTTGTTCAAAGTTCAACTCTGAAGTTTCCAAGCCACACTCAGGCTTCGTAACACGCATGCCATTTGCATATTCTTGTTCTACGCTGCCCAAATCTGACATTAGCTAAATGGTTTTTCGAGGGCTATCCGTACCATCCACCCGTACTTGTCCCCACCTCTCTGACGAGAGCTACCCTCTATTTGCATATGTGTGTGTGCATTGGTTCCCCTGTGATCCTATGCGTATGTTTATATTTCATCACTTCGAGAAGTAGTGGAAAAATACTTTGTTCAACCACCATGACTGAGCAACTCATCAGAAGCTGGACTTGCGGTGGAGCTACAAAGGCGGGGGAGGATAAGATGGTAAATCACCAGCTATTTATAGTAAACCAATGGTGGTTTGTTAATGCAGAGTTGCCACAATGTTCACAAATGGTGGCACCACCAGACATGAGAAAACCATCAACGCGGGGTGCATTTGGCATGTGTACATGCCATGACCCACATATCATGGCTTCGTGGACTCATCAACAGCTTTGTAGTACACAACTGGCAATTTCTCAAGACGTAGGGGGCCCCTAATCATCCATTCATAATTCATAATCTTTTTTGACTACCAATAAACCAGCCGTTCTTGGGCACCCCCTATTTTGAGAAAATCCCAACTAGAGTCCAGTCGACACTAGCTAACCGACTTGGATGATGGCTAACGATGCACAATGATGGCTCATGATTGCGAATAATGGCTGAACAATTCATGACGTTATTGACGCCGACTGCGAAGGGTCATTGTGAGAAAGTGATCCACGAGTAGATGATTTTAGGTGGTTTCATAAAATGGGGATACCCCCTAATCATCCAATATCATTTTATAGTAATAAACCCAGAATTTTCGGGGTCCCCTCTTTTGAGAAACCACCATTTGAACCATCCCAACCACAGATCTGTGATAGCTTGGCAATTCCTCATGAAACAAACGCTGACAGGTTCGGTTCGCAAAGGAACTGAGGCTGCCCTTTTCATGATGGTGCTATGGTCAAAGGCCATATACAAGCATCCCAAACTCCACTTAGTCTAGATCACTTCTTGCAAGTTCTCAAGGTTCACTGGCACCAGCCAAACCAAAGTTCATCAGCATGCGAAAAATCATCGAAATCAACACCAAGAAGTTTTGATAAAGTCGGCGAACAACTGCTTGAACACCAGAAAGGGCTGCAACCTGCGGAGGTTCGTTTCCAATATGGTCCATGATATCCTTGGACTGAAGCAAGTGGACCACTTCTCGATGGCACTGATCAGCGGCAAGATGCAGAGCCGTTTGCCCATTCTTATCCACCAGACTCTTTTCTGCACCTGCGTTGATCAGAAATCGAACAACTTCGAGATCGTCTTCATGAGCGGCGAGATGCAGAGCAGTTTGTCCATTCCTGTCTGCCAAATCCTTGCAAGCACCAGCTTCAACCAGCAAGCGGACCACCTTGAGATGGCCTTGATCAGCGGCAAGATGCAGAGCCGTTTGCCCATTCTTGTCCACCAGACTCTTTTCTGCGCCTGCTTTGATCAGAAATTGAACAATTTCCAGATGGTCTTCATGAGCAGCAAGATGCAGAGCAGTTTGTCCATTCCTGTCTGCCAAATCTTTGCAAGCACCAGCTTCAACCAGCAAGCGGACCACTCTGAGATGGCCTTGATCAGCGGCAAGATGCAGAGCGGCTTGTTCATGCCTGTTGACTGAATCTTTATCAGCAACAACTTTAATCGACAAGCGGACCACTTCGAGATGGCCTTGATCAGCGGCAAGATGCAGAGCCGTTTGCCCATTCTGGTCCACCAGACTCTTTTCTGCACCTGTTTTGATCAGAAATTGAACAACTTCGAGATGGCCTTGATGAGCAGCAAGATGCAGAGCAGTTTGTCCATTCCTGTCTGCCAAATCTTTGCAAGCACCAGCTTCAACCAGCAAGCGGACCACTTTGAGATGGCCTTGATGAGCGGCAAGATGCAGAGCGGCTTGTTTATGCCTGTTAACCAAATCTTTGTCAGCAACAACTTTACTCAACCAACGGACCACTTCGAGATGGCCTCGATGAGCGGCAAAATGCAGAGCGGCTTGTCCATTCTTGTTCGCCAAATCCTTGTCAACACCAGCTTCAACCAGCAAGTGGACAAGTTCAAGGCAACCTTTACGAGCTGCAAGGTGCAAAACGGTTTGTTGATTATTGTCGACCAGACTCTTTTCTGCACCTGCTTTGATCAACAAGCAAACAACTTCTTGATAGCCTTGATCAGCGGCAAGATGCAGAGCCGTTTGTCCATTCCTGTCTGCCAAATCCTTGTCAGCACCAGCTTCAACCAGCAAGCGGACCACTTCGAGATGTCCCTGATGAGCGGCAAGATGCAGGGGCGCTTGTTCATCCTTGTCGGTCAGATTCTTGTCAGCACCAGCTGTAGTCAGCAAGCGAACAATCTCGAGATAACCATAAAGAGTTGCAAAATGCAAGGGTGTGCACCCAAGATCTTCTCGTGCATCTTTCTGTGCACCTGCCTCCAGCAACAGCTCAGCAAGCTTTAAATGCCCGCTTCTTGCTGCATGGTGCAAAGGTGTATTGCCTTCTTTGTCTGTCACATTAGGGTCTCTTGGGCTCCCAAGCAACTGTTCAAGCTTGGTTGAATGATTGTTCCTGGAAGCAGAAATCATCGCTTGGTCTTGTTCAGAATCACGTGGCTGAAACTCCAGTACTATCAACAGGACCTTCACTGGGACTCTGAAAATTTCATTATCCGGAATCTTGCGGGAACTGCTTTCCGATAGCAGGTTTTGCCTGAATCTGGAAACCTCAATCTTGGCGGCTAACAACTGCTTCACTTGTTTCGCTGATTTACCCAGGAACTCATCCGCTTCGAGCATGGCCAAGGTCTCGCCAGAGAGGGCTGAGCAAACCTCCATGGCTGCATCACTCTACTGCCTGGGCCAATTTGAGCACCTGGGAAAGGGCAAAGGAACGGAGAAGGCCAGAGGATGTGTTCGAACTGACACAAAAACTTGAAATCGTTCGCCTTTAACAACTGGGTGTACCCCTATAATTTTAGAAACCGTTTGCGAACCAAACTGACACAATCACTTTGGGTGGGAACCAATGGTACTCCCTTCCCGTGATCTTCCTCCAAGAGACATCGTTCAGGGCAGTCAGCGTGTAGCCCAGCGAGAGTTGAACGCCTCCTCCCTGATCCGAAGATGCTTGCAGAAGCCTCCCATCTGACCGGTGGGTCTAGTGCTACAAGGCGCTTCTCTACAGTTGGAAGTTGGCTTAGAATCCAACGGCTGGAGTTGGGGATCTATGTCAACAAACCTCCGTATATTTGATGGTAAATTACAAGCTGCTGTTGTTCCATGATGTCCCAGGTAATCATGACATGATGAGTTGGAAATCAAGTTGCTCAAGTGGGGGACACCTGCATTTTCTCTTGAGTCTTCCAAGAATGATCAAATCGTAGAGTGGCAGCACTGGTAGAAATCTTCCTTTCAGAAGTGGTAGGATCAGGATCATGGGCTGTTCGCATCCTCCTCACTCTAAAGCTGTGAAGCTTGTAGGTATTTGGTTGAAACACATCATCCCATTTCGCGTGACCGCGGGTGGTGGTCCAGTGGCGGGCAACACGCCTCGTTTGCACCTCAAAAGTGGATACGACCAACACATCACAGTAGTAAATCAACACCAGACTGTCCTGAACAAGTGTACTTTTTTTGGAATCCAAACATGATCGATTTTGGGATGATCGGGGAACATCTGGGCCAGCCCCACATCGTTTATGAAACAGAGAGAGAACCCGGTGTTTCTTCACCCGTAGCAGGACCCTTGGACTTGTCATCATCATGACTTCTCCATCTGATTAAGTCACCATCAACATCCATCAACTATCAACCATTTGGGTCCGCCACTCCTGACCAGGGGAGATCTGTTTGCCCTTTGTCGCCCTTGGCTCGCTGCCAAGGCCCTTGGCTCTGCGGCCAAGGAACTGCAGGAGCCGTGGCCCATGATGTTTCAGAAACGTGGAGTGCAACTGCGTCTTGCCATCCGTCAAGTCCTTGGCGTCCAGCCGCAGATCAGCTCAGCCGCCTCTGGTGAGGTCCCAGCCCCCCAGCCGCTTTCTTTTCGGATAAAAGGGGACAATGACGTTGGAGGTTTCGCTAGTTACGGATTTACCCAGGTATGAAATGGCCCCAAAACAAAAATGCTCCCACTTGGTTGACTAATCTAATCAAGTAACGGGGAGGAAACGGGGGCACCTTTCATGTGTACAGAGGGAAGCCGGACGACCCAACCAGCAGCTGTGGGGTCTGGCAAATGACTTGGTGGATGGCCTTGACTCACACGGCTCATGAAACACCAAGAGATCTCCATCCCAAGGATTCATCTTGACAGCATGGATTTGTCAAAGGCACCAGCAGCCACATTAACAGCTCATGGCCCAGCAGTCGACTTCTGCGGAATCTCTCCCTCCAACCAATCAGTCCCCAAAAACCTGAAGCCAGTTTTAAGATGTTGGAAACATGTCCTTCTACGAATTCCACTGGGCAATTCTGAGGACCTTCATACCCCTGCAGATTCTTCAGCCACCAGCCATGGATCCCCCCTGGGACCCCATGAGCAGCCCCAACAACCAGCCGGGCAGCTCCAGTCAGCACGTCCGTCATGGTGAGCACACCCAGGGCGGACTTCTCCAGGCCCACCTCAGAGGTGGCTCATTGGCGGTATCATGGACTTGTCATGGGCAAGGCTTCTCACAGAAAGTTGTGTGTTTGCTTGTTGTCTTATAACTTTTTAATATGAGTAGAAGCTTGTGAAGACTATAAATGGTCATAGGTTTAAATGCTTGGGTTTCCGTACTATGGCTGCAGGTGAATACCCTGACACCCTGTTCTCATCCCGAAAACGACCAGTCATCACTAGTCTTTGTTGGCTGGTTGGTACCCATACCCATATGATATAGTGGCTTCTCATCCCTTACAATTGTTGACTATCATCCCCTCTGATCAATCATCAACCATTGTTCGCTACTAATTGACCCCCACATAGCCGTATGTCAATTGCAACTATGGCTATCAATTGTCAATTGTTGGTAATCATCTCCCTATGATCAATCATTAATCATTGTTGGTTATCCCCATACGATCAATCATTAACCCATATTGGTTATCAATCAAGCATGGATGGTTTATTACTATAAATGGTTTGATATTGGATGATTTGGGGGTACCCTTCTTTTGAGAAACCGCCCATATGGGTGTTTCTCAAAATAGGGGTACCCCCAGATCATCCCTCACTAATCATTGTTGATTAATAGACCAACCATTTGGATCCATTTGGAGGATCCCCTATTTTGGGAAACCGCTCATAGGGTTTCTGGCGTTGTTCAACCACTTCTTGGAGCTTCGTATCAAGCAGCAAGCAATGGCCCCCACACTTAAGCGCAACTGGCTTGGACGTTCGTCTCCAGGGCCGCCGACTTCTTGGACCAAGCGCATGGCCAAGGAGTTGTTGGGTTGCTCGGAAGCCTGGTGCTGTGGAGGGAAAGAACTGGGCGAAGATAGGTTCAACAACAGTTGGGGATAGCTTCAACTGGTTGGAGTTCGATGATTGGTTTAAATCAACTGATTTATTAGTTTATTATAGTTTATTGGTTATCAACCATCCTTTGGCTGATCCATATCCTTTCTACTTTGGCTGAGGGTAACGCCGACTAGCTAGTGGACTTTCAGCCCTTGGTTAGTTCAGCCATCCCAGAAGTCTTATACACTTTTACACTTGTTTCCAAAATCGGCAATTTATTGTGATGATCAACTCTGAGCTTGAATTTCAATTGTGATACTCGTCAAGTTCACATCATCAGTTTCCACAAAATCACCACTCATCAAGTGAAACTTCACATCATCTCCACAAAATCACCAAGTCGTTTTAAGTCGTTTTGTCCATCAAAAAAGAGAAAACAGATTTTTTAAAAAAAAGTACCTAACCATCATCCGTCGTACCTCCACAGTACCTCCCCTAACCATCATTCATCATATAAAAACTAGTGATATAAAAACATAAAAAGCAAAAAAAAGCTATACAAAAACTAGCCATCTCAACCACCCGTGCCGTGGCTCTCCGCGGTGTTTCCTTAGCGATCCACGCTTTGGCCGTGCCACCGCACCGCCCGTGGAGCACCTTCACGGCCACCACGAAGAGGGCAGAGGAGCGATGCTTCTTGGCGTAGCTCCTCGAGTAGATCCGGGACTTCGAAGTCACCAGATCCATGTACTTTGGGAGATCTGGAGATAGAATGGGTATGAATACATACATAGAAGTGTATATATATATATATATCTGTGTGTGTTATATGTATGTACAATTATGTACACATATTTGTGATATAACACGTAAAGCATCTTCCTTAAGGACTCTGATTCGGTTTTGACTCCACCGGTCCTCACCAGCTGGGAGGTTTGCGCCGCCACGTTCTCGGGTCGGCCCTTGGCAGCTGCTGCCACGAGGCCGGGGCAATCCACGACGTCCAGATTTGGCGCCTCGCGAGGCACCGTGGGGAGGTTGGGTTGGGGGGTGGATGGTGGTTGGTTCAGGAGATGGCTCATGGTGGTGGCATGGATGATGGTGGTTGATGGTGGATGATGGTGGTTGATGGTGGTTGATGATGGATGATGATGGGTAAAAAATGCTGGTGAATGACTGGTGAGTTGGTTCGAGTCGGCTTGTTCATGATGATTACTGAGGGTGTTAATGGCTCGAATGATCACCATCGGTCACTAAGAATCATAGAGACATGGACCAACGAACTGGCACCTTGGTCCATGCTGGGAGACTGGAGCTGACAAACTGCAACTCTTTGTGTTGAGCAAAAAACTGCTGAAGACTGAAGGTGACAGCTACCATTACAAGCAGTGAGATGTACCACCAAACTGCCAACAGCTCGATTTAGCCAACAGCCACTTGTCAGAATCGGATGTCTTTCAATAATTTCTTGACCAGTAGATCGTGGGAGGCCCATCAATGGTGGATTTACATAGCAACTAGGCAATAACTTTCTGGTTCATGTAGGCGATCTCCAGAAACTCATGATCAACCCCCAGGTGATCTCTACCCAGTGAGACGTCATGGGAGATCCATAACAAGAAACCAGCCGGCATTGCATATATTTTGTATAAAATGCGCGCCATGAATAGTTACTGTGTTCGCTTCAAATAAGGACTTCTTCATGGTGTCCTGCTATAGAGCTCATATAGTAAAACCAAGGTGTTTTTGAAGGGGTGCAAAGCACAGAACCGAGCAACTGTTCATCTATTTGAAGCCCAACGAGCCGGCACCGAGAACACCCTCAAGATATGCTGATTTCCTTCCAGTGCAACATCGCGCCCAATGATATACACAACTGTGAGTTAAACTAACAGCTTGCCATGCAAAACCACCATTCTTGCAAGCCCAAAAAGGGGGTGTTCTCCACATCAAGCTCTTGGTCAAACCTGGGGTTACCGTGTCGCATCAGCACACGGGTTTCAACGGTCCAGCGGCAGCCACAGGATGCCTTGGGGGAGATGAGCTCGACCACCAGAAGTTTCTTGGTGCAAAGGCCATCAGAAGATTCCTGATCGCTCCAGTTGGTTGCTGGTGGCCATTCTTAAGCATCAATTAAGCATAAATTAGTCATGTATCTATTCCAAGGTAGCTTCAACTTGATTCGACCATGTCCAAAATCTGTTTGGCAATATGATGAATGTTGAAACTTGCTTTGGAGCTAGATACATTTGCTAACAGGGTGGGTAAAGCGACAACAACATGTAAATCAAAGCACCAATATCAGGAAAGGCATGCAGAACTCTGAAAAGAGCAATCTTTTCCAGCTTCCTCATGAGGACTTGGGCAGGTTCGACTAGATTTGTTCTTCCCCTGCTATGGTGCTTCTGAATCTGGGCTTGCTTCCATTGTACCGGCGAAACACGCAGCGGTTGCAGGCGAACCATGAATTGTTGGCCGGTTGTTGGCTATCACCACTATGGACCAACCATCGATGGGTGGTCAGCATGTTCAATATTCATTTGCCATGAATGCACTATAAATGTCCGATAATTAGCTATTGATTGTCGTTTGTCATCTCCGTTCTCAATCAGCCACCAGCTAGCTACACCTACAATTCAAAACTGTGATCCATCCTTTGGGTTGCATCTACGTTGTTTCGTGCAAATTGTTGAGTCCACAAACAGATATGTGCCCACAGACACTTTTGTATCCATGCAGGTGATACAGCATCTTTGAAGCTGCGTCTTATCATGTACAACACCAATAGGCTCTCCATGCACGAGTCAAGCATCCAGAGGATCAGTGCGAACATTTTCAAGATAGAAATCCTGAGCACACGGGCGGTGCCAGTGGACCGAAGTGAAGGTTTACTGAGGTTTACCTTCAAGTAGAGGTGTAAATTTTTCGGGATGGTTTTGGGTAGCACTAGTGATTTAACACCCCCAGTTCCAAAAAAAAGTGCTCAAGTTTCACCGCCAACCTTGATCTGATAAGACCCGCGACCAAGGCACTTCATCCTTTCCAGGTTGCTCTTGCCTCAATGCTTCCAAGCGTACCTGGCGTCAAGCAACTTGAGCTCCTTAGTAGCCTACGCGCCTAGGCGGAAACAAGAAGATGAAGAATAATTAAGAATTAAGAATTAAGATCTCCAGTCGGTTGACTTTGACCAACATCAAGAAATTAGCGAATTTTCAAGCGTCAAGAGGATTGGTCCAATTCCTAATAACAACCATCAAAATGAGACAAGGCATTCTCGCAATGGCTGGTGATATCCCCACATTCATTCGTGACATCCCTGCAATGTTGAGTCAAGCGCCATCTAGTGCTGAATTCCTTCCACCAGAAGCAGTGTCAGCACTACGAACATCCCACTATGAACCACTAGCGATAATCTATTCGCTCTTTGATATACAGCCACAAATAAATCACCATTAACATCCTATCCTCAACCACCATCAACCACTACGGCCCACCAACCGGGGGAAGTGCGACCGATCAACCGCTCGCCTGTCTGGTCATTTCCTTCATCACTGCGTCTCCGAGCTCCGAAAGTTCTAGGCCAGTCCCTCCAAAGGCCTCAGGGCGACGCTGCGTTCATCGCAGTTTCCCGATGAAGAATGGTTGATGATGGCGGAGGATGGGTAGAGGATGGTTGAACACGGCTAGTGATGGATAAAACAATGATTGTTGCTGTAAGAGAGGTTAACAATGATTCATAATGGTTCATAAGGATCCTGAACAATGCTTGATGCTCGTTGAACAAAGGTTTTTCTTATTCTCTTCTTCCGTGCCATAGGTACGGATGGAAATGATGGCTATCCATTGTCCATGGTGGATAGCTGGGGATGACAGGTGTTCAGAAATCTGCTCAACAATCCTCTTACAAATGTTGGCACCCTTCCAGAAACTAACATAGCCTCTGCCAGATTGGGACTGGACGTTCCGTTTTGACGTTTTGTAGTGGGATTCCGATGGGAAATAAACTTCCAACCCATGTTTGACAGGGTCTACAGGGCATCGTCCAGATCAATAGATAATCAGGAATACTGATTAATGATGGCTGATATGCAGTAGTACTGGTGGTTAATGGTGGTTAATGGTGGCTAATGGTGGTTAATGGTGGTTAATGGTGGTTAATGGTGGTTAATGGTGGTTAATCACCAACAACCCACTGGGGATTGCTTGACCCTCCGACTGATGGCTGTTCAGATATTCCCATCACTCGCTTCGCCCCTAGGGTTGATGTGTGCCCTCGTTGTGGCTCTTGATGAAGGTGTGACCGCTGCCCTAGCTGCCCAGCTCATGTTGATCCCCAGTCCGAGGCGCAATAGCCACTCAACCGATCCCATCTACCTGGCCAACCCACCAACCCACTAGCGACCACTCACCCATTGTGGTTGTAAGGTAGACCATATAATTAACCTTGGTTAACTATCATTCACTATAGAACTATGACTATAACAATATGGTTAATTTGATGGTTTAAATTGTCCTATGACCATCGAATGCTTAACCAACCAACCCACCCAACCAACCACCGAGGCACACTGGGCTCATCCTGTTGCGTCTGCATGTCTTGCACCAGCAACTTCAACTTCTGCCCTTCGCCGCGTCGCAGCCGAACTTTGATCAAGGACCGGGTGCCTTGGTGCAGGTGGATGGTGATGGCTGATGCCCAGCCATGGATCTTTGGATCATGGTCAAATCAGGTATTGATTGCTGCCAGCTTCAGGATGGTAAAAGTTGTTGCCATAAGGCCAGGTAATAAGGAGAATATATTTCACCTAGATAGCTAAGCTTAAGGATCCATCATGAGGTGATGATTGGTGATGATGGCAAATAACACTTCAGGACGACCACCTATCAGAATCTTATCCAGTGATGGAGGAAAGCCCGCCACACAATATGAACAGCCGCTGCGACAGGGCTAGCTGGCTGTGGATGCCAGGCTGCACAAATCTGCATTGCGCGGAAAGATGGGAAGCCCCGTGAGCCGTTCCAACAACGTAGACTTCCCCGTGCTTTCCTGCTGTTGAGCCGCTCGGGTGCTCCCCTTTTGGTGACGAGGCTGGGGGCTGACGCAAGCGGGTGTCACCAGTAGCGTTGGTTAGAAATCCTCTCTTCTGAAGGATGGCTGAACAGGAGCAAGTTGATAGCCTCCATTCCAAGTGATGCTTGCTCTATAGCTCTGCCAATGGGCACTTGATGCTTGGTGTTTCACTATGATAAATTGGGCTTACATAATCTGCTAATGGGGCCGATTTGTTGGTCAACCGAACCGCGTTGGAGAAAGACAATGAACGGTGGTTAATCACTGGCACTAACCATGGCCTACCATCATCAATCAATACCTTGCTGCAACATCATGGTTTAACCATCATGGTATCACAAAACTAAGACTCCATCATACGGCCCAACAATCCCCAAACAGCGACCCCACAAACTCACCAGCCAGAAACCCTGGTCGCCTGTGTGCCAGAAACTATCTGACGGGTACGTTGAAGCACAACAACTAGCTGTGTAGAAGGACTCATAAATGGTGCTAGCCCCACAACCATATCCCGGCTATGATCATCTTCAACAGGGAAATCAACTCTAACTGCAGGGTACTGACCCTCTCTGGGCCAACCCCGGCCAGCAGTCTCCCGGTTGGGTCAGTAGATAATGTGCGATCATTACCAGCTGGCCGAAGCGCCATTCACAATCATTCAACGAGATTTTTTGGTTGAACCCCATTATTAATCATTCTCAACCATGATTTCACTATGGAACCCAAGTAGTTGCAGGAACCCACAATAAACACCAAAGTTATCTAATGTGTCTATTTCTCGTGGTTCATTTTCCCCTAATATCAACCACTATGACCCACTGTCATTCATGATTACCCTCTGGTAAACTAACCTGGAAGCCAAAGATCACCATTTTCCTAATATAAACCAGCTACAAATGGTGGATGTTTGTACGTAAACCATGGGTAGCCACGAACGTTGACCCCCAGCTAAACCCATCACAGCTGGCACTGCCTGGCCCAGCATGATGACCTGCAGGCGATCTACAGGTACTAATTTGTATTGCGGGGATCTGTCATGTAGTGGCGACCCTAAACAATAGGGATATGTATTTTTTTAGGTTTATTATTAAAGCTAATGATGCATTCTAGGGATATGTCAACTCTGGATCAATAAACCCCGGGTTGCTTCATGGGGGTATCCCGCCAAAAGCCAACTGGTTTCCTGCTAACATCAAATGTACTATGATTGGAATGTGGTATGCGATATGCGTTATAATAGGCGTTGCATTATGCAATGCAATGTGATGGGATGTATGTAATTACATGTTCACATATTTGTGCATTGTGCCTATACTAAATGTGTCCTTGTACTGACGCGCTGATGTGGATTCGAAGGATGGATCCTAGAATTAGAAGGCACACGCTCCGTTAATCAGCAAACAACCTGGGTTTGGGAGCTATCTCTCAAACGCCGCAGCAGGAAAGGGTTGACGGCAACAAACATGAGAAAATCTCAGTTGAAACTGCTTGCAGTTGCATGAAGATATTACTGGTGCTGTGAGATAAAATGATCCCCCAAATTACCAGTTTCAAGACGGTTAATGATGCCAATAATCGTGTCTATTACTGGGGGATAAGAACACCACACGTCAGTGATGAATGCCAAGAATTTAGAAAATGATTTAAAAAAGTGGAACGATTGTTCAGAGCTCATCCTCATCTGTCCAGCTGGCAGTGGGATCTCCAGGTGTTAACATCTAAATTAACAAACCACCCAAGTATTTGGTTGTTTCTCAAAATAGGGGACCCCCCTAGTCATCCAACATTAGTCATTTATAGTAGTAAACCTGCCATTTTTTGGGGTCCCCCATTTTGAGAAACCACCATTTGAGTTGGTGAATCACCAGCTATTCGTCTATCGCTTGGTTGCACCCCTGGTAGCTCCTGTCGATCCTCGCTAAAGGATAAAACTGGATACCCCGAACAGCTCCCAACCACTCCCTCCGAGCCGGTCATGGTAAGCAAGTCGTGACATGGAAATCAATGCCGTTCTGACCAGGGCGACTTCCCAAGATTCACGGTGCTACTACCGCTGGTTATGAACCTACTGGCGGGTTCTACTAATGGGGCGTTCTATCACTAGAGGTAACCCCCAAAATCACTGGTTCATTGGATGATGACTAGGGGTACCCCTATGACTAACTACCAAATCATCATGGTTCCACCACCATCGGCAGCCCCCACGACCTCATCCATGATCAGCTTCCAGCCCTTACCCCCCCGGTTTGAACCCTCGGCGCCTGCGGCGCTGCCAGCTGTTGCACGGACACCAAGTCCTTCAGGGGATCGATGACGTCAAAGAACCCCGCGCAACGCTCGGCACCTAAGGGTTGCGCAGTGATGCCGAGGAGAGCACCTTGCAATGGCCTGAAACCACGTGGATGCTGTTGAGTAAGGGAAAATGAAGGGACCCAAAGAATGAATTTCAGGTTGCGGGTACTTCACGATAGCCTCAAATGGTGGATGGAAGTCTGCTCTGAACCCAAAAGATCCTGATTTTACCCTGCTGGTCAGTTGGGTCTTGTCTTCACACCGTTCATCTCCCAAAGTAGCACAGCGATGGTGAAGAACGCTAAATTGACTACTGGTATGATCACGCTGTGCTACTTTGGGAATATGGGACCTCTGAAACGCTGCGGGGTTCGCCACCTTTGGCTCCTTGCTTCGCCATTTTCGCAGCATCCAACGAGGCATCTGGGTGTGTCAGTTCATTCGGTACCCCCAAACCTGTTGCTGTACAAAAAACGATTCTATACAGATATGTTTGGAGGCTAGACAGTGCATCCACAAGAGTGGAAAATCGGATGACAAATCCTTTGCCCAGCACAAATACGTCAAAAAAAACGTGCTCGGCTTGGTTGGCCGATGGGTGACCCTGGATGGTACGCCCTCTTGGCAATGCCATGCCATGCCATGCCTCCCCAGCGCCAAGCAACTCCAGGTTTCCAGGATGCCGCTCTGTTCGTTGAAGAGCACCTCTTTCAGCCGCTCGTTGAAGGCATTGACATCCTCAGGCATTGCCACAGTTTCAGGCGTGCTGAGGTCACTTTTTTGGATCAGAGAATCTAATTGCCATGGCAGCGTGCTGAAGCATTCCCAATAAACGTCGATGTTATTTCAACATATTTATTTATTGGTATGGACTTCGAGAAGTCTAGCCATGAATCAATCTATCCATCTAGAGTACCTATTGATATGGATATGGTACAACCGCATCTCTTGTGTTTGCTGAAGGCATCGTTGCTGTGGAGAACCTGCGAGGTCCGAGAGCTAGCCGCCTAGCCAAAGTCAAGAGGAATCTGCCAATTGAGCTAGAAAGAAAGCCAACGAATTTCTAACGGTGGCTAATTCATAATGGTGGTCGAGAAAGGTTAGATTGCCAGTTAACTATTAATAGTGATGATTTATCATAGCTCACGGTGGTTGATAACGATTCATCATGCTCCATCACCCCCAATAGTTTAGTGGGCAACAATTAGTGGTTAACGTGGTCAATAAAGCCAGGCCAACTGCCACTACCCAACTAGTCAACGATTCTGGTGTCTTCCACAAAGGACTTGACTTGATTTCAGCCATCTCACCTTGGCGTTTTGTGCATTGACCTCAGAACGAAGAACAACCACCAAATCAGTTGAGCAATTGAGCAGTGTACCTGGCATTACTAGCAATATGCAGGGGAATGCAGGGGATGTCAACAGCGGCCCTAGTAGCTCCGCAATTGATTCACTACCAGGACAAGGTTACCCGAGCCAAAGATCAGCGAACAACTGCACACAACTTGGAACCAACAGCTTCCCAAAGTCGTATAGCTTTGCCACCATGAATCACCTGCATCATGATTAACCACCATTGAATTTCAGCTCTGATCACCATCAATCATGGCTCATCAGCTTCTTAGTAACCATGCTTCATCAACCTAAGCCCATGATTCATCAACCTAAGTCATCCACCTAAAAAACGTGCTTTCCTATCAATGGTGAACCTAAGTCGACCTAAGTCATCAACCTAAAATTTGATCAACCTAAGTCATCCACCTAAAAATTGCGGTTTCCTATCAATCAACGATTCATCAACCTAGGTCATCAACCTAAAAACCGTGGTTTCCTACTAATCAACCTAAGCCCATGATACCTAAGTCATCAACCTAACAAATCCTGGTTTCCGTAGGTCCTAAGCATCTAAGCCCACCATGGTCATCCCCTAGGACTCCCCATGCCACGTTGCCGGTCATCCTGGGAGCCACCAAGGCGCTGGGATCGATGCCAGGATGGCCTCCACGTCCTCCTGACGGCTGGCCTTGCAGTTCCGCACATCCTCGGGGCACCAGGGATCACCAACCAGGGACGGCACCACCAACCAGGGAGAACCAGGGGATGATCACCAACTTGGGAAAATTGGTGGTATCTCAGGTTAATCAGTGGTTAATACTGGGAATACTGGGATATCTCTGGGAATTTTTGGGATATCAAACTGTCAGAGTTGGGATCTTGGGATGGAGAAACGTCACCTTGGCCAACCAGGGAAGGGTGAGTGACAAGCTGCAAGAACGTCCATAGTGGTGCTTTACTGCTACTGAACTCATAACATCTGAATCCTGGCATCTATATTTGGATGTATCTCAAAATAGGGGTCCTCTGAATCATCCAATATAATGAACCATTCATAGTAATCAACCAGCCATTTTTGGGGTCCCCTATTTTGAGAAAACACCATTTGGATGTATCCATCTAACCCATTTGATTTGCAGAAATTCCACCGCTCTGCAGTTTGTCTTGCAGCATCACTCCTACTTAGATGGCTCTCTCGGGATAGTTGCGACCCACTTCTGAGTGATATTACCTGTGTGGTAGTTTCTAATTCACCATCATTTCGCTCCCCAGAAAATGGTAAAACAGCCGCCATGTTCCTGGCAATTGTTGTGAAACCAAACCCTGTGATGGTTCCTGAACCGGTTGCTAAGTATGAAGGTCCTCATCTGGCAGTGGGTCAAAACCCTGTACCCCTGGTTCCCCATCATTAACCATTGTTTTCCCCATTATTGTTGCTTTATGTTCATGCTTAATATTGACCCGTAGCAAGTATCGCCGCCAAGGTGCCAATGTTTCTCGCACTCGCGCCACTTCTAGGGCTGCGCTGGAGGGAACCTGCTCCAAACAAGTCACGAGGCTCCACCACATGGGGACCAGTGGATGCACCTTCTACTGACCGTTGGTTTGTTTGGGGTTCATCCACCGGCTATTGCGAGTGACCATGGTGAGTTATCCCAGTTACGCCAGCTGCACATCCAACCCTTGGAATCGCCAGGTTCATGATGATTCATGGAAGCTCATGAAGTTGCACTCAGCCACGCAGTTCATCTGCTTTTTGCCTTATGTGGCGACCAGTGAAATGAACTCGGTGGCCAACATGGTGCCTCAACAGCCCGCAAAAACGAAGTGATCAAATAAGTCAATGACCACTATATAGTTGGATGTGCAGCCTGGGGTTGTTTCGATATACCCATTGCTATGACGCCTATAAGGTACCTTATATAGCCCCTTCATAAACGCTATAAGGATCTATAAGGACCTATAGAGTAGCTGGATTGACCCCCATAACACAGACAACAAGGAAACATCAAATGCATCACCACGGCGGAAGGAAGCCTGGCTCCTTCGTTTGCCCTTGGGGTCAGCATTTGCTTTCAACTGATCTGGAGGAGGAGATAGCAAGGCCACCTGCGCAGGGATGACCCTTCAAAACCTTCATCGCTGGACTGATACCCTGGAATCAGTTCATGCACAAAGAACGAATGTAATCATTGATCAACCGGCGTTAAACATCATTCACAATCATCAACCATTATGATTTATGGATTACTATCGATTACCCATAAATGTTAAATAAAATATGTTTGCAATTGTTGCTCCGCATAACTTTTCATCAGAGTTGGTATGGTTGCCGCCGAGATCTGCACTCCCACCTGCCACTATCAACAACTGGTTGCTTAACATCGAACAGCTGGAAACGGCCGCTGCGTCAAATGCACAGCTGGTTGATTTTCCAACACAACACGTCATAAAGAACATGCATTTTGCTAAGAACATGTAAATATGATTGAATCTGTGCCAATAAATACATACACGGCCTGACATGATGCAGCTGGGTTTGTGATGTCCCTTGGTGACTTGCGCATCCTTCAGGGCCAAATGTGGTCGTGTGGCACCAGCGCAGCGATTGTGCCTGGTTCAGTTCCAGTTCTTGCCTCGGGGCGCGGAGCCGCTTCAATGGTGGGGCGGCTCCAGCAGTTTCCAAGCTACTCATGAACATCTTGGTGGCTTACCGATCCCTTGCTAAAAATATGTTTTTAGTGGTTATATGGTAAATCAATCATATCCCAAAAACACTAAAAACCTAAGTTAGTGGGTATAAGCCATCCAGTTATATTGGGTAAAAATCTTCCCTCCAGCCTAGACGTTTGACTACATGGGGGGGCGACTGGTTTAGATGTCAAAAATACATGTCGCAACGACCAGCCATGGCTTAAAGCAAGAGGGTGCCAGATGTTGCATGGTGGATTTTGGTGGTGCAGGCTGTGAAGTTTGAGGCAATAAGGTTGAAAGCTACTGGGGCATAGAGCCGCGTACTTTTTCTTGGGTTGGTGTGTTCTGCTTGCTTACCAACACCTGCCCGTCCGTCCCATGTCATTTGGGATATTCTACTTTCCTTTTGTTCCCCCCCTAAATTTTGTGTTGTTCTTTACCCGCTTGCATTTCCATGCGCGCACGTTTCATTCCTTTGTGCCTCACACGCATGATTGCTGCCAAATACAAAGCCTATACATCATCGTAACTTCGTGTTCCGTTGATCCAAACAGCGCGACAAAAAAACACGAGACGTGGTTGATATTGCCGCAAGCTCTGTGCTCAATAAGGACCAAAACAGAATATCAAAAACAGAGTCTTTCTAGATCAAGATTTCGCGAAGAAAAATGCGCAAATATAAGCTATTTCAAGATAAAAAACTGGGCAAAAAATAGGAAAATTCGCTGCCCAAGGCAATATTGCAACAATTGGACCGCAACGTTTACAGTTCACCATCAGAACACATGATCTTCAATTAGCACGGAAACACATAGCGAGCCATCGTGGCCGGACACCATTGAAGGAAACGGGCACTGATTGCCAATCGAACCGCAGGCAGCAAGAACACCTCCAAAGTATTCAAAGGTGGATGTTCTATTCCCGGATGTTCCAATCTACACGGTGGTTTCTCAAGCCGTTGAGATACTCCCAAGTTATGGATGGTTTATAACTGTAAATAGTCAATAGAAAGGATGATTTGGGAGCACCCCTGTTTTTAGAAACCACCACACCATCCAAAGTTATAGTCCCCCGGGAATGGGTTGTGAATGGCAACTGGTTGCAATCATCTATGGCCGCTGGTTGTTATATCATTAGTGAACACAATCGTTTGGTGGCATCAGACCGTGAACCAACCAACCAACCAACCAACCAACCAACCAAGCAACCAACCAACCAAACAATCAACCAACCAACCAATTCAGAACGAACAAATCAAACCACTCAAGGAAAGAACAGTTCGGGATAGGGGCTAAATCTTCACTCTTCCACGATGCTGGCGTTTGCTTTGATGCAATCCAAAGTCCCTCTTAGAAGTGGTTGGTATTCGCAACTAGGGTATCCATTGTAACCTATACAGTGCAGGGCAAGAGGATTGGTCTCTCGGCAGGATAAAACCCCACCAGAAGTGGCATGTCGATTCGTCATTGAAAATATATTTAGCCTAGGCTCATAGAAGAGAAGTATGGGCCGCTTCAAATACCCATAGGGTACCACACTACAGACTTTGGGCCGGCATATGGCATCACAAATCACAAAAATACGTATGCGGCAAGAAGCTATTTGTGCATGTCTATGTTGTTGATGGTCCACAATCTTGCTTGGTGATGTATCTGATCGTTGCGTGGTCACACACCAGTGCAAAGACACCAGTTGGTTGTTGCGGAAGTCATCACTCTCCAGATATGAACCACGATTCACTGGTTGGTGGTTGAACCACCCTAATGAAAAAATGTTTGTCAACCACCCATTTGTGAATAATATAGTTTCTACAGTAGGGAAAATAAAACATGTTTGAAACGACCAGCCAGTTCATGATGAAGTCATCACTGAATCCAAGTGGCGCTTTGGCTATCTCTGCCATGACCCAAATGCGGCTGAAGACCTCGCGGGGCAGCGTGCGGGATATCGCGGATTTCCCTGAAATGGTTCATGGGAAAATCTATGGAAAACCTGATTGTTGCTGGGAAAATCGATGGAAAACGCCAAACCTATACCGAATACTGATGGCAAAAACCAGGCCTCTCAGACGAGTCTCATGATGTTCCTTTGGATGTTCTCGTCAACTGGCCGAAACTTCGTATATCACAGTTCATTTTGGCATGCCGCCACATCAACAGATTAGTGACAGATAGAAGTATTGGTGATATGACCTCCATTGATGTATCATATCATGCCACAATTGTCTCTCATAGATCAACCTTGTAATGTCGGCATGTCATATGTTCATAATTGTCATTAGTTTTATAAACACAAGAAGGGTCCTAAAAGCAGGGGTTGAGTAAGTACGTAAGCAAGTAAGTACGTACGTGCGTAAGTAAGTCAGTAAGCAAGTAAGTACGTACGTAAGAAAGTCAGTAAGTAAGTAAGTATGTCTGTAAGAAAGTCAGTAAGTAAGTAAGTATGTCTGTAAGTCAGCATTCCTGGTTCTTAACTTGGCCAGACTTAGGCCCCTATCATCATGGCTGTCATCCTTCTACCAGCTGTTCGTATCCATTGCTGCTTGGTGGTTGAACCACCCCTCTGAAAAAGATATACGAGTTCATCAACCAGCCATCTCCAACCATGCTCGGGAAAATGAAAGAAACGTCAATCAAGGACCAACCAGAGATATATGGGTGTTTCTCACACTGGGGGGAACCCCAAATCATTGGTATGAACCATTTCTGGTTATAAACCTTCCATAACTTCGGGATACCCTATGGCTTGAGAAACCTCCGTATTTCCATCATCATGGTGGTTGTGACCCATCCCCATAGATTGCAACCAGTAGTTAAACATGATTGTTGGTGATTATCTCCAATCACCCATTGTAATCTCTGTGATTGACCATTTCATAATACCCTATAGTTATTCTTAGGACTATGATTCTTAGTGACTATATCCTATACTATAAACATCTATTGACAATTTCTAATTACCTATGATTAACCATATCTCCTATGATTACCCACTACTACAGTATGACTATCCAGAATCTATTATTACCCATTAGAATCATTAATGGGTAACAATAGAATCTCCCATGATTAGAATCATTAATCATGGTTCTATTATAATCCCATTAGAATCTCCTATTATTACCCATTAGAATCATTAACATCACTATTAGAACCTCCCATGATTCAACAATCATTTCCCCATCAATCTCACCTCCCCATCCGCACCTCAAAAGCCTCATCCACCACGATGACGTGGCTCAGTTTCCGCTGGATCACCTGGCCCCCACGGTGGTCCCGTAGAGGCGCCCCGGCGCCGACCGACCCATGGTTGAGATCCAGCGGTTGATGGCCCCGCAATGGCATAGGGAAAGCACCAGGAACCACCAGGGGCAAACCTCTCAAGCACCATGCTGTGAAAATGCTGTTGATTACCATGAAAAGGAGCTAAAACGTACTTGAGGTCACTTGAATTTGCTGTTGCAAGAAGTGACCCACCAGCACCTCAATGAGTTCTGCACCGGCAAGAAGTGGACTCCGATTAGCAGAGTTGAATCGCAGGCTATGAAAAGTCTAGCCCAACGCAGTTGCCTGTCATAACCCATGGAGGTTTTCCCGGTGGCTTCCACCGCAAAGCTTCACCCTTGAGAAATTCCACACATCAGTAGGGGTTGGCAGCTGCTGATTCAAAGTCTAAATTTGAATCACCTTCCGACCACCTGATCGGCTTTCACATTCAATAACCTCTTAACCAAGTGTTTCCTCTCAACAACCAAATGTCACATCAGCATGGACTTGAAAGACAAAACTGCTTCGTTGCACTGGGGATATGTTTCTGTTTCAAAGGAAATGTGTGTTTTCCCTTTGGTTCCCCTCTTTTGAAAAATCCCTTCCACATCATGTGCAGAAATGGTGGACATGCTAGGCTGGTAACACGCCCAGCCTTCGGAACTTGGATATCCAGGATTGCCATCATCGAATCCTTAGGGCCACTGTGCTGCCACGCGCTGCCACGCCATGGTATCCCCTGTCCCACAGAAAGTCATCCACTCAGAACACGTTCGCTGAATGATACCTCCTAATGAGCTTCTTCCTTTCCAAAGCCAATATATCAATATGGATGCTTAGGTTCGAAAAAAAAAATGTATATCCGTATAGCCTCATAGTTTTCAATTAACCATCAAAAAGATCTGTGGCCCAGCTTTGAAGGTGACAACTTCCAGGCGCCGAAACCGAGCATCAAATTTGTCCATCTCGCAGAGTGCTGAGGTGTTCCAGTGCTTCGTGGTGTCGCAGTCACAGACCTTGAACTCCAGGCCCGTCACCTTGGTACAACACAGGGGGCCGGAGCTGTCCACAGATCAAGGCACCGCTAGCCGAAGCATGGTCTGGAGCCAAATCTTACGAACCCAAAGAAGAGTAGCGGTGGCCCATAGTTGACCTGTAGTAGGTGGTCATGTAACAATGGGACAATTATCTGATTAAACTAAAGTCAAGCTATAGGACAACTAATGGCCCTCGACTAATTAATGAATTGAAACACACACTCAGTCAATCTGTAGCATCCTAAAGTTGTGTCCACCATAAGTCTACCCTCCGGTAAACGCACCTGGAAATGGAGAATGACATGTTTTACAGGGAAAACCCTGGGAAACCACCTAATTAAGATGGTGGCTTTTCCATTGCCAGCTTAGTTTACCAGAAAGTAACTTAACAATTTCTAGGGTGGGGGCCCACTCTGCTCTGTCCTCAGTGTACTTGTCCGCCAAAAGTCTCCTTGTTCGGTATTTGTTGGGTTGACCACATGGATCTTGAGGCTGCGGGCTCCCTTATATAGAACTCAATACCCGTTGTTCAGTCCATAACCGCCGTAACGGTTGGTGATTGTCGGGTTGACCACGTTGACCACATGGACGTTGAGGCAGCGGGCCCGCTGAGGACTCCACTACCGTTGTCCTTCTTTTACAAGGGGCGAGGGCACAAAGGTAAACCCGTTGAGTGGTCACCCAATGGCATGATCTTCAGTGGTGGTTTACGTCGCAGGGGTTCATTCGGATTCATTATAGGCTTTCGTGGGGATTCATTGTAGGCTGCGGATTCGTTGTGGTGCACCCTGCATCTGATGTTCGCTTCCGAGATAGTTGGGGGAAGGCCGGGACCACTCTGGAGACATTCGATGGGACTAGGCATGACTAGCTGCATCACAGTGGATGTCCATCTTCACTAGTGGCCCCCACAGCACATGCAGCGGATGTCCATCTTAGCTCGTGCCCTAATCTCCAGAAACCAAGCAGATTGCTGGCCTTCCAAGATACAGCCAGGTCCCGCCGGTGCAGTAATCCTTCACTGCCTACAATGGCGACCCTCCAGGCTCGACCAGGTCACTGGATCATGGATCTCGCGCTGATGCGATTCACGCAGCTCACGCAACTGCTCCGCAGACTGCTGGTCCTGGTGACTGCTGTGTCAGAGGCTGTTCGCATGGATTCAAACTGACCAATTCGGTACATGTGGACGGGTACCTCTGAATTCAAGTTGTCACTACTTCGCGCGTGACACCTGTGGTTCTCACTTCACGAAAACACCTGGGAGGTGAAGAAAAACTGAAACTGCTACCCTAGCAAGGCGGAATCAAACAACGAAATGACTTGTGGTTACGTCTTGGACCACCCAGAACAGTCGCCACCAGTCACCGCCAGAACGATGATGGTGGTGAATTTTCCCAGCGGCACCAAAGAATTTCTGTTTCCGATGGGTTGGAGTTGGGCAACAAAAGTAACAAGTACTCAGTCGAAACCAACCATAATATACAGTAGATAGCGGTCATCAATACTTTGCAACCATCAGCAGCTCGCATGATCAACTTAAGTAGTCCTCATTGTCACTTTGTCACCAATCACGGTGATGATACGCATCGGCTGGCTTTACAAGTGGCTGTACCCCCCAGCTGTTCCCAAGATCATCAACCGAGTCGAAAAACTTGGGTTTCGGTTCATCAATCCGTCGTATCACCACCAATTCGCTGCTGTTGATTGTGAAGTCACACCATTTCTGTGCCCTTTCAACCGGCATCTTGACCCGTCCCCATGGCCCCCCCACCTTCGGCTGTGGCGCGGCAGGCAGCCCTCCACAAATGCTGGCGTGTTGGTTCACACCTCAGTCTTCAACGGAGACGGGTTGCAACTTGGGGGTTGCCCGCTAGCATTTCCAGACATCCCCAACCATCCCGTAGTGCAGCCCTGGTCAAGCAGTACTATGTCAACGATGGTCCAGATTGGTGCATGCTACTGGTGACCAACCTAGGTCTATAGCGCTGGCTACCCCCCAACCATCCCCAAGTGACGAGATTTTTCACCGGACAAAACCCACCCATGGGTATCCCCTGCCACAGCTGCACCTGCTCTCCTGCCACCGGGGCAAGCCATGGCCGAGATGCAAAAGAGACACATCCAAAAGGTGCTCTGCAGGGCGTCTCTTCGGTCCAAGCGCTGCCTGCACCAGTGACTTGTCGACAAAAGCGATGTGCAGATAGATGGGCTGTATACAAAAGTGGTGGTGTCCACTTAACATACAGAAAAATTAACAGTACTAATAGGGAAACCATGTTTTGGGGGTATACATTTTTCTGCATTTGTAAACAACTGAGTTTTCTTTCGTGCTGAAGGGTGTGAATACAGGATGTCAGAGGTACGTTTGTCACATTGACCGGGACAGTTTTTCATGCTGCACGTGTCTATGCACAGTTGAAGAAGAAGGCTTACAATTAGACTTGAAAAATCACACAGGTATTTGAGATGTTTCCAGCTGGTTCCTGATTGGTCATCGACGAGTATTGTCATACTGATACAGTGCATAGTGATTATCAGTGGTTCTTCACCCGTTGTCAGTCATCACCCTCATCATCCTTCTGATTATCATCAACACTCATCACATCGTCAACATCATCATTAAGCCAGCACATTATGCCATTATACAACACTGATATCAAAAATGATTATCTTTGAGAGGGGCTGCCAAGAAAATGGCCATGGCCCGTTATTTCCAGCCATGAACCGAGGCAAAGCAAATGCCGCAGCTACATACAACAGCACCAGTGCCAGGTGACGATGTAAGCTCCCAGCATTTGTTCCGGTCTGAAAACCATCACCCCTATTGGAATTTTGTGTGGTGCTTTAGAAGAATTCGCTCAACGGATCGCAGCAATATCTGGCCCTACACCGCTTTTGCATTACAAGATGCCTGCAGGTGGGTAGTTTCACGTATATATTATATAAACTTTGTTAGCAGGAAAATCGAAGAAGGTTTATTCGCCCTTGATGGATTGACCATCGTTGTCCATTTGCAAACAATCAGCAGAACTTGATAGAACTTCTATGTTTAACAATGCTCGCCACTCCTGCCTACATTTACAAACAATAACCATAACATGAACTTGTTGATCATTAAATTTCCTATTGTATATATATATATATAACCACAACATTCACGGTCAATCTATACGGTACCTTGTTTAACCATGGTACAACTACTAAATTGACATACTACCGTACTAGCCAGGTTAAGTATATGACCCTTAAACTGACCATTACAAGGTGGGCCCCTGGCAGTTATAAGTTGGGTTATAACCCCTATAACTGGTAGTTAACCCTAGTTAACTTAGTTATAAACCAACTTAGTTCAGTGGTTGGGGGCCCACCTTGTACTAACCCTTAAACTGACCATTACCAGCCACTACGACTTGCCAGGGGCCGACGGGTCAACCATGGTGGACCCGGTCCAGTTTCGAACGCCACGGCACCGCGCCTCAGCTCCTCGAAGCGTTTCTGGGTCAAACCTGGTGGCAGATCGTTGATGTGGATGGTTAAGGGGAAATCGTAGGGAAATAGTAGGGAAATCGTAGGGAATGATAGGGAAATAGTAGGGAAACAGTTGGGAAATAGTAGGGATTGATAGGGAACAATGTTGATGACAATAATAGTAGGATGATGACAATGACAGAAATAGTGGGGAATGATAGGGATGCATCAACCATGCCAATAATAGAAATAGTAGGTTGATGACAATGATGATTGGTGATGCTTGATATTGCCAAAAAATGGCTAGTGATGCTTGATCATGGCTTAGAAAATACCGGGGGAAGAAGGGAAGATCCAAAATGGTAATCTTAAATAGTGGCCCATCAATGGATGACAATTGTAATGGCCAATAGTATGGAAGATGATTCAATAACCATTGTTTTTCCCGCTATTTTGTTGGTTAGTATCCCCCATTATTGTTGGTTTATATTGACCCACAGCAAATTAGCTAGTGATGGGTGATGACCAAAATCGTAGCAGTTGCTTTCGATGGTCGGTTGATGACTGATAAGATCCAGCTGCTAATAGGCCTGCTGATGGTGGAAAGTGGTAATCATAGGGGTACTTTATTCATGAGTTTGTCCATCAATGTTTGTACCCCTATTCGTGGATAACTATTATTCCTAGGGAACTGACCATTATTCCTAGGGAACTAAGCGTTACAACTATGGGAAAATAGGGGTACTACGCAACTATCCGCACCATAAGTGAGTCCAACCAAGTTTGCAACCATTCTTACTAGGGTAAACTCACCAGCAGGTCTACCATTTTTGGACACCAAGAATCATCAACCATCATGATCCAGCTATCCATAACCTCAATACAGCTGTCAACGATAGGAGGATCAGCTGCCCGTAAGCCACCCTAATCTTTGATAGAAGAACAGCTATTTATGGTCAAACCGGTGGTGTGTTAAGAGCTGGATCTCTTCCATGAGTTTGAGCCTGCAAGAAATGGTGATGGGTCCAAGCATCAACCAGCAGTGCCCAAGGCAAGGATCTATTTCTGAGGGGATCAGCATTGGCCCTGCATCCGGCTAGCCCATTAGCATCAGCAGAACACCCCTTCAAGGACTGAAGAAGGAATAGACCAAAAACAAACACATCAGTGCCACTTCCTCAAATTCAGTCACTGTGAAATCAGAAGTGCTGCATACACTTTCTGCATGTTCGCAGCCATGCACAGTTTTCACCCCTGCAGGCCACCACCTTTCACCAACCAGTCCCCCACTTTGCTCAGAGTCACTCTCTGCCGTAGCTTCATAGCTGGTCTCTCCCAAAGCATACGCCAACACAGCTGCACTGAGATGACAGAAACGATTGCGCCAGTGGTGCGACACCATCACGGTGGCCAAACAGGGTGCATTGCCTGAGCCGCCCGAGGGCTGGTGATGACTAGAAGCACCAGTTCCAAGAGCTTCTCGTTTTCGGATGAGTGATGGATGTTGATGGATGCTGATGGATGCTGATGGATGCTGATGGATGCTGATGGATATTGATGGATGTTGATGGATGCTGATGGATGTTGACTCACTCATGGCCATGGGGATGCAAATCTAGAAGGACAAACGGCAAAGTAGCACCTGCATAGTTTGGGAAGGTTTCTTCCGATTCGTTTCAATGCTCTGAGGGAGTGGCAGTTCAGGGAATGTTTGTCAACAGAACTGTATTTCAACATGTAGCTTATGGTCCTAAGTGGTGTGCACGGATGTTATATAATATCTAACAGCTAACAGTGATGAAACACGCTCAGCCGCATAGACGAACGTTCAGCAATGGTCCCTCAAACTATAGTCAGTTTTACTTGTAAATTGCACACTTTGAAGCCGAAAGGGTGTTTATCACGAATTCAGCCCAGGCATCAAAATGGATGCCTGGATGCACCTGATCGCATTTCAGACACCATCTATTTATATCCAGTTCAGACACCATTTGGGTGTTTCTCAAGCCATAGGGGTACCCCTGAATCATCCACTATCAATCATTTATAGCAATAAACCAACCACTTTAGTGCACCTCTATTTTGAGAAACCACCATTTCAAGCTTGCGATCACTCTACTGTGGACCATTTCAAGACCGCCTCTCCACAGCTTGGCTGTCCGGAATGCCAAGCCAGGAGACGCTGGCTAAAATGGCTGGTGTACTGTGTACTGCTATCAATGCTTAGTAAACTGGATGATTTGGGGTACCCCTATGGCTTGAGAAACCCCCATCTCTGAGGATGGCCACCATTCATCACGGCTTCAAATGCTTCTTCAAATGGTAATGGCGAAGCATATGGGTGTGAAGAGATTGCATCTCTCAGAATTGCTTGCTAAGCACCAAGAATTGACCAGCCGATGGCTTTGGCAATATGGAAATTATAAGCCCAACTGCACATCGTAGGATGCCACTGGCAGTGGTCAGGAACCCTCTCAGAATGGCGCATCAGACGTCCATTTTGGTGGCTGGCGCACACATCGTTGATGCTAATTTGATCCCAATATATCCCAATACTACCATGCACCATCATTGTCAAAAACCACATGCGTCATGGGTTTTAAGATGTCCAAGTCCGTATTGCCAGCCTGCATCACACTGCGTGACTTTTCAATCTACAAATGGCAATTGGCATACCAAACGTTGGTTTTTATCACAAGGTGCTTATCACCATTACCTGAAAGTCAGGATCACAATAGTCATCCGGATTCGCATCTCGTTCCCAAGAAAGACTGCGAATGCTCTCCGGCAAGGTCAGCCCATTGAGGGACTGGCTGAAAAAAGTCAAAGTTTGCAGGTTGTTCGGCAAGGTGACCCGATCCAGCCGGTGGAATCCCTTGCCAAGACTTAAAGTTTGTAGATTGTTCGGCAGGGTGACTAAATTCAGGCTCTGGTTGAAACCATGTCCAAAATTCAAAGTTCTAAGATCGCTTGGCAAGGTGACCTGATCCAGGTTCTGGTTGAAGAAAGCGCCGAAAGTCAATGTTTGCAGGCTGCCCGGCAAGATCACCCGGTCCAGACTCTGATTGAATCGAGCGCCAAAAATCAAATCTGACAGGTTGCTCGGCAAGGTTGCCCCGTTCAAGCTCTGGTTGAAATCATGCCCAAAAGTCAAAGTTTGCAGGTTGCTTGGCAGGGTGACCCGATCCAGGCTCTGGTTGAATTTAAAGCCAAAAACCAATGTTTGGAGGTTGCTCGGCAAGGTGACCCCATCCAAGCTCTGGTTGAAATCAACCCCAAACCTCAAAGTTTGCAGGCTGCTCGGCACGTGCAGACCGTGGTTCCTACCAAAAGCCAAAGTTTGCAGATTGCTCGGCAAGGTGACCCGATCCAGGCTCTGGTTGAAACCATCGCTAAGAGTCAAAGTTTGCAGGTTGCGAGGCAAGTTGACCTTATCCAGGCTCTGGCTAAAACCATCGCCGAAGAAGGATTGAAAAGTCAGAGTTTGGAGATTGTTCGGCAAGGTGACCTGATCAAGGCTCCGGTTGAACCAACCGCCGAAGGTCAAACTTTGGAGGCTGCTCGGCAAGGTCACCCGATGCAGGTCCTGGTTGAAGCTACGCCCAAAATTCAAATTCTGCAGGTTGCTCGGAAAGTTGACCCCATCCAGGCTACGATTAAAATAATCGCCCAAATTCAGGGTTCGCAGGTTGCCTGGCAAGGTCACCCCATCCAGGTTCTCGTTGAAACCATGGTCAAAAGTCAAAGTTTGCAAGCTGCTTGGTAAAGTCACCCGATGAAGGCTCTGGTCAGAGGAACGGCCAAAACTCAAAGCTTGCAAGTTGCTTGGCCAGGTCACCAAATGTAAAGGATGATTGACATATTCCCCAAACGTCAAACTTTGCAAGTTGCCAGGCAAGGTGACCTGATCCAGGCTATGGTTGAAAGCCTTGCCAAAAGTCAAAGTTAGCAGGTTGCCGGGCAAGGTGACCCCATTCAGGCTCTGATTGAATTTGCGGCCGAAAGCCAAAGATTGCAGTGTGATGGGCAAGGTGACGTGATCAAGGCTCTGGTTGAAGTCACGGCCAAAAGTCAAAATTTGCAGGCTGCTAGGCAAGGTCACCTGATCCAGACTCTCATTGAAGTCATCACCAAGAATCAAGGTATGGAGGGTGTGGGGAAGATTGCCCAGGCAATGGGTGGAAGATGTACCTTCCATGTGAGTCACTCCTGCCAATGGCTCTCCCGAGCCGAGGCAAAGGATCCCTTGACAAATCTCCATGCAGCAAGCAGATCCGTGGGAAGATATGTGCAGGACAATGTTGCAGTCTTGCCGGTGATGCCTTGCTCTTGCAATGTTTGGTCCAGCACCAGGGGCGAAGCAAGGTGTTGGAGAGTGGGCTTTGCACCTCTCTTTGGCAATTGCCTTGAAACCATCTGAACCACTTCCCTTCCCAATGAGGAAGGGCAAAGGCTCACAATGCATCCTTCACCACTCAGGCAGGACACGTGAAGTTCAATCAGCTGGGTGCGGTCATCAGATGGTGGCTCGGCATAGCCACTGCCGCACTCCGCGTGGAAAGCAGTATCGGCCATTCTCTTCATTACTTGAGAGCACTCAAGCCGCTGCCTACTGGGATTCCAAAAAGCCGTGTTCGTGCTTCTTTATTCTATTGGCCAATGCCTGTCCATCCCTCAAGTCTAGTCCCCAAATACGTAGTAGTATCATTATCAGTAGGCTCATGACAACCTCTTCACCCCATTCAAACAGAATACAGGAACTTCAACAGTTTAGGTGCCATCAAATGATGTCTTTACATAGCTATCATGGCCGCCTGATGCGATGTGGAAACGGATGATCTACCTGCAATCACTTGAGAACTCTGGCCACAGCATGGAAGCGAATAACCATGGGCTGAGAGCAACAACATCTCCAAAAGGTTATAGTCCTGCTGATTGTATCACCAACATTCATAGATACCCATCCATACCTTCTTACATATCAACCCCTGAAAGCTCAACCCTTGTTGGTTGCATAACATGTTATAAACTTGCCAAATAAACAGACATGTATCTACATGTGGACATGAATATAAATACAAAGATAAACACATATATCATGTGTCTTCATATCTTATACTGGTTGACCCGATCAGATTATTTTTCAAACTCAAACTGTTTTTCTCTATAATCATATATATATAACTGCATATACATGTCAGTTGATCATAAGCCTACATACCCCCTCATTGGAAACCTACAACAGTTCTCTGGTCTCGTGTCACCACGACCACGGCCAGGCGAGGACGAGAGTCCCTCAGCTAGGGTTGCGTAAGCGCAGCTTCCGTAGGGCGTGTTCTTGGTCACCGGGATGACCGCAAGCCGCACCACGTCATGGGTAGTGTGCCTGGGCAAATGGTGGCCATCAGTGGGAGTCATTACAAGTCTTCTTCGGTGTTTTGCGTGAAGATACAGGACACTACGTCTTTGTTTATATCTATTCCTATTTGCAAATATAAACCTGAATGGATAAAATATATCTCTATATATATGCATAAACATAATTACACATATAATATATATATACATACATCTGCAAATAGATAGAGGGTTCCCCAATCACGAAGGAAAATAAAATCTCGAAGCAGGCTGACCTATATGGAGCTCCATCATAGCATGCATCGTATGGGGGTTCTGAAAATGGCGACAAGGGTTGGTTTATTAACTTAAATCTAAAATGATTTATATATATATATTGGATGATCTAGGGGTACCCATTTTCTTTTGAGAAACCACCACATCGATGGATTGTGGGCAACTACAAATCTGGCATACCAATCATCGATCTTTATCACCGCGAAGGTCAAGCACCTGGCTGTACATGAGAAAGGTGATTTAATTCTGCCTCAAGCCAGGGAATCTATAAGCTAAAGTAATCTAATTAAAGAAAGCCTAGCGGCTCCCACGAAATCTCAGGGAATCTAGTGTATAGCTGAATTGCTTGAGGACTTGTTTACCCACTTACTATATAACCTCAACCAAAGAGCAGTTGATAAAAGTGGGAATTGTTTAGCCCTCGGCCCTCGGTCCCTTCTGGATCAATCCGAGTTTGTGTTTGTGACCCGGCTTCAAAGCATGAAGACTTCAAAGCATGAAGATGCCCCGAATCATGGGCAGGCTATATCGAAGCCATGCACCTGCACTACGTCCCTCTTGCAATTCCCGATGTCCCATTGCTAGGTCACAGTCTGACACCATCAGCTAGGTCGGTTGACCGTGTAGCCTGGTGACATGATCGATGGGGCAATGACATGTACCCACTCTCCTGACATTTAAAGGTGTTGCTTGCAGCAAAGGTTGTTTGTATCCCTATCATTGTTTACTACATCCACGTGAATTCATCTCATGTTTTGAACTCTTACTGGTTTTTTATATCATACCACTATCGTTGTTGGTTACCCCGATGGCGACGGGAAATTACAATCACTTGGTTACCCACTTCTTCTGTCCGAAGTCAAAAGTGGTTGTTGTTTTCCCATGCAAAAACGGACTGTGTCCATAGCCATGTACCCTCTGATAAACTAACCTGGCAATGGAAAATCCATCATTTATTGGTGGTTTCACTAGAAAATATGGTTAGAATCCATTGCCAGGTTAGTTTACCGGAGCGTACCCTCAGTGCACAACATCACCAGCCCCACATTCCTTGCACCGTCCGGAGACTTCTCGGGTGTGAAGTGCGGCATCAGCTTTGCGCCCGTATCTCCTCGCAGCGTGCCTTGCGGCGTTCGAAAGCAATGCCACTGAAATGCCTAGGGGTCGTGGTCACTTGGGCGAGTATAGGCTGCAAAATTCATGTCTCGATTCGTGATAGATGTAAGCATATGTGTATATATATATATATACTGAGTATAAAGATGTAGATCTACACGTATAAAACCTATACACAGTTACATATGTGGCATCCCACAACTTTAGGCATGTGTTTTCAACATGAAATACTGTTACTTGCGTACCTGCTATGGCATGTCGACGTGGCATGGACCCGACTTGTCTGGTCCTGGCTGGACCAGTTTCCAGCGCAGTCGGCGGAGCAACTGCTGGACATGAGAAACCAGCGTCATCAGAGCCCAACTGCGTGCGGACGCTAGAAAGTTATGGCAGTTATATGCAGTTATAAAGCGCCAACAATGCTGGTTGTACATGTATAGTTGGGTATGATAGTTGGGTATTATGATATTATGTATATCATGGTCAATCATGAGAAAGTTATGTATAGTTTTTTTTGGTTGACCATGATGGCTAACAGCTAATGACTGCTGATGATGCGCAATGGCTAATGATTGGTGAATCTTATCGTCATCTGACTACCCAGTATCAACTAGAATCAACCATCATGGCTACTGATCGTTTATTCTAGTCAATCATGATATTTGATTCTAGTTGATCTATAAATAATCATCAGCTATTATGATCAACTGACCATCACCTAGTTACTTAGGTGATCATCATTAACACATCACCTCATGGATCATCAACCAACGCTGCATGCTCCATGATGGGTGCCCACCGGTGGGACCCCGGTCCCGCCCTGCCTTCGGAGAGGCTCTGATAGAAGCCCAAGATGTGGCCCAGTTTGATGCCCCGATGTGCCTGGGCCGCCGCCCCTGGTGGCTTGGGAGGGTCCCTCCAAGCCTTGAGATCAAGGTTAATGTTAACCCTGGATTTATAAACCTGGTTGATTAATAAGGGGTATCCCCTAAAATCCTTGGTTTTCCATTAGAATGGTAACCCCCCTAGTTAATCAACCTGGGGTTTAATAATCCTGGGTAGACATTACACAAGGTCTCTGTATACAATCTTCATGGCTCAGGCCCACCCTGAAACCATCACGGTTTCAGCACGAAGCAAAGCGCGATTTCTTGACCCTTTCAAAGCCATGTTCAGGGCCGATTTTCTGGGGCTGTTGGGGGTGACTTAGGACTTCAGAGATATGGCTCACTGTGTCCAAAGGACCATTCAGGGCACTGCACCAATGGCCTCATAGTGCCCCTTTCTCGCTGCTATATCCATGCTTTTCGACGCAATCGCACGGCCGCTCGGACGTTTGTGCTACTTGTGCACCACAAGACTTGGATCATCTTCGCACCAACTATTGTAACTTGGATAATCATCCCACTTAACCCCGAACTCTTGTAGATCGCAGCAGCGTGTTCAGGGCTGCCACACTGTGAAAGCAGTTTACTCCTTGCAGTTGGGCCTTGGGGAAAACCTGGTTGACCGACACCGGGTAACCCATGCAGATCCCCAGGTTTCCGCCCAGAAACGAGGTCATCCACCTTCTGATGCCAGGCTGGATCCTTTCCATCCTCGCAACGATTCATGGCGAATCAACGGCCCCTGTTGGCAGTCCACTGTGGGTAGGCTATGCCAGGGCGTACGTTTCCTGACCTTCGATTTTGTTGGCAATTCGCATCATTTCGGCAGGCAATCCGTATCTTTGGTTAGAGCCACATGACCAGCAAGGTGGATGTGCCGTACCCAATTTCAACAAACCTCCTCCTGCGTCGCCATCCTAAGGTCCACGGTCCTGTGGAATTGTCTGCTGGCTTTGGATCTCGCAGTCCTGTAGCGTCCGGCCATCCAGTGGCATCATGTTCACAAGCGTGGGCCAAGGGGGCCAGAAGAATTAAGGAGACTGGGATCATGCAAATGCTGCATGTTACGGATATCTGAGTATGTCGGTAAATGGTGGTGCCCCTGAAACATCCAAAATGTTGACTTTAAAAACAAGATCAGTGCAAACACCTGGAATCATTCATCATATTGCAATTCACCAACATCTCTCCAGGAGTTCTTGGCAGTCAGGAAATTACTCAGGTGTGTGGTAAAGGCTGAATGCCTTCGAAATTGGTGCAGGATGGGTCGTCCCAGGTGATGATGTTGGTTGGTGCACCTAACCGTTGTATGCCCTGGAAATCCCACCCGATGGATCACCCAGGTGTTGCGAAGCTCAATGGCTTCTCAAGTGGAGCGCTCGTTATGCCACGGTAGGGAGTTTAGAGCGTGCTTCGAACTAACTCATGGGATCTCATGGGTATTTCCGTCAAAAATGTTCTTTGCTCTTAGACTGTTGGAATGTTCCCCAAATCAACTCAGATTAGTTCAAATCAGAGGTGAATCCACCACTTAAAAGCTTGTTCATGCTGGTTGGTTGGGTTTGCGATAAGTCCAAGTTGGTAACCCAAGACCATCCTCAAAATGGAAACCGGCACGTTCGGTTGGCATCGTTAGGCTACGGTACAACATGCAGCCATGGATAGTCATAGACTCGGTACATCCCAAGTATCGAAGGAAAATTCAGCCGCTATCAACCAGTCTGAACCATTGTCAACCATCATTAACCATGAATAAGCCTTGACAGCCATCATCATCATCATCATCATCATCATCATCATCATCAGCAGCAGCAGCAGCAGCACCACCACCACCACCATCACCATCATCATCATCGTTGCCATCATCGTCATCATCATCATCATCATCATCATCATCATCATCATCATCATCATCATCATCATCATCACGTTGGCTGCAACCAGGTAGTTCTGCCAGCGTTACGGCTGCATCGTGGTTTCTCAAAATTGGGATCCTCCAAATCATATAATATCAACCCTTAACAGCAATAAGTAATAAATATCCCTTTTTTGGGGGCAGCCTATTTTGAGAAACCCCCATATTCCTCTAATCATAACCACCTACACCAATCAATGGCAACCGCCCGTTTTCTGAACATCCGGTCCTCTGACTTTGGGCCATCACTGGGAGAGGCATTTGCGGCCTCCTGGCTTAAATGGAAGGACAGGGAGGAGCCGGCTCCCCGGCTCCCCATTTTTGCTACCCGCAGATAGGCCCAACTGGGTTTTTCATGCTGATGGTTCATGCTTGCTACACGAAAGTCAGCTGATATGAGAATCACAATGGCAGCTCTCCAATTCTTCCCACATGGAGGATGTTTCCCACTTAGACTTCTTGACACTGTTCAATGGGTTGGAGATTCTTCGGCCTCCACCCATAGGTGTCCCGATGATGCTTTGGATTCAAAAGTCAGCAGCTAGCATCATTCGACTACAACACACAAGAAGCAGCACACCGGTACCAAACGCATTCAAGGGTTTCAACTTCGCAAAACGGTACAACTTGGCATCACATCACTTGCCCTAGTAGCAAACTCTATGGGTCTGTCCGTGAACAATGGCATCCCGAACCACCAAGTATGAGAACATCCATGGAGGAGAGGTTGGCTGAAGATTATCTAGCTCGTAAGCCTTGGCATTTCGTCAATTGAAATATGGCTATTGCTATAGGTCAAAAACTATCAACCTCACGGGAACCCCCAGGGTCTGGACCCACGAGGTCTTGGTGGTATTCCCTAGGTCTAGACCTCTTCCTCCATGGTTATCCTTGGATTTTGAATTGGGCAAATGCCTTTTGCAAGACCTGCATGATCATGACTTGGGATGATTGAAAGGGAAAATCAGGAGCTAGGAACAGTCAACACTCGCAACCAGTTGTTAAGCATATTGTTCTTAATCACTAGAAATGCATGGTTCATAGCACTCAAGAATCGCTGAATGGTTGCGGTGCACCCAGGGTCAAAATCGGCCCAGTGATCAACTATGCGTGACGACCATTTTCATTGGTATATTTCTATCATGAACCAAGGCTGAAATCACTTGTCACCCATTCAACCAACCATGAGAATCTGTTGGTTAATCATGATGACCACCATTTTCACAGGCCTGTTTTAATCATGATGAAACATTTATGGTGGTCACCCCTTTACTGGCTTGCAACAACCAAAGATCAACTTTCATCACTGGGTTTGACAACTCCTTTTAATCCTGATTATAAGACCAATCTCCATTTCCAGCCAGATTATATAAAGGTTTCTAAACCTTCATTCATCATGAGTAAAACCTTCAAGGTCTATTTAATCAAGATCACAAGATTAACCTCCATTTTGATGGTTGGTTGAACCTTTCATGATCAACCATAAGTTTGTTGGATATTATCACGTATTGTCAATCCTTCTTCATGATGTTTTTAACCATCACTTAGTGTTGAACCCAATAGCTGATAACAAGGTTGAACCTTTCCTTATCAACCATCGTTAAAATCCCTTTGCTATTATCATCTAATGGTTAAAAACCAGCATCTTTGCTTTTCTAATGGTTTTTGTTTGGTTAAAATCACCTATTAAACCAGCATCTTTGGTTAAAAACCAGCATCTTGTTTGGCTAAAAATCAAACCATCAACCAGAAACCCATGCACCACCGAAAAGAGCTGCGCCTCAGAGTCCGAAGCACTGGAGGCACTGGAGGCAGTTCCTTCATCTTCTGTGGCCTCCAGCGGCACCGAGGCACCCTGCTGGACCCGGGTGGACCCTGCTGGACCCGGGTGGACCCTGCTGGAATGAGCGGATGTGAACAAGCTGAGTGATGGAAAGCCCTCCCTGGCCACAGCTCGGAGTTTCAAAGGAAGGAGGAAGAGTATCTGTACCATATGGTCGGTTATTGGTCACCATCAATCACGTTCTCCACCAGTCACCTCATTGGTGATTGACACTTACCCAGCATGAACCAAAATTGGCCATGATTAACCATTGCTCACCGACAATACTCGTTGCAGTAACCTTCTTCAAATACTATTTGCCATCATGAGCCATCATAAGATCATAACATTATCAACCATGCATTTACCACATCTATGATGACAATATATGCTACTCAACCAATGGTCAATCTATCACCATCATCATGACACATCGTCACTAAAAGATATGGCTGTACCTCTGGCTTTTCACATCCCCAAATGATCAAACTGGTCTTTGTCATACATTATTACCCATTCTGGGGTGGTTGGTGACCCACCTCGCCATACCTAAGCAAACATGAACCACATGGGTCTTTCTCACAATGGCGCCAAAGTGATGGTTGGTTACCTCTCAATGCTTGATAAACTCGAGATCAATGGGGATACCTCCAGCTATTGCGAAACCACAGAGGTCACCACTTCCCCTGGTTTCTGACCCATACCATGGCGACCCCCCATGGCGACCCCCATGGCGACCCCCACTGGCGACCCCAGCCGCCAGCCCTGCCTTCACCACGATGCTGCCGCTGCTGTCGCTGGCCCAAGGGTCTTCCCCAGCAGCTTGGCGCGCAAAGGGCGAAGACTTGGTGCCTCTCCGAGCCGCGAGTGTGGAGAGGGGATCGATGATGGAAAAGGACGCTTCATAGTGGGGAATAATAGTGGTTAGTAGTGGTTAATTCATGGTGAATAGTGGTTGATAATGGTTGATAGTGGTTAATAGTTGAAATGTATGATGGAATAGTGGGAATATCAGGGAAAATGATGGTTAATAGCGGTTGATGGTGGTCAAAAAGTGGATAATATCGAGTAGAATAATGGTTAATAGGGGTTGATAGTGGTTAAGAGTGGTCAAAAGTGGTTAATAGTGGGGGAAGTGATGGTTCATGGTAGGGAACAATTAATGGGTTCATTGAGTGGTTGACATTTGTTAGTATGAGGGCATAGTAATAGATTAGTTGCATGTTTAGCATTGATAAATGATGGTCGAGTATGACCAACAAGAGGGAAGTTGGTTGCGTGGTTAATATTGATGATTAATTACAAATCATGATGGGTGACAAACGGTGGTTCTTTGTGTGTCATGATGCTGAAAATCGTTTTGAATGATGGGTATCGGTATATGTGGTTGACTAGGGTCAAGATATGATGACCAAAAATGGTTGGTTGCTGATAATGGTTGTTAATGGTTAGTAATGGTCAGTAAAGGTTAAGACTCAAGACGTTTAATGATGGTCAATTCTTGATACAGTAATGCTCAAGAATGGTTAATGACGCTTAATGATGTGTAGACACATTGCGAATGCCCTTTGATGGTTACTCATTGATACTGATCGTGGCCGGTGTCACTGAATTGGTTCATCGGAGATGGAACCATGGTGTCATCCCATCATTTCCGAGAGGCTGGGTCGGGTGGCAGATATGCCAGATATGCAAACCAAGGCAAAACAAGCATCAGGCACCATTGCGAGTACAGGATCGTAGCCATGGAAAGCACACTTTTCATGGAACACAACAAGCAAATCGCCGGCATTACATGATTGTAGTCGCGCCATAAACAAACGGTCTCAAGAAGTAAAGCAAAGCAGTTGGCTACTTCGCTTATCAAAGAACATGACTAACTGATTGGAAAGCTCAGGAACGGAAGCTGCACGGCGGCTGTGTGGCAGGAAGTAAAGCATGCTACTGGGGCCTCAGCTTGCATGGTTGTGTCTCTAGCCGACCCGCCGTGGGCAAAAGATAGAATATGATTGCTTTACAGTATTCAATTAAGTAAAAAGTACAAATATGTATACGAAAATATATCTATACACAGATTGATTTATTTATTGATTGATTGGTTGATTGATTGATTGACTGTATACATCTTGATGTATGTGATTTTCAATATGCGCAAATCAGATATGTTGGCTTCAGCAGCTGTCAAACGCTCTGTCGGGCCTGCTATGTGTTGCCGTTTGATGCTTTGCATCAACCTGACATTTCCCTTGCAGCAATCAATGGCTGAGTTCGCCTTACAAGTGACACAGCTCCGTGGCTTTTCTCCATTAAGCTTTTGCACCTCATTTAGACTCAGCCAAATTTGTCACCTGCATTTCCGCTTGGCGGTGGACAGCTGAGGTGTAACCTGAGCTATCACAGCCACAGGAGAGCGGATGACAGAACCTTCGGCCAAACAGTCGAACCCACTATCAATGTGTATGCAATGTACTGGAAATCACGAGAAAATTTAAGGATATCGAACTACCATTTGCTTGGGGGCCACTCCTAGTAGCTCATATCCTCGCTTCACCCCGAATTGCTACCAGCGCCTCTGGCAGGAGTCTTCACATCAGGCGGCTTGTTTGAAGGCTCCTGTTAGCAGGTCAAAATTGGCTGACTGACCAGGGTTGATACTGGTTTGTCTGTTTAACAATGGTGGTTTAATGGTCAATAATAGGAGTCACGCTTCAAAATTGTTCATCGACCTACTAAATTGTGATGGATCATGGTAATGTTCATATCCAGTGGCTGAAGGTTACTTGATTTCTACTTTGTGACAATAATGGTTCATTGTGGTGGATGATGGCTCATATTGGTAATTAAATAACCACTAGTTGATGGTGAGTTGATGGATAATTGATGGTGAATTGTTGACAAATCATCATGTTTATGAATGGATGAAAGCCCGTAGCTGATCAATTAATGTTTCCTACTGGCGCGGTCAATCCATCATTACTCACCAATTGTTATAAATGGATAGCTTCATGGCTGATCTCTGGTTAATCAATGGTGAGCCTGTGCGACAAATCAGTAGCAAGTTGTTTCTGGAATATTGTTATGGATGATAATAATGAGCGATGCTTGATACTGACAATTCTTCATATTTGTGACAAGTCTGAAACCGAATGTTTCTTCACAGGAACCATAACCAGCAGAAAGCAACACACCAACATGGCCTGCAAAAATCAGGCCAAATGACCAAGAAGCCGTTTCGATTTCGTCAGGCTGCAGAGGTTAGAAACTCCCCAGCAAGCCATCAACCAGATTCGCCAAATCCAAACAGAACATGTCTTGTGTACTGAACCAGGTGCTGCAAGAGGACCCGCAGAAGGCCGCCAAGATAGTGGATCCCCAAGCCCTAAGAATGGCGGACGGCTTGACAAGTTCCAATTTGGTTCGGAAGCAAAAGAGTTGATAAACAGCCCAATGTGGGGTTTTTGCAGATAAACTTCTGAGCCATAGGATTGACATCGCTACAAATGTTGAGTAATTATGTTTTTAGATGTTTTTAGTACATCCTAACGCCTGCTTTGTTGTTTCCAGTGTTTTTCTGGGTGACAGTCCCAGACCAAATGGTTGATGTATTCTCTGGTTGTGTCGATCTCAGCTCAACCAATAAATGTTTCCTGATTGAATTCCAGATATTGCAGAAACAACAATTCAATGTTCCCATCCTCTTATCTGCAGACCCAGAGTTCTTCTGGGTAGGTGTGGAGGTCAAACCAGGTAGATGGCTACGTGGCTACATGGCTGAATACAGTACTCATATTATTGTGATGTTTATCACATTCTAACTAACACAACAATGATATTTTATCATAGATTCTCATAGCAAACTACGCATCTCCCCCTAGGTGAGGCCCCACCCGCTGTGCCTCTGCTGGAGCTATTGCGACTGCCTGCATGGTCAACCATGGCCCATTACCCACGGGTTGGCTTCTGGTTGCAAATTACCGGGCTGAGCAGCGATTCAAAAAATCCTGGCCATCTCGTTCTGGACTGGTTTGTTCACCAGAGTTCCCTCAGCAAATGATGGTGAGCATGGTTCGCTATGGTTCATCCCCGACCCAAAAAAGAGATCATTGGGTTTATGCTGAATTGATGCTCAATTCATGGTTCATCCACCTGATGAAACCTTAACTGATGGTGTTCGTTCATAGTTCATCAATGCTTCATCGCCACTGCCGGTACCACTCAGCCATTCGCCACCGGTGACTGCCTCCGCGACCTCCTCACGAACGCCAGCGGCAGGCGCAACTCTTGGTTTGGACTTTCGAGGCGCCTTGGCCTGCCAGGCAGCGTTCAACGTGGCACCTTGGGAACCTGGATGTGCCCATGATGATGATGATGATGATGATGATGATGATGATGATGATGATGATGATGATGATGATGATGATGATGATGGTGATGATGATGGTGATGATGATGATGGCGATGATGATGGCGATGATGGTGATGATGATGATGATGATGGCGATGAGAATGGTGATGATGATGATGATGATGGTGATGCTGATGGTGATGATGATGATGGTGATGATGATGATGATGATGGTGATGCTGATGGTGATGATGATGATGGTGATGATGATGATGATGGTGATGATGATGATGATGGTGATGATGATGATGATGATGATGGTGATGATGATGGTGATGATGATGATGGCGATGATGATGGCGATGATGATGGCGATGATGGTGATGATGATGATGATGGCAATGATGATGATGATGATGATAATGGTGATGATGATGATGGTGATGGTGATGATGATGATGGAGATGATGATGATGGTGATGATGATTGTGATGATGATGATGATGATGGTGATGATGATGATGATGGTGATGGTGATGGTGATGATGATGGTGATGGTGATGATGATGGCGATGATGATGGCGAT
>VSDK01007470.1:181528-192484 GCA_009767595.1 Symbiodinium kawagutii | reverse complement strand
TGATGATGATGATGATGATGATGATGATGATGATGATGATGATGATGATGATGATGATGATGATGATGGGGATGATGATGGTGATGATGGGGATGATGGGGATGATGATGATGGTGATGGTGATGATGATGATGATGATGATGATGATGATGATGATGATGATGATGATGATGATGATGATGATGATGATGCTGATGATGATGATGGTGGTGATGATGATGATGATGATGATGATGCATGCTTTCCATGGTGGAAGACTAGTCGTTTCTTACTGGTGGATCACGGACGGTCATAATGGGTGGTGGATGACTGATGGTCTATGATTCTATGATTCTCATGGTTGATGGCGGGTCGATGTTCTCTTCAACGGCAGGTTGCTATGAGTTTGGTGGATGTGTTTGTTGGCTCATGATTGGTGGCTTTGACGCTCATGAAGCTGCTTGTGATTGACAGGATAGTTGGACAAGAAACTGTTTCATCTGAGATCTTTTTTCGGTCCATCAGGATCCCACAAACCTCAACAAACCTTCAAGCATGGTCAGTGGTTGATGGGTTCTGGCCGTCCTTATCAGGTGGTGACGCTTGGGATCAATGCATTTGTGCCTGCGTCTGGGTGAGGTGTGCAGTTCTCAGATCCCCATCAGGAAATGGTAGGAGGAATGGCGCTTGACCGGTATGGAATGGGAAGAAAAATGGTGGGAAATGGTGCTGTTAATGGCAGGAAATGGTAGGAAATTGTTTTCTGAATGGTTGTAACAAAAAGCTTTAGAATGAGTTTCATTCGCGTCGGTTTGAGAGATGCACTGCCACCAGCAGCAGAAATAAAAGAACGGCGGTTTCATGAGGACGACCAACCAAGCGCAAAGTGCAGCTGTGACTGGGCGGTCTGCGAACAATAACAAATGAAATAAAATCTAAAGATATAACAGAAGAAAACTGCCAGCAGAACTGGCACAAAAAAACTTGCTCCCATCCACAAGAACTTCCAGGTCTTCCCTCCTCCGCAATCGTTCCAGGCCTCTGGGACCAAAAACGAGGCCTTGCAGAAGATGCCATGCTTGTCCTTGCAGCTGAAGTATCTGCTGCCCTTCCTTAGGCTCGTTGTGGTGATCAAATTCCACCAGGTCACAGCCACTGTGGCAACCCTTGGTACTCCACGTGTCTCCTTATGATCTCAACTCAGCCAACCATCCCCAACCATCCCCAACCATGCCCAACCATGCCCAATCATTCCCAGCCCCGGATCACCAACCAACCAACCACCGCTTCCACTGCAAGCCACACACTGCCATCATTCTTCCCTCGCGCGTCATCCAGCTCCACGCCGATCCATTCGCCCTCGGCAAAGTCGGTGACACCCACGAAGCGCACCGTTCCGCTGGGGTCCTCAGCATCACATGGTGGGGGACTCGCAGAGACGACCCATGAGGACCCCGGGCCCACCTGAAATTTACAGCTTCGGCCCTTTACCCAAGTTGGTGGGGAGGCGAACTCACTTTCTGCGAAGCCGCAGTTCCTCACTCGCGACTTTACAGTTGATTCAACGAGTCAGGAATCGAAGGAATCGCCAAAGCGACCCAGCAATTAGCTCCACTCAAAATATGATGCTGACCAACACATGAGTGATGTACCCAACAAGGGGGCGTTGATGTGGCCAGCCCTGTGTATCAAAGGAGGCACATAGGCACAAGCAAGTAGCACTATGGATCTTGGCCAGAAAAGGTTTTGGCTGCGGTTCTCACCGACAAAATGGGATGAATGAGACTGGAAACGGACATTCTTGCAATATGTGAAATGAAAAGCCATGACCGGCACTGTTGGAGGTTTACGCAATATGAGCTTTTCAATAGCTTATTCAATTTCACGAAGGAGGAAGACTAAGGAATAATCAGAGCATCAAGCATCAAGTTTTCCACAGCATCGTTCAAAACCATGTTTTCAAACAGCGTCGTCTATGCATAATTGTCTCATAGACCTCCAGCGATCCGGGCGGCTTGGGTCTATGGATAGGATCCTCTGCTGTCTAAAAACTGAATGTTGTTTACATCCGATCTAAACCAACAACAACCAGATTTCATGAATAGTAGCTCTTAGTACACAGGCCACCGTCACAAAGTTGAGAAATGACTCTTCATACTGTAACACTACAGTTTAATCATGAACCAGGCTCCGGTAAGGGGTTGTGAAAAAAACTTTCATGCAGGTATCCCAAAGGTTTACAACCCTCCAATAAACAAAAGTTTGATCACCTGTTGCAATGCAATCAAACCACAATCAACTACAATCTTCCGAAAATTGCGCCTACATCCCACCCAAATTATAGCGACCAACGATGATTGTAGCAACATTGAAAAACGATGACACACCATGTCCCAATGGGCGGGGCCGAGGTGTACATACCCAGCCCGGGCGCCACTCGTGTTGGCGGGGAACCCCCTAGCCGAGTCGAGTGGCTGAGGGCCGCGCGCGGATGGAAGAAGCGCGGCTGGGTCCCTTGCCAGGTGCTTCACCTGCGTAGCGGTCAAAAATCCATGGGAGATCAGCGACTAAAATTGAAGAAATGGTGATTTCTTCATGGTTTTATAGGGGATGATCACCTTAGGATGATCACCAATGGTCAAACAACTAGTGGGTCAATCATGGGAAATAGTTGGTCAATCATGTGAAATGTCTACCCAATGACAAAAGGATGCCAAGTGAAGCAATTGGTGTTGGGGTTGCTTGGGTATTGGCTCGCTCGCTGGGTTGGTCCAGGCACAACAAGATCCGTGTGCCCGGTGAACAAATTCGGGCGCAGCCAACAACTGGCTTCAGGTGAGTGGATGATGGTGTGTCAGTGTCACTGTTGATGTAGGATACCAATAAACAACCCTCAAACATGCTGGTTGGTGGTTACAACCCCTATGAAGAGTCCCACATACTCAGGAAAGCACAAAAACTTTCAAACCATCAACTAGTCCAATCTACCATAGATGTGACCCATAGCCCATAGCTGGCGGTTTTTTCCTGCAAATGTAGGTCATCAGGGACTACCACCAACATGATTATACCCAGGTCGAAACAACTTCAATTGAGCCAGGGTGGAATCTCCTTCTGAATGGTCACCTGGTATTTCGCTTGAGAGAGGTCGTATGAATGCCCCTACTTGGGTGGAATATGGCTGAGTCAAAACCCTGTAACCCCTTGTTCCCCCATCATTAACCATTGTTTTCCCTATCATTGTTGGTGATTATCCCCCACTAGTTGGTTGATTAATATTGCCCCGTAGCCTTATCGCCCCCTCATGGCAAATCCAATGGTATGTTTTGAAACTACCCGATTTGCTCACCCCAACTACGGGTGAGCTGCAATGGTTGGCATCCCCAGATGATACTTCCCTTTTAACGACCAGGAACTTGGGGAGATGATTTCTGGTTACCTACAACCCCCAGGTACAGAATCACCGGCAGCGAGAAAAATCATTGTATCAAATATGTTGAAAGCAGCCCGGGCGCTAAAGCTGATCTTGTGGGGTTGGGTGGTGTGTCCGTGACCGGTCCCTACTGCCGAAACGATTTGTTTCTGTTCCTAGAATGAAAAATGTTGGATGATAAGTTGGATGGTTGGAGTTCGAGGTGCCATTGGTAAATTCTAGAGACTAACAATTACTTTCAAGATTCAACCAAATTGGCGGTCATTTAGCATGTTGCTTCAAAAATGGGCTGACACGTGCCACTCTTGATCCTACTCGATTTTGATATTTTATGATCAACACAGTGGTTGAACCTGCCAACGCATTCGAAAAACCAACTGAATGGCTGAAGCACCCCGCAAAAGTGCAGGAAATCAACGTGACCGCGCTACCACCTTCTCCGAAGAATGGCCCCCCAGCATTTATGATTCCGAAGAGTCAGCCTTTGGACAATGGGTCTTCATGACCACCATTAATCCAACCGTTAATCCAACCATTAACCAACCATTTACCATTAACCAACCATCAACCAACCATCAATCAACCATCACCCAACCATGTCACCCTGCCTACAGTTTCCCTAGCGACCACATTGCCAGGCCTGGAGGTGACAAACACACTCGGGCGCCCACAGTGACCCACGCGGTCGACATGAAGTCGTCGACATGTAGTGCATCAGTTGGTGGCTGTGTTGGTAGCAAGTGACCCGAAACGGGTGTGCAATCCATGTAAGTGGTTTACATGTTGAACTGGCCATGAAATTGTTTACATAGGCCTACCACCAACAGCAAGGACACCTGGATAACTTATGACAAGTGGCAGTTCTGAGAAAAATCAGATGGATTATTAACTGAATGAACCATGGCGAAGGCAGGGATTGGGCCCCAACCATTCGCGGGGCGCCAACCAACCGATTGAACGTTTCAAACATTCAACTGCTGGCTTCTGCTGGATCACCACAGCTGCGGTTGATGCTACCTTTTTGTTAGATCGTTGTCATCGCTGTTTCTGTCCACTTAGATTTCTTTTGGCTAAATCAAATAACATCCCCCTCAGTCCTCTTATGGCTCTCTCTTTGAACTGTTCCTGCGTCCACGCATTTCCATGCAACCATTGATCCATGCACAATATATCCGAACCTAAGTGTTGGACATACAGCAATTTTGTACACAACATGTTTGTGGGTCAAATTTTTGCACCCCCGCTAAACATTCCACGGCTAAGCAGGTTCGCCGCGGTTGATCAGTAGTGCAGCTGCGATTTTTGCTCCTTACATTTTACAAGTTTTGAGAAGCATGTGCTTTCCACTGTTTATGCTTACAATCGAAAATCATGTTGCAAATTACCTCCGGCAGGTATCCCCAACAGCCCGGGCGATCTAGCATAATTAGCAAACCGTGTTCTAACACAATCCTTTGGAACTTACGGGACCTTGCTTTAGGAACCTGCACCTCAATCACCCTGGATCCTTCAACCTTGATCTGCCCGCTGCACTGGAACTTGCCGGAACTTCACGGAACGTTCCGGAAATTTGATCTGCCAACATTGATCTGCAAACTGCACCAAACAGCTTCGGGTCATTTCTTGAAACTGGTCAGAGACCAATGTACCCCAGCGTCACTTAAAGATCAGTTTTCTCAGATTTTCTCAGTTTTTGATTGCTTCGCACAATGCAGCCATGCGCTACGCAATGCCACCACTAGGATGAGAATCCGCGATTTGTACATTCCTTCCATGACGAAGGCGCCAAGCTTTTGAACTAAGTGGCGACATGGTCCATCTGCAAGCGCCCTCCATAGCTGACTGCCTACCTGACCATGTCAGTGACCAAGCCGGCATCATCAATGGGTATGCCTGATCTTGGCACTTGCATGTAGCTGGGACTGGCTTTGGATCCATGCCTGCGCAAGCACCAATGAAACCTGCAGCCGTGGCACCTGTCAACAGCGTTAGGTGTGAGAAACCGAGAGATCTGCGGAAGCAAGTGCTTTACAAAGTTTGTGAAAAGGCGGTTCCGACAGTCCTTCTGACGCACCAACTTTGCACATTCCAAAGCCAAGCGATTCTGCAGCCACCCTTTGCGCTTGGCATGCTGCGCAAAGCCAACATACTTGACTCCCAAGCGGATGGAAGCAAGCGCCAAACCGTTCTCCTGGATCCGGCCTCCCAGAACTCAACCAGCTTGCATGACTCCCAGGACATGGGCACACCAGTGCCTCGCCAGCCGGAAGGAACCTCCGCGGCATACCCATGGATCTCAGCTTTGGAAAGGAACCCGCCTCAAGAAAAGCAGCGTGACCAAGAACACAGATGTGGCTTAATAAGCCCGTTTGCAGATTTAATTGATGTCCATGACAACACATCCGCGAACAAACATCACATGTACGCGCGCGAAGAAAACACATCAACGAGACGGGGTTTAAATAACATAACGAACATATCAACGCTACGCAGCCGGAAGTTCACCTTGGGGAAGCCATCCCTTTCAATACTAGCAAGCAAATGGCGAGACTATGTCTTGGTCCATTATGGGTGAAAACAGTTTTGGCCCTGTCACTGAAAAAATCTTTAATTTGATGCATATTGCCGTGGACACCTTTGTTAAATTTTAGAATAAATGAATGAGAAAACTACCTATAATGCAAAAGCGCTGGTCGTTTTGGAAAACGCTCTGCTCCGAAACACTTGATTGAACACCTACGCCAACAAGGATGGGTTAAAATCAACTGTTTTGATCGATTTGCGTCCAGTCGATATGTTCGCGTCGGATCTTGGATGCACCAATACGGGCGGTAGCGTCGCACGGTGTGTTCTAATCTTCCGTTGCTGCCAAGGGCGCAAGAAAGATAGTAGCGAGACAGCGTGGGACAAATTGTTCCCCAAATTTGTTTATCCCCACAAATACAAACAAGAAAAAACGGAACGCTACCCCAAAATTCGCATTGCCTCCTGGACCGACCCAAAACTGCAGGACAAGTTTAAACGGAACATTTCAAATTGTACAGCTTTGGTTTAGACTTGTAGGCGGCGCAGGTTTGACAGACCTCCGCTAAAAGAAACCTCGCAGCCTAGCGAGCACTTTTTTCCCCGCGGCACCGTGACGTTTGCAGCAGGGATTCAACAAGCAGCCCAGTGGCCACTCGCATTTGGGCAGCTAGTTGATAGTCCATGATGGATGGTGCTTTGACAAGTGATTGATGACTTGGCCTACTTGGTGGCTTACCGGATCAAAGCTGGACTTGATGCCCGCAGACTTTCCAATAGCCAACGAAACCTGAATCACCTTCATCTCCTTCCAAGCAGCGTTGCAAGACGCATCCGCTATGTAAATCTTCTCCTTCTTACCTTGCCTTACACGGCGGGCCGTGACATGGCCAAGCCATCTTTAAACATTTTGCTCCAAGCCCTCTCCTTCTCATTTTCAGTTGCTGACCACAAAGAACCACCCCCAAACAGCACTCACGATGCCAGTTAATGCTGTGAGGGGCAACACGCTAAATCCAACCAAGCTACTCAACGCAGCATCTCATGCCTCACGCTCATTTGCAGGCACGGCGTCCCCATGGAAGCTGCACCTGAGAGCGCCAAGTTCTGCACAGCCTGAAGTATGCCTCCAACTTTGGCACTTTTCCATGCTTCTGGGCATGGCATCCACCTACCACGCTCGCTCATGTCCACAGATGCGAGAACTTCGCTCAACTCTGAACCAGTCATCTGCGCCGCTGTCTGCGCGCCGCTTTCTGCGCCGCTTTCTGCGTGACATCCAGGGGCAATCGTGCAATTGTCTATTGAATTTCGCTTCTCTTATTGGCAGAATTGATTGCATCCTTCTCTCCTTCTCTCTTCTTCTTTTCGTTTCTTTGTCTTTCTGCGTCCTTGTTGTTCTTGTTGTTTTTCCAACACGAAGCTCATTGTTGATAATGAATATTTGCATTGTCTGGTTGTCTCTTCCGCCATGGCCAGGCCGCCTGGTCCTGGAGCGTGCTCCAGTGGTCTCCGACCGCGGTGGCCTGGACCGCAGAGTCAAAGATCGGTCGCCAACTGCACCGGAACCTCGCAGAACCTTCCGGAACTTCCCAGAGCCTGGGCCTGGCGTCCGCACCGGAACACCCTGGAGCTCATCAAATCAGGCATCAATCATGCTCAACTAGTATCAATCATTGTCTATCATCATTCGCAATGCTTGACCCTACATAATCATTCACCATGTTTCACCATTTTCGCTGAGGTTGCCACTTTTAATCATTCTCAACCATTATCGATCACTATCAACCATTGCCAACCCTTAATACCCATTATGACCATCAATTTGCCATGAACCCTTGTAAGTCATTGAGCCAAAGGTTGAGATTCACATAGATTCACCATTGCTAGTTGGATGTGCATCTCCAGTAAGTGGCGCAACATTTAGAAGCTATAAGCTACCGGCTATAGGGTGCAAATACCCATGGTTGCATCCAAATTGCTTCCTGTAGCTGGTGGTCCCAGCAACCATGCTTAGCCATCCTGCCCTGGTCTACCCTTTGTGGCTGTTTCTCAAGTCATAGGGGTACCCCCAATTCATCCAATATTAAGCATTCATAGTAATGAATAAACCAGCTATTTTTGGAGGTACCTCTATTTTGAGAAACCACCAAACCTGTTATTTTTGGGGGTACCCCTAGTTTGAGAAACCACCAAACCTGTTATTTTTGGAGGTACCTCTATTTTGAGAAACCACCAAACCTGTTATTTTTGGGGGTACCCCTAGTTTGAGAAACCACCAAACCTGTTATTTTTGGAGGTACCTCTATTTTGAGAAACCACCAAACCTGTTATTTTTGGGGGTACCCCTAGTTTGAGAAACCACCAAACCTGTTATTTTTGGGGGTACCCCTATTTTGAGAAACCACCATGTCCTACCTTGTTTTTGTCAAGTTCCAATCAGTAGAGTTGCTATAGCCATCCAATATGATGATCACATTGTTAATCCTATATAGTACTCATGTGGCTAGGGGTCCAAACCCCGTACCCCTGGTTCCCCCATCGCTGAACAATCTTTTCCCTACTCTTGTCGGCTATTGTCCCCTATTATTCGTTGATGAATATTGACTCATTGATCCATAACCATGTGAGAAACCACCACGTCCCACAGAAATAATCCCAGCTCCATGGCGTAACCACGGGGTTCGCCTTCACTGCTTCCCAGCCCCAGCCGGAACCCCCGCGACGCGCGACGCTTTTTTTCAGCGGAGCTCATAGGCTTCGCTGCGCGGCTTACGGCCCGGCACCTTGAGATCAAAGGACACGCGGTAGCCTGGAGCCGAGGCGACAGCTGGGCTCCAAAGCTGGATTTTTTTCACGGAAAAAAATGGGGATGACGATCCTTTTCTTATCCATCCCCCCATCCCCATTTTTTACACGAAAAGAATGGATAGAGAGCCAGATGTGTACATGAGCATGTCCAATTTTGATCATAGACATATGTGTACTATAACTGTAGAGACGACATGATCCATCAAGTCAACTGTTGAAAGAAACCACAACATGATTGTCACCGATAATATGCCCTTCTTAGAGAGATTGGCTGTGGTTCCGTGGATTTCTGAGTTATGATCAACGCCAGCACTGTCAGCTGAAAAATCCCATCACAAATGGTCATACTGAATCTTTTTTCTAGGCCAACACCACCATCCAATTCCGCGTGGTATTTTTTCGCTGTGTTTGTTGGTAATGTGTCACTGACAATGGCGTGTGATAGCCTTGTCCCAATAATTGTGGGTTCACGGACCGTTTGCCCAATTTTGGCGGCGGTTCTTTCATCCTTCTTGGTGCAGGATTTGTTCCAGCATCTGTTTCTTGTGTTCGAAATCTTTATCAGTCGCTGAAATCCATCCCAATTCAGGGCCGATTCCCCGAATCATCTACTACTGGAATATCCTCAGCTATCTTCTATCAAGAATCGCTGCAGTAGGTATACATCCAACAAAAACCTAGCAGAACCCATGGGATGTCCGTTTCCTTGCACTAGTAGCTTATGCCATGTTGATTATTACAGTAAGAACTATTAGGAACATTGTAGGTTTCCCATAGAAGAACAGAGAAGAACCCGAGGGCATGCAATCAGCCACTGGTGACTCCAGTCCTCTGGTGAAGGTTTCATGCTTCTGGAAGGTCACAGTGCCATGAATTTCGCATCCACCTCCACCTGGACGCAAAGATGTCTGTCACAACAGATCACAACCCGAAACTGCAAACTGCCCGGGTCCAGATAGACCGCGGGATTTTGAAAAGGTCGAATTGTCTTCTCAGATACACCGTTTATCCTCACAGATCATCTTTCGGGCATGTTTCCAGATTTTACAACCCTCTCGATGCTTCTTTTGAAGGTTTCCAAGCTATGATCTTTTTTGCTGTGACTCAGCACTGAAAGTGACATCACCTTCTGCCGAAGCGACGGATTTCTAGTCCCTGGCTGCTGGCCCCGTCTTGGGCCAGTATCACTGGGATTGTTTAGGAAAACTATGCTTCGAAGTCTTGATCATTGGTCATCGGACAAGATCGATGTTGTTCCTTATTGAAGCATGGCCCCTACTCAACGTACTGCAAGATATGCAGAATGGCAACGCTTCCTTGTGGCCAAAACTAGGTGGGCAGAGGGTCATATCTGTACAAATTCATTGAAATTAAACCATAAGTGTCTAATAAAATGCGCATATAATGGTGTATGTGTATATATATATATATAAACATGTTACATAATGTTACATATACATTCATATTATCATACGAATCCATTGCATATATCATGACATCATACCCTTTGACTGCTCAGCAGTTCAGTCGGACCCAGTCATCCTGCTATGGCAAGCCATCATTGGAATCATCTTGGAATCCTCCCCACTTGAGTCATGAACCAAACCCCTATGGGGTTTTCTCAAATCGGGCTACCACAAAGTTGTGGGCGGTTGATGACCATAAATCATTGACATTGAATGATTTGGGGGTACCCCTATTTTGAGAAACACCCCTATCCTGTCCCATGGTATGGCAAAAGCAACCAGTTTGGCGATCCATCTTGTCGAGCACTCGTCATCCACTCATTCTCCCTAATCATCCCGATCACTCACCCATATACCTCTTCTTAAGTCTCCTTATCACCCTGACCAAGCATGCTTACCACACTGAGCAACAGCCCATCCCTGGTTGAATGACAACCCTAAGTCCTTGTTGCTGGTCTTCCCAATAGATGCCGCCCCTGTACCTCTCCATGTTGGTGTTGCTTGCTGGTTCCATAGGTGGTTGCTCTCCCCTCACCTTGGTGCCCTGGTTGCTGGCACCCCGCCTTGCCCCCCTGGTGGCTGGTGCTGCCCCCGTCCCCACCTGCCACGGGTTCCCGGAGGGAGAAGGGCGTCTGCTTCCAATGCGTCGCAGGCGCTGTGGGCGCGGTGGACAGCGCTGCACCGGTGGCGAAGTCGCAGTCGAACCAGGCGACGAAGCCGTCCAAGCGACGACCCGCGGGGGCG
>VSDK01007470.1:169276-181393 GCA_009767595.1 Symbiodinium kawagutii | reverse complement strand
GTGTGTGGTGGGTGGGTGTGGGTGGTGGGTGGCTGGTGGTGGGTTAGGAACCCGTGAAGAATCTCCCCCTGAATGAAGGGATATGAAAGCTTGGAACCAACACTGAAAGGTGGCTTTGGAACCATGGAGATACTTTCGCTGAGAATAGCTACAGGGCGTATACAAGAACAATGGGGATGAGTAAATGCTAATAGGTGACGAAATGCCAACAATAATAGGATTGATATAGCTAACATGAGCCAATCATAATTGGGACGAAGGAGATTATCAACAATAATGATGAGTAAATGGTTTAAGCATGTGCAAATCAACCTCGGTTACAGAAAAAAGCGAAAATCATAAAGATGACCAAGTGTTCACAACCAAAAAGGAGACTGATAAATGAAGCAATGATGAACGATAAAGGGATATAACCTACAGCCAACAGCGATCGGGATGATGTAATAGCAAGGCAACTGCTCATAAGCGGCAGCAAAAATCACAGGATATAGCAATGTTGGTTGGTCTGTGGTTGGCTTCTTGGACTGCTTGGGCTGCCTGATGGTGAATGAAATCTTGAGCCACCCGATAGCTTCCACACCAACGATTGGCTCAGTGCAACAACTTCTGAGAGGTGGTCACCAGGTTGCATCTGATTGGAAGAAGGTGAGCTGAGCAGCAGAAGCAGCTGGAGTATCTTGTTTGGTTGATTCTTCAGCTGCTCAGCTCACCTTCATGAATTCACTTTCCCAAGATCTCCCCTAGCATCAAAAACGGAGTCTGTCTTTGATGTGGGTAGACGGAAGGGTCCCCTAAAACTCCTTTTGAGTAGGGAAACGGCTGTTTGGAGATACCATGGATCCATCTGCAATCACAGGGATGCACAACCCGTTTCGCCCAGGCATGCTGCCCTGCCAAGCATCATGGAGGATTCGAAGTGTTCAAGATCTGCCACCTTCCTCAGAGCATAACCCGGAGTCAGGGGATATTTCTCAATGTGTGCTCAGGGTTCCCTGCCCTAAACTTGAAGCAGTGGTCCAAGAAACGAAAACGAGAGTAACCTTGGACCACCAACTGCTTCGAAGCATTGCTCAGTGGTCCAAAATGAGTAACGAGAGTTGAGGGCTCAAATGTTGTGTGGTGGCATGTTCACAACTCGCCGAAATCGCCGTCCGTTGCGATCTTACCATATTCCAGCCACCATTCCAAAGGGCAAAGTCCAGCGTCTATCTATCTTTTTTCGGATAACTCAGATTTCCAACCCGTTGCTCAACATACTGGCAGAAATACAACGAAAACAAAAACTGACTAAAAAGAGAAGGAACATGAAGGAACTGTGTTCGTGTTCACTGTGTTTTTGCCGACTGTCTGGACTCTTGGCAAAAATTTCAGCCAAGGCATGGATCGGGTCACCTTGTTGAGCAACATACAAAAATTGACTTTGGGCCATCGTTTTAACCGGGGACTGGATCGGGTCACCTTTCCCAAGCAACCTGCAAGAAGAATTGGCATTTGTTCGCTGTTTCAACCAGAGCCGAATGTTGACCTTCAAAAATTACATATCAAATTTGCTCACGCCACCTTGACACATCAAAAGACTACGCCTGTGCACACAACCACCAAACAACTGAGGTACGACCATACAGAAAGCATAACATCCTGCAGGCTGATCAAGAACTCTGGTTGTTAGCTAGCTGGGCTTGCACTGATCGCCCATGCACAAGCAACAGTTCCTGGAGTTTGAATCCTCCTGTATCCGTCGGTTTGCTGACGTCCTCTTTCATCATTGAGATTAAGCATCAATGACCTGTCAATCAACAAATTGGAACCCCGAAAAAATTGGGTCTCAAAATTGGATAGCCCTAAAGCTATGGTGAGTTTGTAAATGCTTAACCACTTGGATGCTACCTGGGGTCCCCCATGAGAAACGCCCCGTTGGTGACAGCTCAGCTGCAGCTAAGCTGCACGGTGTGAAGGTCGGCCTCAAAGACCACCTGCGGATCTCCCAGAAGTTTGCACGGATCCACCTCAGCCATGGTGGTGCCCAAGCATCATCCGACCATCCTCTGGTTGAACGACAAGATATTTGGGAAACAACCAACTAGTCAACCAGAGGAGGGTCGGATGATGCTTGGGAAACAACCAACTAGTCAACCCAACATCTCCAGAACATTGGAGAGATAAGAATGTGAAACAACCAACTAGTCCGACTATAAGCCAACATGCTGGTCAAGTCAACGACAAACATGTTAGTTGGATGATGGAAAAGTAACAATGAACATATTCGTTCATCTGAAGTCTAACCTCATGACGCAACCCAAGCTGTCATTGAGAAAAGTTTAACCACAAAAATAAAGAAAAGTGTATTGTTTGACATGTGATGCATTGTTTTGGCCTCAAACAACTGTTTGTGTCAACAATTGTTGTTTCTATGGTTGCTTTTTGTTCAGCACAAGTAGAAGTTTTCTCCAGGATTCGTCAGGTCAGGTTGTATTTCTGCCTTTGATTAGTTGGATGTATGAACGTGCGTGCGACAAAATCACAAGAGACTCAGTCACAGCGTGGGCATTTCTCTCGGTGCTCTCGGCTGCGGCAAAACCGTCAAGGTGCCAAGTGATGTTGTGGAGTTCCGCAGTACGTGGCCGTGGCGAGCGGAATCAAAGAAGACCTTGGCGTGCACCCCAGCGTGGCAGTTTGTCTCCATTGGTTGGCAGCGGTGTCGCTGAAATAATTGGATGAGTTCCAAGAATTACAACCAGTACCTGGCCAGAATTTGAGTTGTTTTGGTGGAGTCTCCTGTTTTCCTACAATGAACTTGATTGATTCATTGCACGCAAATATCTGGCTATCTTGGGATGTCCAAACTTACAAAAATGGACGGCTATAAGTGTTCCAACGGCACCAGTCCTTCCATAGACAAATGTAGATACATGTGATATATGATAAATATATATATTTTTTTTCATAAATCAAATGTGTGTATATATATATACATCATATATCATGAATATATATTTATATACATTTGGTGCTTTCCCAAAATAGGGTTCCTAAATCATCCAATGGTAATCATCTATAGTGCTAAACCAACCATTTTGGGGTGTCCCATATCTTGAGAACACCCTAAACATTTGTATATCTATATCTGTATCTGCAAATATGTATATATATATATATACATACGCATATGCACATACAGTATGCATGTAAATATGAAGGACGCTGAAAGCTATGGCATGTCACTAGGAAGGAGGACTATATTCAGTGGACCACAGGCTAAATGAAATGTTGGTAAAGAAAAGTAGTCAGAAAACACCTTCTACATCCTTCTGTGACAATCCACCAACAAAAACTGTCTACAAGCGCAAAGACATGGTCATGTCCGCACCAAAAAAGCCAGCACCATTTGCGTCACCAAGTGGCATGTCAATGCCATGCACAGAACTCCAAAAGTCGAGCTTCTGCTTCCTCCAATCTTCATCTTCCAAAGGTGCCAAGAGCAAGCGGCACTTGCTAGGCAACATCATGCCTCCGGGTTTCAAGCATCTGTCGCGCACCGACAAAACCGATGGTAACCTCGGTTGTGCTGCTCGCGGTAAAAACCTCCAAGCTAAGCCTCCTGGCACAGAAAAATCGTTACTCAAATGGATCCTGGCGACATGTTCTCAAATAGCAGGCAGTAGCCCATCCTCAGCTTGCTGAGCGGCGTGTTCCAAAATGTGAAAGATGTGGGAGGCCTGCACTACCAAGAGAGATAAGTGCGTGGAAGAGAAATGGCGCATCATCTGAAAGCTCTCTCCAGTACAAGCTGCATCGGTCAGAATTGGGTTGCGTTTTTCGAACGATTCATAGACCATCTTCTACTCCCATTGCTTAACCATTGATCAGCCGTTGATTCACCATTATAGATATTTATTCACAACGCTCACCAGGTGTTAACCATTGATCAAACATCATGAAGCGCTATGAGGTGTTCACCAAATCATTGACCCCTTGTGCATCGCCACAAGACCTGCAACGGGCCCGCAGGTTCAGCGGCGTGTGTGCCGGGCATCCACTCGCTGACGATGACATCCACCGGATCTGCCAAGTCCAAGTCTTCCGCTAAGCCTTCGTGTACCTACCAGGAGGATCACAGAGGTATAGCCATCACCAGTTGGGATGCTGGATTTGAACCAGATCTTAAAGTGAACCCTGGGAAACTAACCTGGCGAACCACAGGAAAACCACAAGAAAGCCATGGGGAACCCTGGAAAATCACCATATCTTATGGTGAAACCCTGGGAAACCACCGATGAATAGTGGATTTTTCCATTGCCAGATCAGTTTACCAGAGGGTACCAGGTGGATACCTATCAGCATGGGGATCACAGCTGATCAATAACAGAGGCATGGCCAAACAGAGCTATCAGCGAGGCAGAACCAAGACAAACAGTTGGGAGAAGATCACAGAGGCGTCGCCAACAAATAAAAGTATAATGGGGTATGGCTATGGGTCAATATTGACCAACAATCATGGGGGATCATACCCAACAATAATAGGGAAACCAATGGTTAGTGATAGGGGAACCCGGGGTACAGGGTTTTGACCCACAGCCGTATAAGAAACAAAAGACAGCCTAGGAAAGGACATGCTTAGCCGTTGTGAACCATCGACCATTAGCCATGGCCACTAACAACTGGGTGTTTTTGAACAACTTACCAGAATCATTTCCTCTTGACCACTGTGAGGAATTTGGGGTGAAGAAATTGAACTGTTTGAAACCGTACCAAGGTCTTCCACAAGGGTGACCCCCCGAGCAGAAAACTAACAGTCGGGCCTTCCCAACTGCTGCAGGTCCAGTAGTTTCAAGGCTCAGTTGGGTTACTAACTCAAGCGATTGAGCCCTGACCCATCCGGCTGGTTGGTACCCAGACATGTGGCTGCTTGCGGATCACAAGTTCGCTTCATCGTGCATAGATATCCACATCTATGTGTGTGCATACAGTAGATTGTATATATATATATATATACATCCCTATGTATCCATATAGATATATATATATATATATGGATACGTACACATGTGTATAAATATATATATATATATGCTAGTAATGGTAATATCACCCAAAGGATCTGAGTTGGATGTGCACGTAGATACATAGCAGTGTCAAAATCAACAAAAGAAGCTGCGCTCAGCGCCACTGCGCCAACTCAGCACCCAGCGACAGGCGCGCCTCGACGTTGGGTGCGTTTTTCTCCACGACCTTCCGCAGGAAATGGCTCAGCCGGCTGCCTTCGATGGCCACCACCTGGTTAGCTGGTCAGGTTCACACTGGTTCCTGACCAGGTTTAGAATGGTTGAGAAGAGTGGAAAGCAATCAATGATCAACATTACCACTAATGATGAATAATGGTTGATGATAATTAGTGGTTGATGGTTATCAGTAGCACGATCATTACAGTAGTGCTTAATGATGTACCATCAATTGTGGACGAATGACTGCAGTTGATGAAGAACTGTTAATACTGGTTGCTGAGATCCAACAGTAGATTGGTGAAGAACTGGTCATAAGCATATAATGGGTAGGAATAGTGGCTGTCAATTTGCCAATGGCTTAGTTGATGTTGATTAAGAAAATCCTTTATACATGTCTCAGCGGAATGATTAGCTCCTGGATTGTCCTGGATAAAGTACTGTATGGTCGATCAACGCATGATGAATTCATTCATAATGAGTCACTAGCGACAACAGATTCACACTTTTGCCACCGATGAGGTCCTCAGCGATGATTAGCGGTCATTGATCTCAACAAGTTGGGCCCTTGTCAAATGGATTCCATGTCCAGGTTCTTCAACTTTTCTTGTAGCATGGAAACATGCTAAGGTTGGCCAACTGGGACCAACCTGTACCAACTTGTTGAGTGGTTAGCCAAGTGGTTAGCCAACCTTAGCATGGAGAAGGCCCACTGGGACATGCCAAGGTCGGCCACAAAAAATGCAGAACACTCCGCCAGTTTGGGCGCGCCTTCCGTGCGAACTTGCCACACATCACGGACAGTAAGCCAGTGCCGGCACCCACGTCCACCACAGTGGCTCCACTCCAGGAAGCTCCATGGTGCTCGATGGCTCTCCTCCACCGGGCCATGCAAAAGCATAGCTCTGGCAGGGGAAAACGCGCCTGACATCATGGAAAAGTGATTCTGAAGAAGTCAACATAGTTTTTTGGGGAAGCCGTATCTGAAAAAATAAGATTTCCGAATTCCTCGGATCTGGATTTGCCAGAAGCACTTTCAGACTCCCCAGACACACCGGGAGATATGAGCTCAAAAGACTGCCGTTGTGATATATTTGTGTCGGGCCATAGAAAGAAATGCATCCAATCTATTAATCTAAGACCTACTCCCTTGTTTGAAAAAGTCTTTAGCCCCAACAATAACCTCCCTAAACGGTGAGCCTTTGTTGGGCTTTTAACCTGTACTGGATCAGGGTCAAGGTCATTGAGGAAGAAGCGAAGTACCGCCTCATGTGGTTTTGCACCGTTCATGCCTTCCGGTGAGGCCAAGAATCTTCTGTAGATATTGATGCTTACACCGATTACGTGGGAACATGATGCAAAATGTCTTTACATAGTTGTCAATTGTGATGCGTGCCGGCATCTTGCTGGCTGTATCACTCCAGGCTTAATCAGTACGGCCCGACATCATTCAAGCGGAAGAAAGTGCATATACATATGTATAATGTAAAAAATCATACACATATACATGCGTATACATGTATGTGGACATATCGTCCAGCGCTTTGTTGTCAAGAATCTTGAGCCTTGCGGCCCAGAACCGCTGACCCGACAAAACTGGAGGATTTCGAACATCAGTAGTTCCATTCCAGTGGGTTTGCTCCTAGGCCCATTCCAAGCTATGGCCGTTACCCAACCATTTGGAGGACCCATCAATGGATATACCCGTTGGAAGGTTGAAAGCATTCTTGGCCCTTGATGTCCCTTAATCTTTTGTACAACAATATACTGTAGCCACTTCAGGAAGAATCGAAAAACTACGTGCAGCGCATCGCAGTGCTTCTTCATGGGTGCTTCTCAAGTCACAGGGGTACCCCTAGTTATCATCCTTTGGTAACTATGTGTAATCATCGAAGGAAGTTTAGAAGTCTAACTTCCGACAATATGGACAACTCAGCTAGGGTAGGTCGCTTATGCAGATGTGCGAAAGATGAGAGTCCGAGCGCGCAAAAATGTTAGGAAAGTCGCGAAATGCTGTGTTTTGCAAGGTTTCGTGCATCATGAGGGTCCAGAAGGGTACCTCGCTGAAGCGGCGGGTGCGGAGCACTGCGGCGAAAGGTGTGTGCAAAAATCGTGAAAAAACCTAGGCGCTAAGCACATTTGGAAGTCAAAATCGTAAAAACATGTCAGGTTCGGAGCACTTTTGGGAGATGCAACTTGCAAAATCGTTAAAAAACCTAGGCGCTAAGCACATTTGGAAGTCAAAATCGTAAAAACATGTCAGCCTCGGAGCACTTTTGGAAGTTGCAACTTGCAAAATCGTTAAAAAACCTAGGCGCGAAGCACATTTGGAAGTCAAAATCGTAAAAAAACTGCATGCTCGGAGCACTTTTAGAGGATTCCACGTTCAAAATCGTTAAAAAGCCTACGCGCGGAGCACATTTGGAAGTCAAAATCGTAAAAACACTACATGCTCGGAGCACTTTTGATGACTCATGATTCTCAAAACTGGCACGCTTCTTGAAGCAAATGTGTCAAAACACAGCACGTTTTGACACTTTTTGAACACAGGAGACAAAAGTAGGAAAACACTTGCGTTTCGCGTCACTTTTCGTGATTTATGTAGCCAAAATGTGCACAACGCTGGCGCGCCAAGCACATTTGCAGGTCAAAAGTAGCAAAACACTTGATGATCGGAACACCTTTGCAAGGTCCAATTATCAAAAGTGGCCAAGCACCTAGATGGATAGATAGATAGATAGATAGATGGATAGATAGATAGATAGATAGAATAGCTAGAATAGATAGATGGAATAGACAGACAATTGGATAGCCAGATTCAGATGGCTAGATGGGTCGATAGATAGACAGATAGGTAGACGAAACGAGAGTCAGATAGATAAGTAGATAGATAGTCAGGTAGAAAGACAGAAAGATAGACAGATGGACACATAGATGATCAGACAAATAATTCGGTAGATAGATAGACAGATAGATAGATGGGCAGATAGATAAATAGATAGATGGACAGGTAGATAGATAGATACATAGACAGAAAGATGACGAGATAGATAGTGAGGTAGATAGAAAGACAAGTACATAGGCAGATAGATAAACGAATAGATCATCAGATAGATCGATAGATAGACAGTCAGACAGACAGAAAGAAAACTGATCCACTGATAGAAAGATAGCTAGACAGATAGGCTGCCAGTCAAGTGGCCAGATCGATGCTCACATTGGTAGGAAGTCAGGCCCAAGTGATGTTCAGTTCTCGGATCCCTCGGACAATCAATCGTCGCAACCACAACTGCACACTCCTATAGTGCTCCTATCTTGGAAACTTCCGCCACCGCCTTGTGCGGTACTACTGGTAAACCAACCAAATATACCTTCCGGGGTTCCCTATAAGTTGAGAAACCACCATGACTAGTTGATATATCCCCCAGTATTGCTCGAAAAATCCCCTAGCATTGGCCATCATCAATGGTTGTAACCCCTAAAAATCCTATGGCTTGAAAGTGTGGAGGATGGAGGAGCTGGATCAAGCCACCGCTCAGGGCCTGTATGCTTCAACTCTTTCAACATCTTTCAACATCTCCTGGCGCGGACAGGATTTCTCCAGGGCTAGGATATGGCCAACGACAGTAATCAGCCAGGAATTGACAACCATTCATAGAACGATAGACCCGACCGAATCCTGCGACTGTTGCACGAAGCAATAGCAATGAAAGCACAGACAACCATATCCACTGAGACTGTAAACCGACCAATGGCAAGGCACGCTCCAAAACGCTCCTCGTGGATGGCAAGGTCAGCATAAGATTCCAGATAGACTTCATCATCCTTTTCCTTCTCCGCCTCTTTGGACGAAGAGGTTGCTCGCTTCTCCTGTTTTAGAGAAGTCTTGCAACAGCGTTCGGAGACCACACCCGCAAGCCTCAGCCCTTTTACGTTGGGTGTAGCTTGTGTACATATAGTCAAAAGTCTGATAACATGCGTATATAAAGACAATCATGTAGTACCTGTGCTTTCATGCTCTGCAAATTGCATTACACTTGACGTCACTACACTAGACTGTTTCGCAGTGCATATAGATGCAAATATGAATATTTACTGTGTATATATAAAAAAAATATATAATTGAACTGGGCGTACACTGTCGCATTGTCGTACAGTATTTGTAGACGTGTTTTTATGTACATGCATGTGTGCATGTGGTGCTCCAATGTCAGGCGGGTATTTGGGCATCCAATCTTCTTTGTTCATATCTCATTCACAAGTAATCAACCAACGATGTGTTTTTCATCGCTCAAATGAACAAACTGACGCTGTCTCCGAGTCATGGTACTCCAAGTCGACGAAAAAAAACATACAATGTCAGTTCTGGCAGTGAAAGTAATTACCTGCGTCGCAGCGTGTGGACAAACTCAATCAGTTGGTGCTAAGATATCCGTCTATAAGACATGATGGCACTTGATGGCCTTGTGGCGTATCCCAGTCTCCATCAGATTGTTGTTGGCGTCATTGAATTCATTTGGCACACATGCCGATTGTGGATCAGTTTGGCAGGCGCACAGCTGACATCAAACTATGTAATCGACTCCATGGACCAAACTCGCAGAGACATGTCTCTGATTTCTCCTCCCGCCACCAAGTTACATTACCCGGCCCGAACCCCTATAGTTTTGGATAGTTTTGGGTCAAATCACTGAAGGTCACCAGAGACATCAAGTGTTGGCTGGTATGAACATCCCTTCACATAGCCACCTAATAGGGATGGTCCGCCAAACAAGAGAACTTAGTGGATGCATCGATTCTTTGTCATCATCCCCTACAGTCAACCAGCTTCTTAATCGCTTCCCAACCATCATTAGCTTCTTAACCGCTTCCCAACCATCATTAGCCATTAGTAACCAGCATTTTATCGGTGGCCATAACCTTCATTGAATCACAACCAGCTTCTTGATCAGCTCAACCATCATTCGCCACTTGAATGTACAGCTGGCACTATAATTGGGATATAACCACGGTTAAAAGCTTATAAGCCATGGTTTGTTCCCATGATGTAAACCATGGCTTATAACCATGGTTATAACCCTATCTGGTTATAAACCCGGTTATACATGGTTATTATGGTTATCAACCTGGCTTATACCCCTTCTATAGCCCTGGTCAGTTCCCACCCTATAACCCATCATATCAGGGCCTTACAAAACCCAGCAGCACCACCTCGCCACGCCGCGGCTCCAGGAGTTGGGCGAAGGAGGCCGTGTGCCCCGCCATTCCTCCCAGCATGGCTTGGAACTCGGGGCTCAGCCCGGACAGCCCCAAGTCGCTGTCATCCGGGGCGTCCATGGCGCTGGAGACAAGGCCCTTGTGAGGGCACAAGTTGGATAGACGGTGTGGGCAGATATACACTGATACACTGATTGATTAAACAGTATACATCTACAGTATATTTAAATGGTACATGTGAGGAGGGAGAGGCTTTGATATATGTGTTTTTTGTCTATTTATGTCCATGTACGTGTTTCTCGATGAATGTGTTCGACAGAATCCATGCCGTTGATATAGAAATATGCCGGTAGAGTGCGACTTGGCAGTTTGTCTGCAGGAGGAACACAAAATATCTGTCTTGGTGGTGATGCGAGAGATTCACATATGGATCCTCATGAGGCGGCCCGCACAGCGAAGGTCGACTTGAATCCGAAGTTTGTGCTCTTGAGAAAGAGGATGGCTGCCCGAGAATGCAATCAACAGGATGGCTCCGATATGTGGCTTCAACCCAAGAAAGCTTCTGAGATCGTACCGCGGATGTGCATATCCAAAATGGCTGGCTGCCAGTGTGGGCCCAGAACCAGTTGTGCAAAGGGCACCCTGCATTACCCAAAAACGATTATGTTTGATGCACCCCTAAATTTCAACATGAACATCGCTTGTGCAGAAACCCTCCATGTTCGTCAAAGGATTCTGTTGGACAGTATTTTCTGGACAGCTGCTTGCCCTGAGAAAAGCACCAGGAACGGGAGTTTGAAATAGAAGGGGCTCCGTATGATTGGAGATGCTCATCCAGAAATTGGGCAGCCCCAGACCTCCACAGCATTGCAATCATACAGGATGAATACCATCAATGTTGGAGCCATACCAAGGTGTGGAAAATCCCAATTAAGTATTGTGAACGCGGCCACACTGTGTGGCTCTATGGCTTTGCAATTTCGATCCGCCTAACGAGCACACATGATCTCTTTCCACTAGGCCGGCCAAATGTGAAAAAACCCGAACCGGACTAATGAAACACCTGCCAATCGCTGTGATAAGAGTGATGTGTGATAACAATCTAGTAAACAAAGGATCATGTGAACCCATGGCAATGAAATCACGAAGATGGATATGCCGTCACCTCCTCTTAATTCAGAATGGATGGGTTACCTTCGACACATTTTTCATCATATCCTTGTTGTAATCCATATATCTGATTGTGAGGTGACAAGTTCGTCTTGTGGCTGTCAAGGTTATTCTCATCATCAAATTTCCTTGATGTTCTACTATCATGAATCATCGCAAATGACCCCTCACTAATCTGCAATATTGATCCATATTGGTTGCCATCCCCCAATATTCGTGATAACGATGGCTTTGCTGGATTTTGGGTTGACAACCCTCACTCTCATCATTGAAATCTTCATAATCTGCATTGTTGGTGATAATCCCCTATCATTGTCGTAATATGTTGATAATGATCATTGATAAACCAACCATTCATCAACCATGAGCATGAAATAATCAACAATTTCCAACCATTCGCCAACCATGCTTAGCCACCCCTTACAGCAACCATGCATCATCATCATCATCGTCGTCGTCGTCGTCGTCATCATCATCATCATCGTCGTCGTCGTCGTCGTCGTCGTCGTCG
>VSDK01007470.1:155763-169240 GCA_009767595.1 Symbiodinium kawagutii | reverse complement strand
CATCATCATCATCATCATCATCATCATCATCATCATCATCATCATCATCATCATAGACCATCATTAACCAACCGAAGCGATCATTCGCCACTACTTAACCACTCATCATGATTCCAGCAGTCATTTTCCACAGCTCGGGCCGCTCTCTGCTTCACGACCGCCTGAGACAGTCAACCATCAGTGGGAGACTTCATGAAGAGGTTGCGGTAAAGCGTTAGCACTAGGCAGTTAAGCATCATTGAGTCATTGAGCACGATTAACCATTAAAAAGTATCAACCAATGTCAACATGGGTAACCCATGATCAATGATGAACATGGCCAATATGGCTTGTTAATAGCCAATCATTACTCAGTTGAGACAAGCTCTGGACTTCGTCACAACCGCGGGCCTCTGAGGTAGGACCTGAAAGTCAAAAACCAAATATGTTTTACAGGTAAACCATTTGGTGGTTTCTCAATTCATAGGGGCACCCCCAAATCATCCAATTTTCATCGTGTACAATATTTTGAAAATATACATCAACCATTTTGGAGGGTCCCCTGTTCTGAGAAACCACCGTATGACCATCTACAAAAACCATGAGGGTTTTCCACTCTCTGGTGAGTTTTGCCAGAGGGCAATTCGTTTTTTACAAACGAGCTTCTCAAAAACCAGCGCTTTTTAACCAGCGATTGACCATAAAAAGTTCATGGGTTATGATCATTTTACCATTCCACTGCCATGTGCATGCTGGGTATCGGCAGGGCAACTTTGACAGGGGGAAGGTCCGAAAATCCACGGAGGGAACCGATGTTTGCACAGCAGCTGCACAATGTGTGAACAGGGACAGCATCCTTTGCTTGGCCTTGTCCTGGTGACTGGGGTATCTCCGACTTGGCTGGCTATCCATTTTGCCTCGATTGGCTCAACGTTGACCACGTAAAAATACCATGACAATTTGGTAAGCACATCTGTTTCAAACACACAACAGGTAAGTACAAGATCCTTAATAAGACAACTCCTGCAAGATTAAAATGATGGTTTTCCATCATTCGAAACCGATGGCCCACACCGCTCAGTCAAGAAAAAACTCTGTAAGAGAGGGAAAAAAATTGTGCCTAACTATCAAGTTGCTACAGCACCCTGATTGCTATGCGCAAGTGTATTCTCCAAGGGTAGCAAGCTGTGATAGCCTTGGTGAATACAGAATACAAGCCGCTGAGTAACCAACAAAATTGGTAAATTATATTGGCCTCTTGTTCTTAATGAAACGGCTGGTTCAAAAATAAATGATTTCAATGATTATCAACCCACGATCATGAGCGATCATACGGACATGGCCAATGGACTACTGGTCTACCCAAAAACTCTCCCCTATCGGGAAGCCTGTCAGTTGGTCAATTTTCGAAAACATGTCTAGGTGGTGGTTTCTCAAGTCATAAGGGACCCCAGTCATTATCCCATACTAACCATGTATAGTAATAGACCGAACATTGTTGGGGGTTCCCTATTTGGCTGTGGGTCAAAACCCCGTACCCCTGGTTCCCCCATCATTAACCATTAGTTTCCCTGTAGTTTGTTGGTTATTAACCACCATCATTGGTTGGTTAATATTGACCCATAGCCATTTTGAGAAACCGATGTTTGTGGGGTGTGATGATATGCTCATCAATCGGGTCCAGCATCAGGCTTCAAAATGGGTTAGAGCTTCCACTGGTTGAAAAGCTACAAGGGACCGGGCCCCCAGTAGTGACAAGTTGGGTTATAACCACCTACAACTTGTAGATACCCCTAGTTAATTAGTTATAAACCAACTTATAAGTGCTTGGGGGCCCACCTTGTAGCGGGAGTCCTGAATCGTCCTGAATCTCTTCAGCCCACATACCCACCGTCAATTTTTTTCCGAGCAACTTGCAATCCCTTGATCTGATCCTTTGTCAAGAGATAGCGCTGATCAAATTACAAAGAGCTTATCATCATTCCGATTGCTGTAGAATTCCCGAAGTCAAAGTCAGCGTGAAAGTCATCGTCATCGTCAATGTCAATGTGAATCTCTTCACTGAACTCTGGACCAGTGACAATGCGAACCCAGCCGAGATTGCGAATGCTGGCTGGAATAGCGGCACGATCCAGATTCTGGTCGAAAGACCGTCCAAAAGTCAAAGATTGCAGGCCACTTGGCAAAGTGACCTGATCCAAGCTCTGGTTAAAATGATCGCCAAAAGTCAATGTTTGCAGGTTGCTGGGCAAGGTGACCCGATCCAGGCTCTTGTCAAACCAGGCGCCAAAAGTCAATGTTTGCAGGCCACTTGGCAAAGTGACCTGATCCAAGCTCTGGTTGAAATCATCGCCAAAAGTCAATGTTTGCAGGTTGCTGGGCAAGGTGACCCGATCCAGGCTCTTGTCAAACCAGGCGCCAAAAGTCAATGTTTGCAGGTTGCTGGGCAAGGTGACCCGATCCAGGTTCTGGTCAAACCAGCCGCCAAAAGTCAATGTTTGCAGGCCACTTGGCAAAGTGACCTGATCCAAGCTCTGGTTGAAATCATCGCCAAAAATCAATGTTTGCAGATTGCTAGGCAAGGTGACCCCATCCAGATTCTGGTCGAAAAACTGTCCAAAAGTCAATGTTTGCAGGTTGCTGGGCAAGGTGACCCGATCCAGGCTCTTGTTAAAGCGATTGCCAAAAGTCAATGTTCGCAGGTTGCTCGGCAACATCACCCCATTAAGGCTCTGATTGAAATTATCACCGAAAGTCAAAGTTTGAAGGTTGCTGGGCAAGGTGACACGATCCAGGCTATTGTTAAAGCGATTGCCGAAAGTCAATGTTTGCAGGTTGCTGGGCAAGGTGACCCGATCCAGGCTCTTGTCAAACCAGGCGGCAAAAGTCAATGTTTGCAGGCCACTTGGCAAAGTGGCCTGATCCAAGCTCTGGTTGAAATCATCGCCAAAAATCAATGTTTGCAGATTGCTGGGCAAGGTGACCCGATCCAGATTCTGGTCGAAAGACTGCAGGCTCTTGTTAAAGCGATTGCCGAAAGTCAATGTTTGCAGGTTGCTGGGCAAGGTGACCCGATGCAGGCTCTTGTCAAACCAGGCGCCAAAAGTCAATGTTTGCAGGCCACTTGGCAAAGTGACCTGATCCAAGCTCTGGTTAAAATCATCACCAAAAATCAATGTTTGCAGATTACTGGGCAAGGTGACCCGATCCAGATTCTGGTCGAAAAACTGTCCAAAAGTCAATGTTTGCAGGTTGCTGGGCAAGGTGACCCGATCCAGGCTCTTGTTAAAGCAATTGCCAAAAGTCAATGTTCGCAGGTTGCTGGGCAAGGTGACCCGATCCAGGCTCTTGTCAAACCAGGCGCCAAAAGTCAATGTTTGCAGGCCACTTGGCAAAGTGACCTGATCCAAGCTCTGGTTGAAATCATCGCCAAAAATCAATGTTTGCAGATTGCTGGGCAAGGTGACCCCATCCAGATTCTGGTCGAAAAACTGTCCAAAAGTCAATGTTTGCAGGTTGCTGGGCAAGGTGACCCGATCCAGGCTCTTGTTAAAGCGATTGCCAAAAGTCAATGTTCGCAGGTTGCTCGGCAACATCACCCCATTAAGGCTCTGATTGAAATTATCACCGAAAGTCAAAGTTTGAAGGTTGCTGGGCAAGGTGACCCGATCCAGGCTTTCATCAAAGTCATGGCCAAAATTCAAAGTTTCGAGGGTTGCAGGAAGATGGCGCAGGTAACTACTAGCGTATGATGCTCCTGCTATCTGTGTGACTCCTTCCAATGCGGTCTCTTCCTCAGATTTTCCGGTCACAAATCTCCATGCAGCAAGCAGGTCAGTGGGAACATAGGTGCAGGACAATGTTGCGGTCTTGCCGATGATGCCTTGCTCTTTCAAGGTTTGCTGCAGAATCAGGGGTGAAGTAAGGTGTTGGAGAGTGGGCTTTGCACCTCTCCTTGGCAGTTGCCTTGAGACCATCCGAACCACTTCCCTTCCCAACGAAGAAGGGCAAAGGCTCACGATACATCCTTCACCACTCAAACAGGACACGTGAAGTTCAATCAGCTGGGTGCGGTCCCCAGATGGTGGCTCGGCATGGCCATGGCTGCGTTCCTCGCGGAAAGCAACATCTGCGGTTCTCTTCATCACTTGAGCTCGAGCCGCTACTGGGATTCCAACTAGCCGTGTTCCAACTTGCCTATTGGCCAATACATCCCCCTAAGTCTAGTTCCCAAACAGGTAGTGGTATCTGTAGGTCATATCAAGTGGATCGATCATCACTTGCTCTGGAAATTGCTATTGCGAAACGTGACACAAGAGCCTCTGTATGCTAGTGGGTAAGTCGTATATGGCAATATTAATCGTACACAATCGTTTTTGGCTGCACCACGATAGGTACTTGAAGAGAATCCACTTGGTACTCGGCAAAGCTGCCAGGGGCATCCAAAAAACAAGACCCTGATCCCAGGGAAGCTTAGACTACCTGATGACTCATAAAGTCCAGATGTTGGCTATGGTCGTGCCTTCCAATGACAAACCAAGCTGGTTGTTCAATGAAAAAGTGCGAACCCCCAACCGCTGACCCAAATGGATAGAACTACATGTCACCAACAATAATTACAACAGAGCTGTTCACAGTTGCTACTACAGCACCAAGAATCATGAGGTATCGTGGCCATGCAGTTAATTCACCACAAGTACCAACTGTATAGTTGGTAGACGTTGGGGGCGCGACATTGTCTCTTAGAAACAGGCGAAGAGAAGCTGTTCTGCCTCCACCCAGCCCAGGAGCGGAACCTCAGGTGTGACGTTTCTTGGGGGTGACACAACATCTCGCCTCAGGGCTGCAGGGCGTCGACCCACATGGAAGAGGCCACCTTCACCCGTCTTGAGGGACCTTTGATGTTGACCCGGATTCTGCAAGTGCAGAAGTACTACCAGATTCTGCATCACCCGGAAGCCATCATGGCAACAGTCAGCCATCAACCTAGTACTCCTGGAATGGATTTGGATATCCACCCATGTTCAGTGTTCAGATTATTTTCCAATTGAGGATGGTTCAGTTTGATAATTTATCTACTCCGGGATGGTTGTATATGTTACATATTTAAACACATATTTACATATTAATTACATATGTATGTATATATATATATATATACATGGTTGTGGCTCAATGCAGGTCAAAACCCTGCAATTCGAGGAACAGCCCGTAAATGACCAAACTAGTATTGCTTGCAGCGTCCAACTAGCCATGTTTTGGATGGTTGCCTATGACCATAGCCATATTGGTGCAACTATCTAGTGGAGCCATGGAAACATCAGGCTCTGGCTCTGGCAACTGGTGACACAACCCCCAGCGGCCAGCAATCACTACTGGTGGAAAGAAACCCGTTTCGATGGGACGCTTATCCCATGATCAGTCTCAACTGGAGGTCGACCCCTGATTTTGTCACGAAACACCTCTACCTCGTGCTGGGTTCGTGCAATACTCGGGTAAGTCCATCATTTGAGGAACTCCTAGCGGGTCGTCCTAGAGGGATGGACCCACGCAGTCACCCTTGCGACTCCTCACAGCCCCAAGCTTTGCCCATGCGCTGCTGCCACGAAGCCATCAAGCAAGTGAGAAGCACCTCAAGCCCAAGAGCAGCAGCGGAAAGAAACTGTGTTTGTCTGAGTTGCTCCTGTCCCAGTTGTTTTTTGCGATTGTTGCAGTTGTTGGGTGTGATTATGATGGTTTTAGTTGAGCTTGCTGTTGTTCTTGTTGTTGTGTTGTAGATGATGCTTGTGTTTGTGTTGGTGACAGTAGCAGTCTTGTTGTCAAAGTTGGGCGGGGACCGAAAAAGCGCATACACAACAGCTTTCCAAAACCCATCAAGAATTATGGATTTCACCTTGCACACAGACTATCAAACCCTGCACACCCAAGAGAACAGTGCGAGAGCTGGACAGAGGAGACCAACCCATTCAGCATGTCATTTCGAAAAGCTTTCCGGAGTCCGACCCATGGAATCGGATGCTGCGAGTTGACAGGGACTATTGGGGAATCAGGATCTGGATTCAACAAGTCTCCAGTTGGGCCTGGTCACCAGAGGGATTGATTCTGAGGGCTCCAACCATCAATGATCAATTCCGACCAACCATTCTTCAGTCAGCTGTTGCTGGGCTACATCGGTGGCTAAAGGTGGCTAAATCTTGTGGTTTCATCCAACTCATCAGTTGGAGATTGCTTAGTGAGGCTTCGTGCGCGTCGCAACGGATCCATTCTTGGCTGTTGCCGAGCCACGAAGACAGACACCGCGACGGTGCTCCACTCGGGGACGTATCGAAAGGTGGACAGGATGAGTTGCACCCCGATGTACGCTACGATGAAGGCTACCCCATACCTGGGCAGCAGTTGGGGAAGCTAGTAAGGCAACATTGTAAGTGGTTCATGATGGGGAATCATAGTGAATAGCTAATGGTGAACAATGGCTAATGAATGATCAGCAAGTCATAGCTAGTAGTACACTCAACCTCAGTTGGAGATATATTATACTCCTTAAGCTTCTGCATTGTTCTGGGTATGCACTGGTGCCCGCAATGCTAATACGCACATGCATTGATGGCGGCTTTCGCAGCTCTCGCTATCCATAAGTTCATCAACTGACTGGGTTGCTCTGCGACCGTCATCAACCATCGTAGATCATGCCCACCATCCATCGTTTCGAACTTTCTTGAGTATGCTTGTTGATTAGCAGTGTTTGCTAACCAACTACAATCAGTCCTCACTAATCATACTGCTAATCAGTAACGAGCATCAATTCTTGATCAGCGCTACCCCTCATTGCCACTCAACTGGTGGTTTCTAAAGATTGGGGACCCCCAAAATGGTTAGTTTATTACTATGAATGGTTAAGAATTGGAAGATTTGGGGGTACCCCTAAGCGTTGTCAACGATATGAATTCACCATTGAGAAGCATCAGCGCAAAAACCCATGAATTTCCCAGCTCAACGAAGCACCATAGCCATGGATTCACCACCACCACCATGAATTCACCATGATTACAGGCGAATGAACCACCGGTTGTCAGCAATGCTTAGCCAATCATCAGCCCTTCATCCACCGCGATGAATTCCTTCAGTTCCAAGCGCCACAGTTAGTGCCGCCCAGCAACTTCAAGACCTGCGTGCAACGGAGCGATGCTGCAAGGCTTCTGTGTGGGTTTTGAAGTCATAAATTGAGGAGGAAATAAGAAATACTAAGAAATTCATAATGAGTGATTTCATACATGATTTCTGCTCCTGATTCTTAGTAGGAAAATGCAGCAATGTAAGCCATAGGCAGTTGGTTTCATGGCTGAACATCATATGGTCGCCTGGTGGGACGTGGGCGATGAAAGCCTAGGTGGGGACTGTGAGCAGGGCGCATCCCGCTGTGGTACAACATGGGGCACCATGCGGCACCATTTTCTCGGTGGTGGAGCAATCGAATTTCCTCCATGATGACGACGACGGCGACGACTACGATGATGCTGGTGATGATGATGATGATGATGATGATGATGATGATGATGATGATGATTAGTAGTAGTAGTAGTAGTAGTAGTAGTAGTAGTAGTAGTAGTAGTAGTAGTAGTAGTAGTAGTAGTAGTAGTAGCAGTAGTAGCAGTAGTAGTAGTAGTAGTAGTAGTAGTAGTAGTATCATTATCATTTTCATTACCATCATCATCATCACGATCCACTACACGCACAGTACCAGGTAGGTGTCTGTGCCCGAACTCCCAAACGAATCAACTCTAGCGTTCCCCTACCTGGATCTTTCTGGAAATGGTCCCAGGTTGAAAGTCATGGCACCACCTCCAACCCACGCCCCCCCGACCTCGATCTGCTGCACCAGGTCATGAACGATGAAAAAGGCCGCCCGCAGGGAGAACACGGCCATGACCGTGGAACTGTACGCGATGAACTGATTCGGGACCTGTGCAGCGGCGCTCAGGATCCCCAGGGGATCCAGGTCGAACCAACAGCAGCTTTCAGGGATGACATTGGACCCATCAGTATCAAGCAACTGCTTTTGATATGATCAAAACTCTGCTTTTCAACAGTGCGCCTGAGATCATCTCGACATAAAACAATCAATCAGGCTTCCGGAACTGCTCTGCAACCGATCGGAAGGGAGACTCAAACCAAACCATGAGTGGATTTCGTGTCGTTGGCACAACATGGTGTTGCCAAAAGTTGTGGTATGATTATATACATCTGTACAGGACAGAAAGCCAATGCCAATGAAATTTCTACTGTATATGAATACTGATATTCACACAAGTCAGAATCGATGCTGGTGTTTGCCGTGGTTGAACCCAAAATGTCGCGCGCAATGGCATTGGAAAACCACAAGCTAGATGGTTTAAGCCCTCAGCACACTGTCGAGGGCCAGTTCCATATGCGGAAAATGATGAATTGACGAACCCAAACCCCTTTGGGAAGCTATAAGAAACAATTCACACAGCTGATTCCAAGCTGGCACTCAACAAATAAGTTGCAGCTTGACACTGTTCGGATACCCACCACTTCACAGCCGGGCTCGGAAAGCCGACAGCGTCACCCTGCTGGCACCAAGGGACAGCCGCGATCTTGGCACTGACGCTATCCAGCGCGAACATCAGATCTGTGACTTCCAGGAGCACGATCACAAAGACCAACCTGAGTCAGTGGGTGTCTCGAGAGCCAACGACACGACGTCTGAAATGGCGAGCGACCGGGTCAAGCAGTGAACCAGCCAACTGATGGTCAACTGCTGGTCAATGGTGAATAATAGGGGATAAGTTCACCAACCATAGTAGTGGATATACCAACTATATGTGGCTATGGGTCAAGCAGTGAACCAACCGATTTCAGGGGGGATAATGACCAACAATAGTAATGGGAAAACAATGGCTGATGATAGGGGAACCAGGAAGACTAAGGGTTTTGACCCACTGCCAAATCGACCAACAACACGCGGTTTGCTGGTCAAACTGGCATCCCAAACATGGTATGTAGCCACCCTCAGTGGACAAACAAAGCTACAGCCATCCGATTTGAGATGACTACCTGAACCATACACGAAAGGTTCCAACTAAAATATGGGAACTACTACCCTTGGAGGCAAGGAATTGAGCGGTTGTAGGTGCGTATGCTGGTACGCCTGTTGGGTCGGCAAGCAGTGCTGAAATTCTGGATTTCGCAAAGGTGGAAGACGTGGTCGAAGGTTCATAGTGGTTCATGATAGGGAATGAATTCGGCCAAATGGAGTTAATAGTGGTTGATAGTAGCAGCCAGATGGAGTTAATAGTGGTTGATAGCAACAGATGGTGGGCATTAATAGAGAGACAAAGAAAAGATAGAGAGCGCGAGAGGATCTCGAATGTAAATGAATCTATGAGGGTCTTGGGTGCATAGCCACTAAGGGCTGTAGCAGATTCCCAATGTTGGATCCACGGCAAAAGAACGTGTTTAGTTGTTATCTTGAACAGCCAAAGTCAATAGTCTGAAAGATGTTGCCTACGACTCCAAACAAAAGTTCCAACTTGGGTTGTCCAAAAATGATGTGCCCAAAAAAACTTGTATTTCCATGTATTTCCCTACTATTGGATGCTTAGTAGGTACCATCATTAATGGACAAAGCCTTCCCGCCATGCTCCCAAAATCCATGGATGAAACGCTTCCGAGCAGCAAAGTTGCTCGATACTTCCCATCCCGGTACACGAATAACCTGGACGCACGTCCCCAGTTTGGCTTTGCGTCTGCAATTTTGCTTCGCATTGGTTCGCAGCCGCCCCTATGAAAACTGGACGATACCGCCAGCCACAAACAGTCCATGGTGTTAGCCACACTTGTGCCTACTGGCGATTCTATTTCTGGTCGTGACTTTTAGGCCATCTCCAGGAAAATATGATGGCAGCTTGAAGGGCCCCATCTGCTGATCTGTGGGACCCAAATTTTGTCCTTTGTCAAATCCAAATTCAGGCAAGATTTTCCCATGCAAGACTTTGGCATGGGGCGGTTTGGTCAACTGAGATCTGTAAATCTCAGCAGACCGATTTCGCTGTACATATCCTGGACTTTCACAGCCCACCAGGAGGTAGATCCAATCGGAAGCGGAGCTTCATTTTGCTGGTTATGTAGTCTTTATTGGCTTTAAGCAGTGTCAACTAACCAACAACTCATCCAACCGACCGACCTACCTACATACTTACTGACCGACCAGCCCACCAACCCATGAACCTCGGCCGTGATCATCCCCGCCTGCATGTCTCGGTGTCATAGCTTTGCTCCAGTCGCGACCCGAGACACGCCTGAGCATAGCGGCGACCATTCAACACGACATGGAATTGTCAATGCAGCTGGTTGGTGTCCCTACTTGGAGTTTAGCAGCAACTGGTACCATGGTTACTTTGGGGTTCATCCAGCCGTCCACAGGTTTTACAGGTGACAACCATGGTGAGCTATGCCATGGAACTAACCCCAGCTGCAAATATCTGCAAATGATCATTTGAAGGTTGGGGGTTACCAGCACTATGGACCTGGTACCAATGTGAGAGCAGCTAGCACTCATTGGTTAAACCGATGGGAGTACCTCCAAGTGATGCTTGCCCTAGCGGTCCCAATGATGGTTACTGGTGCATCCATATCCATCAAGAAGGGAATCAGTTGGCTGAAAAGCTGCAAGCTTCCAAGTAGAGCAAAGACCTAAAGTCTTGCAACTCGAGACTACTGAGCTGCCAGTCTGGCCTTTCATTGTCACTTGGCTATGGGTCAAAACCCTGTACCCCTGGTTCCCCTATCATCAACCATGGTTTTGCCTATTATCGTTGCTTATTATCCCCTATTATTGTTTGGGTAATATTGACTAATAGCCACTTGGTCAAGAGAGAGATTACCCCGTTGAATGATCAGCCCTTCCATCTCGCTGCTGGTTCCCCTGTTGCTCCGTTGCTCCTGCCTTGGTGGCACGTACCACATAGGTATCCACCACATCGCCTTAGATGAGTCATAGCAGCAGGTAGAAGGGCCCCACTTGTGATGATACCCTGCATGACCATCCTAAGTCAAGGTCAGTATGGTCCGCAGGCAATGCATCATTTGTTGGATATGAACCCCCGATCATTCACCACTCACCGGGTAACAGTCGGTTCGAAAAACCCGACCCACTGATTAGGATCATTCTTCAAGCACCCTTCACTTCTCACCCAGCGAACTTGAGTTCCGACAAATTCAAATCCAAACTTGGGCAAGTCGTCGCGATGAAGTCCCCCAAAAAGGAACGAGTCACAGAAAGCATGAGCAGAGTGATGTAGGGTGATGTAGGGTGATGCGGGGAGATGTCGCACATAGCTAACATGATTATCACTTGTGTTGCTTGCAGTCAATTCCATTGCTAGTTGTTCATCAACACCGGTAATAAGTTGCATCTACAAGAAAAACAGAATGGCCACTAAGGCATCTCTTGCCCTTCAAGGCTTGAACAAGTATATGTATCAAGCGTATGACTTTCTTTGCAACAGAACAGGCAGCTGCAGCACCGGCCCAGCAGCTACTAACAATGGCTATATCATGATGAATAATGGCTATATGATAATTGAGAATGGCTATATGATGGTTGATAATGGCTATATGATGGTTAAGAATGGTATAAGATATAGAACCCTGTGGTTGTCAGCCATGGTTAAGAAGCTGGTTGGAACGGTTAAAGCAATGGTTATACAACACTGATGGTTATAAGCCGTGGCTAATCAGTGGTTTACAATCGCTATGTAATGGTTGATGGTACAAAATATAAGACCCTGGTGAATCAGTGGTTAATATGGTGGTTATCAATTTTAAGCCATGGTTAAGCAGTGGCTAATCAGTGCTGAATCCGTGGTTAATAGTGGCAAGTCAGTCGTTAATCCGCGGTGAATAATGGTTATTAACGGTTTTACATAGTTGTACAACACTATTGGTTAGTAATGATTAGAGTGCTTAGTAATGATTATAATGGTTAGAAGGATTATCATGCTTAGTAGTGATTAGAATTGATAAAACTATAATGGTTATAACGGATCAGAATGATCACAACTGGTTGGTGGTTGAACAACCTCTGAAAAATATTAGAAGCACCCATCCCCGAAATATCGACGAGAACAAAAAATGATTGAAAACCATCAACTACGAACGAACATACCCTCTGGTGAACCAACCTGCAACTGGAAAAGCCACCATGTCTAACTACTACCCTCTGGTAAACTAATATAGCAATGGAAAATCCACCAATTTTCAATGGTTTCCCAGGGTTTCTCTATAAAACATTGTGATTGTCCATTGCTATGTTAGTTTACCCGTGTGTAACTACTACTGGTTTACCTGTTCAAACTTCCAGGTCTATTTGCGGCGTAACTGGTTGGTGGTCAGTTGCCTCATCACGGCAGCACTAGTCAAGTATATACAATCCTGATGGAAGACCGCCAACCAAATAAGAATGGCTGTGGGATATGGCATGTCTAATCAAGTCTAGAAAGTGTGGATGTTTAAAAGGCCGCAATCACCTTGTTAATGGGTTTCCGTCGAAACGCTTGCTTCCACAGCAAGATCTGAAATGTCGGGATCAGAATTGTCTCCCCTCAGGCAATGATGGTCCAACCAGCCATGTCCAGCCATTGTTTTCTTCTGGTTGCATATGCAAGTTTCTTGGAATCTGGAGATTTCATAGGGTTTCACCATCCGGCTTGCATGTTCAACCTGGACACTCGAGGTCCTCATGTTTTAAGGCCTTCCGAGTGCTGAAAACCTGCTGTTCCGTCATTCCCTGTTGCTTGTAGGTACTGTACTTGGAAGTGCTAGTAGAAGGGTTTCCATCATAAATCAGGTGCCAGGTTGGTCTATAACCCACTGTGCTCATCGCTCATCAATCATCATCATCATCATCATCATCATCATCATCATCATCATCATCATCATCACCCGTCATATTGTAAATGGTTGCTCAGTGCGAATTTAGCAAATGCAAGAACTCCTCAGTTCTAATGTAGAATCACCTCCATGCAAAACAGACATCCAGGAATATCCTCCATCCCAACGCCAAAGTTTCAGCGACAAGGGTGACCTGCAATTCACTCATAATCATTCTTTATTAATTGGGGTGTCATTGTCATTATAGTTAACCACTATATGTAGCCATCCATTGTCATTGGTTGATAATTGTCCCAATCATCAACTTCTATCGTCCTGTATCTTCATTTGTATATCATAATTTGTATCATCGTCGTTAAGAAGCACTACCACAATCAAAAAGCATGCGATGCACAGCCTTGTGCCCCTGCTTACACAGCCAGATACGAAGATCCCAGATAGGGATAAGTGCGAAAATATCACTATTTATAAGTGATAGACTGTGATAGATCATATCGGTTTATCAAAGATAAACGATTGTCATTAGAGATCAAACTCATTTCTGGTTGATGACCGCTCGTATCCCCAAGCATCTCCAGTTGTAGGG
>VSDK01007470.1:109967-155747 GCA_009767595.1 Symbiodinium kawagutii | reverse complement strand
GGGTATGCACATGACTTATCATGACTTACTGTGGTCATTCCAAGCCAGTGAATCCCTACCATCTACCAGGGTTCCAGTAGTTAGCCTGAAAAAGTGCCACGAACGTCATACCATTTCCGTTCAATAAGCAATTCCCAAAAAAAGAACTTGCTTCCGTGGATACAGTCTGTGAGGAGATGTCTGCCAAATGAGTGTAGATATGTGTGCATGTATGTATATATATATATATATAGATATATATATATATATATAGATATATATAGATATATATATATATATATGTATGCGTATTGTTTTAGATATACATACATATGTTGTCTTTTCCTGATGGAAGTCGTGAGTAGGTTGGATGAGTCCTCATTTCGCCGAAGTCGAAGAAATATGAACCAAATGGGTATGACAAGTTAAAGTATCACAAAAAAAGCACTGGTAGTTTTTAAATTAGTATGATTGATGATCATGATTCGTCGTCAATTCTCATTAACTTTCATCATGATATTCATGAGCACTACTTAATCCGATTCTATCATAAATGATTACGGCTGTTCGGTTGATATCTGCTTCTAGGTTCCCAACAAAAGTACTGATCCTGTCCACCAGCACAAGCTTCACCATCACGCCCCCATGGGCGCCCCAGTTCGGGCCAGGCGGCAAAAAAGTCCAAAAGGAGCAGAAAAATGACAGATTGGAAGAGCACCACCCATTCCTTGGAGGATTCGATGTCGACTGGTTGGTGACTTTTTGTCAGATTAATGAGCCTGAGAGATTGATTCATGGTAGAAGATTCTGATGATGACTGCTTGGAATGATGAATGGTCACTAGGGACTATCTAAGCACTGGCTTTCTCGGCTCCAAAACACTCTCCGTTTCATACTGATGATCATCATCCCTGGTCCCAAATCGCTCTCCAAAGAGATATGGCCAGCCAAACCCTTTCCAGGTATATTTCCAGGATGTTAATGGTCAGATCATCCAGGAATTTCCGGTCAGCCAAGTAGTTTGATGACCCAGTTTATACATCTGCCAACAGCTTGGTGGGACACAGCCAACCGTTCACCACCATCATTAACCAGCCAATTGGGCCCTAGTAACAACTACCAAGTGGGGAAGGAGTTCTATCCATACAGGCACTCAACCAGGTCTTTCTCACAAGAAAATCAGAACTAAAACTATCAGATGATGTCAGGGGTGGTATAAGTTATAAAAATGCTATATCCCCTATTGTTGGTTGTAATCACCCGCTATCGACCATTAACCAGCTGTTCAACCATCACCGATTCATCATCAGCCATTGTTCATCCTTAACCATGAGTTATATGACTGAGGGTCAAAACCCTGTACCCCTGGTTCCTCCATCATTGAATCATTGACCATTGGTTTCCCTATGATTCTTGCTTATTATCCTCCGTTTGTTGGTTCATATTGACCCAGCTGTTTCCCCAGCTCGCCAGGGCTGTGACGCTGCTGACCTGTACTCCCACAGCCCTTCGTGACCCGCTGACGCGTTTTCATTGCGACCAGTGACGTGTCGCAGACCTAACACGCCAGGCTGGCCCAGATCGAGTTGCCGATCGGGCAGCAATCGCCTGGCACAGGCGCACGCCCGCGGCGTTCCGGAGCTCCAATGGCTGGGGGCTCATGGGAGACCCAAGCAGCTGATGGCCGCGCTCCCAACCACCAGCCAGTGGCAATAAATGACTTGTGAATGATTAAGGATGGTGACTTCACCATGATAGTTCATGATGTGAATGGTTGAGAGTCAGACATTGATAGGGGATATGATAGCAACCAGCAATGCTGATGGATAATGAGTGATAGTCACTAAATCATTGCTTTTGAGTGGTTATCTAATGATCAATCAATGGTTGACCATGCTCGATAGTGATTCCGAAACACACTGAATGGTGTGTTACTGACAGTTCATTCTCATTACTTGATATCATTTGGAATGAAGTGCATATCACGAAGTATGGCATAGTCGAATTTGGTACAAAGCCTACATATGGTACAGGATGTGGGTCGTCCTAAAACCAGTTTGTGCAAAGCCTGGTGTTGGTCAACATTTCAAAAGGGGAACGGTATCGTTTGAGTCGGAACTTTTGTTTACTGAAACTAATCATGGTGCGATTTGGCATTGACCACACTGGACATGTGGATATGAAAACTTGCAATCGGCTTTGAATATGAGAGGACATATGCTGGGATGAGAAAGATATGGCCACACAGCCACACACATGATAAGCCCACCATCAAAATGATGGAAGGCATGGGGTAGCAAGAGATCTCCGAATGCCCCGGTTTCAGAATGGAAATGTTTGCAAAACTCTTCAAGTAATCATCTGCATCCTACTGATTCCTACTGTTCATTCCAATATGCTGAGGAGGTGAAGTAATCATGAGGTGAGCTGTGTGTCTACATGTCATTAATGATTTACAAAAGATGAACAAAGGCCGCCCGGAGTTCATCTGCTGGGATGCGAATAGAGAATTATGCCATTTACTAACTGCGCATTGCTTAACCGCAGCTGGTCATCGTTTCGTGGCCAAATCGCCTAGAAGTGGGACCTAGATCCACTTCAAGGGTCACAGCAAGTGGAGCCATAGCCATACCCCAGGAATGGTACGACTCGTTCCCATCGAACCGTGGGATACGAAAATCGGTAAACGAAGCTCCCCTGTTATGTTTCCAACCACCAGCTACCAGCCGATATGGTCACGCCAGCACAGTGTTGAAACCGTGGCCATCATTGACCATCGTAATCAGTACTAAATTATCCATCATTTTGAATCGTTTGATTATGAAGCGATTCAGATTGATGAAGCACCATCGTAGCAATCTGAAGAGAAGGACATGCGCACCAATGTCAATCAGTTAGCCTTTTATCGACTAGGAAATACACGAAAAACTTCACTGAATTCAAAGTTCATCCCCTTTTCAGTGGAGTCTTGTCGATCAATTTGCGTTTGATCCTCCGCAGCATCCTTTTATATCCTCTGCAGTTCATCGGAATCATTGTCTTGACCTGGAAGGTTCACTACCAGCAACATTTTTGGTATCGTCGGGTCTATTAGCAACCCAAAAGTATAAATCCAAAAATGGTTCATGCCATCAGGATGTGCTTATCATCATTCGTTCAGTATATGGTCTACCCAACAAAACGCGTCTCCAAATAAGACTTCGAACACTCGGTGGCAAGATCACCCGATCCAGGCTCTGATTGAAATGGTTGCCAAAAGTCAATGTATGCAGGTTGCTTGGCAAGGTGACTTGATCCAGGCTCTGATTGAAATTGTTGCCAAAAGTCAATGCATGCAGGTTGCTTGGCAAGGTCACATGATCCAGGCTCTGATTGAAATCGTTGCCAAAGGTCAAAGTTTGCAGGTTGTTCGGCAAAATGACTTGATCCAGGCTCTGGTCAAAGCTGCTGCCAAAAGTCAAAGTCTGCAGGTTGTTTGGCAAAATGACGTGATCCAGGCTCTGGTCAAACCTGCTGCCAAAAGTCAAAGTTTGGAGGCTACGGGGCAATGTGACCCGATCGTTGAAACTATTGCCAAAAGTCAAAGTTTGCAGGTTGCTGGGCAAGGTGACCCCATCCAAACTCTGATTGAAATCCCTGCCGAAAGTCAAAGATTGCAGGCTGCTCGGCAAGGTGACCCCATTCAATCTCTGGTTGAACTCGTCGCCAAAAGTCAAAGTTTGCAGGTTGCTAGGCAAGGTGACCTGATCCAGGCTCTGATTGACACCCCTGCCAAATGTCAAAGTTTGCAGGTTGCTCGGAAATGTGACCTGATCCAGTCTCTGGCCGAAGCGGCTGCCAAAAGTCAAAGTTTTCAGGTTGTTTGGCAAGGTGATCTGATCCAGGCTCCGATCATAGCCAAACGTCAAAGTCTGCAGGTTGTTTGGCAAGGTGACTTGATCCAGGCCCAGTTCAAAACTGGTGCCAAAAGTCAGAGTTTGCAGGGTGCTTGGCAAGGTGACCCGAGCCAGGCTACGATTAAAACATTCGCCAAAAGTCAAATTTTGTAGATTGCTCGGAAAGGTGACCTGATCCAGGTCGCGATCAAAAAACGTGCCAAAAGTCAAAGTTTTCAGATTATTTGGCAAGGTGACCTGATCCAGGCTCTGGTCAAAGCGTTTGCCACAAGTCAAAGATTGCAGCCTGCTCGGCCAAGTGACCTGATCCAGGCTCTGATCGAAATAGTCGCCAAAAATCAAGGTTTGCAGGTTGCTGGGCAAGGTGACCTGATTCAGGCTCTGATTAAACCGGCTGCCAAAAGTCAAAGTTTGCAAGTTGTTTGGCAAAATGACTTGATCCAGGCTCTGGTCAAAGCTGCTGCCAAAAGTCAAAGTTTGCAGATTGCTTGGCAAGGTGACCTGATCCAGGCTCTGGTTGAAATCATAGCCAAACGCCAAAGTCTGCAGGTTCCTCGGCAAAATGACCCGATCCAGGCCCTGATTGAAATCCCAGCCAAGAGTCAACGTTTCTAGGTTACTCGGCAAGGTGACTTGATCCAGGCTCTGGTCAAAGCGGCTGCCAAAAGTCAAAGCTTGCAGGTTGCTGGGCAAGGTGACCTGATTCAGGCTCTGATTAAATTCGCTGCCGAAAGTCAAAGTTTGCAGGTTGTTTGGCAGTGTGACCCAATCCAGGCTTTGATTGAAATCATTGGCAAAAACCAAGGTAATAAGGCTTGCAGGAAGGTGGGGCAAGCATTCAGGCGAGAATACCCCTTGTATCTCTGTCATCCCTGACAATGCGACGTCTCCATCAGGGACATGCAATCCCTGGAAATATCTCCAAGCAGCAAGCAGATCAGTGGAAACGTAGGTGCAGGACAATGTTGCCGCATGTCCCTTGATGCCTTGCTCATGAAGCGTCTGCTCCAGAATCAGGGGTGAAGCAAGGTGGTGGAGGGTGAGCTTTGCACCTCTCTTTGGCAGTTGCCTTGAAACCAGCTCAGCCACTTCCCTTCCCAATGCAGAAGGGCACAAGCTCAGGATGCACCCTTCACCATTTAAACAGGAGACATGAACTTCAATTGGGTGGGTGCCGTCACCAAAAGATGGGTCCACATAGCCGTCAGGGCCGGCGGACGCCATATTGTGGAAATCAAAGTTGAACGTCTTATCAGTTGAGAGCATGCGAGCTGCGTGGAAGCAACCGACCAGCGGCTGAGAGCTACAACACCCCCCAGAGGTGATACAGTAATCCTGTGCGGAGCGGATTGATAAACAACTGAAATCATCTACAGCTGATGGTGGCTTGTCACAACCTAAAACAGTGGGATCAGTGAGATGGGACGATAGCGACATGATGGATAGCAACATACAGCAAGCTGACTAAGCTGACCAGACTGCATTCAACAGTAGTTTCGCTATACATCATATCAGGGTTGGAATGCTACGACGCTTTTATCTTCATATGACTTGATATGTGTGTATATATATATATATGTGTGTGTGTTTGCAGTTGTTTACATATATCTATATATCCATGTCTATGTCTATATACTGCAATCTGTATATTTATATAAATATATATAAATATATATATATATATATATACATTGTCACATAGCGTACAAATGTATGCATGTAGGTGATGTGTTGTTATATCATGTGATTTTATGCATGGATATGAGCAAAATGCACCACAAGCCTGTGCACCTTGCTTACAGCCAAATGGTTGAGTCGGTCCAATTAACCAACGCTAATAGCGGCTACGCCCATCCTGCCCTTTAGCCACTACCGTTGAAGTTACTGGTCATCAAATTGTGATCCTACATGTTTGGAACCAGAAAATACCTTCCGCATGTAGAAAAGTTGGGGTGAATCCATATACTCTAAGGTTCAGACCCGGTCCTTGCGTACCTTTTCATTGTGCCGTTCCTACTGTTTGCCGCTCAGGAGTTTCGATACCAATCTTCGTCCCTGCTGGGAAGCCCTTCTTCGGCTCCAAGATTGACTGTTGATAGCTGGCTATTTGTCGATTTCAATCTATCCCCTTGCGTTATCATGAACAGCATTGATCTCAACCATCTGTATGCCTGTAACATCCTGTGACAATCACCTGTGCGCCTATATACTGTATATAGCCATATGTCTAGCTGGAATATATGCAATACACGTATACATATCACTGCAGGTTCTATGCTTCTACAACCAACCAACGAACGAACGAACGAACCAACCAACCAACCAACCAAGCAACCACCCACCCACCCACCAACCCACCCACCCAACCACCCAACCACCCACCAACCCACCAACCCACCCCAACCAACCAACCGACCGTTGATGACCCGCGGCCTGTCATGGAGGAAGGCACCCTTGTCTATCAGCGTTCCATGCCCTGCCTAGCAACCAATGGAGTCGCCCCGGAAGAACTCCAAAACATGTGTGAAATGGTTTGTGTTCTTTAAGGATGGCCAATGATGGTCAGGAATGGTTAAGTAATGGTTAATTGATGGTGACTTGATGCTTAATTCATGGTTCATTCATGGCAAATAGTATAATGGTTGATAATAGGGATAGCAATGGTGAATGATATCTGATAACGGATGGTGATGATGATTAATGATAATGACGCTGATATTGTTTGATGATAAACATCATTGATGTTGTTACATGCTTGATGGTGGGTAATGATGGTGAGCATTTCTGGTTCATGATGATGGTTGATAACGGTTGCTTTTGTACAATTATGGTCGACAATGGTTTCAGGACTTCTGCTTAAAAATGGTCAATGATGTCAAATATAATTGATCCAGCAGAATAATTGGCAAAAATTAGCCTTCGACAATATCAAATACCCCAAAAGGATACCCGAAATGAAAAGGGAAGTCGAAGAGTCTCACAGAAATCTCTCCCACCAGGCTTTCTTGGTTCTAAAATCTTGGCGTATGAGGTGATGCCCATGGTCAGCCCATCACTCGCGGTCATGTCATGTGACTGCAACTGGGGGAGATCTGAGGTCGAGCTTTCCAGTGCTCGTAGCCACCAGGTGACCTCCACTGGTTATCCTCAGAGCTGATCCACGCTGTGGCCGGGCAGACTTCCGAGGCTAACAGGTGGCCATCCATGCTGGATCCACAGAATGATCCTCCTTGCCAAGAAAAAAATCCCAAATGGATCGAAAATTGTATCATGATGGCAGATCTATGGCAAATCTGTGTGGGATGATCCTTGACTCGGCCACAATCCTAGTGGTGCCCTTGTGACTTGGCCGCCCATGGTCGATCAGTTGCAGATCAGCCGCTCAGCGCCTCGGCAGAGAAGTTCCATGCACGGTGAGATCCACGGAGTTCTTGGAAATCCTGGCGGGTCACGGCCACGTTAACGGAGAATCAGCCTACCAAAGATCCTGATTGTTGGGGTAATGGTGAGACCATGAGGTAGGATTTGAGACCATGAGACGCCCCTCCAGAACTTTGCCGCTATTCTTCGGTGCTCGCGTGTACTGCATCGAGTAGCTTCTTAATCAGCTTATTAACGAAGATGATTCACCAGCTTCAGGCACCGACAACACCGCAGCTGACCCCCTTGCTATTGCGGCCTGGATGGTCAGATGTGGGCGCCTATCTTCATGACGAAGATAGTGAGGATGATGAGGATAAAGGTTGTGAATGGTTCATTAATGGTTGTCGATTTTCAATCAATGATGATCAATGGTTAATTAAAGGTTATTAATGGTTGATTAAAGGTTGTTCATAATCAACAATATGGGGTAGAAAGCAACAACGGGCCAATCGGGTATAAGATGGCGAGGAAAAAGATGGCAATGATAAAGATGACCCGCATCCATAACGAGACTGACAATGACGACAATGAACAGTGACAATGATGAAGATTGTCAATGATAACGCTTGTCGGTGAAATCGAATGTAAATGATGACAATGACAATACCTATCACTATAGGAGGGTGATTGTGATGATGATGATGATGATGATGATGATGATGACGACGACGACGACAACGACGACCACGGCGACGACGACGACGACGACGACGACGACGATGATGATGCTGATGATGATGATTATTATTGTTGTTAATGATGATGACAAGCGTGTCAGTAGGGACAATAATGCTAAAACAATAATGAATGACACGTAATGGCAGTAACAATAGCATTGACACTAGTGATGAGTATTTTTGTCCTGACTATGCCTTTGCACATGAGATCAAGAGTGAACGAAAGAGCAATCCCTCCATTCGACCCCAGCATTTCTTGATCATCCGCATTCTTATAATTGTTTCTCAGAATAGGGGACCCCACAAATCATCTAGTATTAACCATTTATGGTAATAAACCAACCAGAACATTAGGGTTCCCAATGGCTTGAAAAACCTCCCTATCGTGTTTGCCAACCCCTTTGTGGTCAACACTGCCCGCACAGTCCTCGGCTCCATGTGACGACATCGGAGTTCGATTGAGAAGACCGCAATAAACCTGTTGGCAACTGAAGTGTGGGTCGAAAATACTGGATTCAAACATTTTCAAAAACGAACCTCAAATGCTGTACCATTGCAAATCTAATTCATCTAATCTATCTGATCGAATCAAATCAAATCTAATCCAATCCAATCCAATCTAATCTATACCAAATATCTGGGAAGATCAAATAAGGTTCCCACTGGGTTGAAGCTTCAACGAATGTAACATGAGACATGTCGAAATTCCCTATACAAACGAACGCCTTTGCACATGATTCAAGAGTCCCGAAAACTGGGCGGGCAGAACGCAAGTTTTGCCCATACGTATTCTGTGTGTGTGTGTGTGTGTCTTTCGTAAGTAAGTGAGTAAGTAAGTAAGTAAGTAAGCAAGGTGAGGTAAGATAAGATAAGGTAAGGTCAGGTACGTTAAGGTAAGGCAAGACAAGTAAGGTTGGCAGGTAAGTAAGCAAGCAAGTAAGTCAGTAATTAAGTAACTAAGCAATTGAGGAAGTAAGCAAGTAAGCAGGTACGTAATGTAATGTAATGTAATGTAATGTAATGTAATTGAATGGAATGGAATGGAATGGATTGTCATGCCATGAAATGTATGTGTATGTGCATGTGCATGTGCATGCCTATGTTTATGTGTATGTGTATGTGCCCCTGTGCGTGTGTATGTGTGTATAGGCATTGAGGTATGCAGGTATGTATTGTTGTTTGTTTGTATGTGTATATTTCCGGAATATGCTGAAACATTTACATGTATATTACATCTTTCGTCCATGTGCAGTCCTTGGAGGCAAAGAGGTACCACTCTGGATCCGAACGACATGAGCCATGGCCGATCGTGTGCTGCTAACAGGAAATGGAGTCCCTTACCCGATGGGATTTACTAGAACAATCACTATGAATCAAAATTAAACAGTTGGATGACCACCCTCTCACTTCGTGGTTGATATCGGTTTCGTCCTAGTCATCAACATCAGTTGCTTTTTGTGACAAAAGCTGCATCCAGAAATGTTGTACCGGAACACCCCCAAAAAAATGACATGATAGAGTTCAATCTGATCACTTGGCGCTTTCTCAAAACTAGGGTACCCCAAAATCATCCTTTCTATCAGCCGTTTATAGTAATAAACCAACCATTACAATTAGTATATCCGCGAGTATCGGCTATTACCCTTGGTTAATAACCATTATTGACCATATTGTTAACCACTATTGACCAACCATTTGAAGGGTACCCACATCTTAAGAAACCACTTCTGTGATGCCACGACCCGGGTCTACCCGCAGAACCTGGCGCTAGGCCATGAGTGGCTGCACCTGCTGACACGGGCGAAGCTGATGATTCGGCTGGGCGCATCCATGGTGGATGAAGGAATTCGAAGCCATTTTCTTATTATCTATCAATGGTAGAGATTAGTGAATAGGTATTATCTTCTTATTACGATAATGAATATTTAATATAGTTACTAATTAGCCATTCTCTTATTATTTATCAGTGGTAGATCATGGTAGATCTATAAATCAAAATGTTTGCTCCCTGCAATCAAGTGGTAAATCAGCATGGATCAACTGATACAGTAGGTCTATTTATATCGATTCTCAGAGTTGTTTTTTCAATTTGGTGGTTTCTCAAGCCATACGGAACCCCAGAGCATCCCAAAGCTATGCTTGGTTTACTACTGTAAAAGGTTAAGAAAGGATGATAACTGGGGGCACCCCTTCCACCTGAGAAACCATCATTTGAGAAACCATCATCGACTTGAGGACTTCAGTAGCCTCAACTTTTTAAGGCGACAGGGCAGCACTGGCTGCCTGGAAACGCTTGTTCAGCGACCAGTAGGTTGGGGACAAGGCAGGTCAGAACTCTAAGGTAGCACAAGAACTTATCTAAGTGCCAGATGGGAATAAAATGACCTGTAAGAGACAAGCCATAGGCCTGACCGTGCAGATTTGGAGCATGCTTCAGTTGAGTAGGAAGCCATGCTGCCGAAGCAAACCGCTGGTGGCCCCATGACCCAAACATCAACAGTTCCGCATGGCTCCTCATCTTCCGTGGAGACAGAAAATGTCAATCAAGGGTCGCATCACAGTGAAGGTGCGCTCTCTGGCACCTGGTTGCATGGAAAAATCCATCACTTCCTGCTGCTGTACTTTTTAACTATGGCGATGTTTAGCTTCCAGATTGGTTATGATCGGTTGAGGGTAAGCAGTACCACAGATGGGTCGACCAATCTCCACAGATGCCATCCTTCCGCCAGGCTGTCCCCAGGGCAACGACCCTCCATAACCATCAGCTGATTTCCTCCAGGGACCACCTGTCAGTGACCATGCAGAACCACAGACGAGTCCAGCCTCGAGGCAAAGGCCCCAGCGCGAACCCAGGCGCACGTTGGAAACTGCGCTGCGCGCGTTGTGTTTTGGGCAAATCTTTTGACCTGGAAAACTGGAACTCATGTTGTACATTATTCACCTTGGACTTTGGGAATCTTGGGGATGCGCCCAAAAAATGGAAGAAAGAGAAAGAGGTCAAACAACGTGTTCTTGAGCAGTACGGATGCGGATCACAAAGACTGAGCTGCGTAAGTGATCTACTCGAAACAGCACAAGGGAAGAAGCACCACAGGCCGCGTTGTCATCTGAGTAAATCATTCGCTTTTACCAGACTATCATACCATCGTCATATCATGACACATCGTATCATATCACATGATACCATCGTCATCATCAAAGATTCGGCCAGTCACCTGCACTCACCATGGAATTGAGCAGTGATAAAAGCTCTTGTGTGCGTGTGCCAGTGGGCCTTCGAAAACATTGCTGATGATCCTTCCTGTCTTCTGGATAGTACAAGTTTGACAAACAACCAGCATTGTTGCTGACTTACATCCTGTAAATTTCACCGATTCTCCTCTGTTTTTCTATCCTCTTGATTGCTTGGTGACTCATCCCTGGGCAGAACCAAGAAACGTTTCAAAACCCTGCGTGTGAACGCACATGACTTCTAAGCATGGCGCACTTCTTTTCACTGGCTGACATGCTGAGTACGCCACTGCCAACACTGCAGCAGCCCAGGGCTCAGGTCACCCATCATGCCATTGAGATTACATGACTACATCTACAATTTGGTGAACGGCCACCTCTGGTAGCTCCAGATTGCTCCCCTATTAGAAGGGTATAGGGATACCCCTGGCTCCAAGCAGCTCCCTCCCAACAAACAGCCAGGTGTAGTTTCACGATCGACATTAACCAAGCTAAGAGTGCTGAGTTTTAGAATCAACAGCTAAGCTAGGCATCATGAATGATACTTAGTCACTAGTCATTATTGGCCACCGCAGCAAGGCCCCAAGACACCCCCACTTCCTTTTGGGATACAAGCTACCCCCAGCCCTTTTGGGGAGTTTGATCCATATCAGTCATTGTTGCTTAATTAGTCATGCCGCTGTTGGTTCTGGTTGGTTGTCCACCCATAACATCAACCACTGCTGTTGATGATTGCTGATTGGACGTCATTGTTGATCATTATTGCCGATGAACTTCCGGTGCGCCCTTTGATGGTCATTGCCGGTCATGGCTCAACCACTCAACTCGGGGGTAATTCCCATGGAAAAACCCACCAACCAACCCCTCTTGGAAAACGTTTTTTTCCAGAGTTATACCCTTGCAAAAACTACTCAACTCGGGAGTAATTCCCGTGCCCCGGAGAAAATTGAGACCAAGTTCAGGTCTCAGGGTGAGACTCAGGAAAGGATTCATCATCCTCGGAGAGCGGCGGTGGTGAGATGAGCAGACCTTCAGAGACCTCCAAAGGGCAAAGTACCCAATGGCGAGCCAACCCGGCAATGGAAAATCCACCACAAATTGCTAGGAAAACCCGCTCGTGTATAAGGTATGCATGTTGTACTCGGGTAGACCTGCAAGCCCAAAACTGCCCTGGTTGTTAGGTAAACCTATAGATGGCAGATTTTCACTTGAGGTTAGTTTTGCAAAGAGTACATATGTGCATATAATTTCTGTATAAAACATAAGCATGTTACAGATTATATATATATACATGTACATCCATTCATTTGCACATTCAAATGAACTATGGCAAGTTCAAATGAAATATGGTCTGTATGTGCAATAAATAAGGCCACTCCCTAGTAAGCTTCATGTGACAGCAATGTAAAGTGGCCACCTCTGTGATAAAGCACCGTGATCAATGATACTGAAATGGCTGATAAATGGCTAAGCGAAGGTTACTGCTTGATCACTGGTCATCAATACTAAACTCGTTTGGGGAGAGTTTTCTTCAGGGTTGGTTTTGTAGCTTTCTTGCCCTCCAAGCATTCTCATGAATTCAAACCCGTTCTCCTGAACAGAATCCTGGCTCTTTCAAGAGTAATCAAACATCATCACACAGAAAGAAACCCTCTTAGACTGATTTCAAACTACTTCTTCACCATTGACTGCCCTCAGATGGGACCGGCCTTTCTACATCACTTTTTCAAAATACCTCATGAAATCATACACCAAATGCACGCACACACTACATATTGATGCATAAATATATGTATATAGTATAATTCAAAAAAATAATATAAATATATACATAAATATACATATATCAATCTGAAAGGACACCATACATCAGGCAAGATGACCATATCACATAAGCACCACCCGGCTTCGTCCAGTGACCCCCTTGGGCGATGTCTGTCTCTCTTCGTACATCTCCAGGGCTGCGCTGACCCGCTCGCGTGACGTGGCGGAGCCACCCCCGGACGACGCGCGATGCTTCGCAGCGTCGCCTGGCGCGCGCGTCGCGGTACCGAGCTGGGCGCGTCCACCGGGGGGTTCCACCGAGCCATCAAGGTGCCAGGCCACTGGAACCAATGGGTCACGCCAAAAAATGATCGTTTTACCACTGGAAACCATTGGTTGACTGTGATTTTGATGGTTAATGAATGGTTAGTGGGTGATTCATGGGTGGTTAATGATGGTTGGGGGGGTACCACCAGGGCTTGGCACATGCGCACATTGCCATTCTTAGTGGTTCGAAACCATCAGTGGGGCCTACTAACCATCCACAAGAAAGCGTCAGTTCTGGGGTACACCATGGGTTTGGACAAGCCCACAACTGTTGATGGTGAAATGTTGGGTGTTGGTTCACTGGTGGTGAACATTGGTGAACTCTTTGTTTACTGGTTAACTGTTGGTTGCTTCTTCACTGCTACTTGACTGTTGGTTGTTGCTTCACAGCTGATAAGTGGTTTGTTGATGGGTGGTTCACTGTTGGTTCCTGTAACTCTTGATTAAGCGTTGGTGACCTTGATCCTCCCCGATCATCCCTGGTCATCCTTGATCATCCTTGATCATCTCTCCCTGGCGCCTGCAGCTTTCACATATTCCATTGGAAAGAGTTGCTTCATCATTTCCGAGTAATCCACTGCTCCACTCTGATCCTGGCGCCGATCAACACAGGGCTGTCTCCCCACCTTTGCCTGGCGCTGCCGGCGCGCCACTTTGGGCCTAATGGCACGCGCTCTTCCTTTACGAATCCATCAACAGTGTCCTACCATCTCCTCAGCCATCTGCAAACCAATTTGGCCCATGTGGCACAAGCTGGTTGGTTTTCTCATCATTGCTCCATTCATCGTCCATGAACATACCGGATTCAAGAAAAATATGCAGCTGTCATCAACTCACGATTTTGGGTCGGTATATTGAAATGTCCCACGTTGGCCATTTGTGAGAAGCTGCGTCTACATTTTGAAGAGCACCACCCTGCCACGACTTTCCAAGGTCTTGCTTCACTCAACCTTCAGTTTCTGCAAACGAGCATCAACAACAACAACAACAACAACAACAACAACAACCACCACCACCACCACCACCACCACCACCACCACCATTGACAAACCACTCGCAACCACGACCAGCCAGCCACAAAGACAAGAAAGGACCTGAACGTTCCAAACCTGGACCCCACTGAGCTACAGTAAGAATTCACTTCCCCGAAGGTCCATAGGAGCACCCAAGTTATCACTGCGTCGGGGCCTTGCGAGCTGCCCACAATTTGCAGCTTCTTTGGTATGACATTTGCCTTTCTACATGTATAAACAGAAATATATGTACATATCCATATATTCCATATATACATATGCTACACATAAAAAAAGAACAAACTATGTATTCTTAGTTTGTAGAGGCATATTCAAACAAAGCAGCATTGAATAGGCCAAAACCAAATACGGCATGATAAAATAAGATCGATATAATTAGGATCTAATCAAATGAGGCACAATCAAATATGAATGATTAAACAAGGCACAACTAGGCAAGAGTTAAATAAGCCAAATATGAGTATAATTCAATACAGCATGGCTAAACAGGCCATAATCAAACAGCGAATACATTGAACCGGGTACATGCAAATTGGCCATAATTACGTGGAGCATAATTGAAGTAGGAAAGTATCAAACAGTGCGTAATTAGACAGCAAACAACTAGGGCATTATTAAATAGAGCAAATGTAGTGCATAATTGGTGCGTTGTTAAATACACCAAATATAGTGCACAATCAAATGATGCATAATGAATTAGGCTAAATGTAGGCTATTAAACAAAGCATTACTCATTCGGCCATAACCTAATAGGGCATAACTAAGTAGGTCAAATATAGGGTATAATAAATAAGGCATGATCAAATAGAAATGAATAAATAAGGCACACTTCGGCATAATCAAAGACGCCAAATATAGGGCACTATGGCATAAAACAAATTTGAAATAGGCCATCATCAAATAAGGCATTATTGAACAGAATAATTAGATAGGCCAAAAATAAATATGGCATAACTAAATGGGCCATAGTGTTGCCAGAAAAGGTAATAAGAGTGATAACAATAATAATCATGTAAACGACAATATAAAATATTTGCAGTACTAATAGCACTAGTAGTGATAGCAATAAAACCAGAAAATGCAATGATGATAGTGATGGTGATAGCACTGGAAAATTCCAACAACAAAAAATACTTGGATCTGAAAATTGTTTTTTGTTTGCGCATGTAGCAGATCCATGCAAATAACGCTTCAATGCGCGCACCTTGTGGAAACATGCTGCTGCTATGTTTTGGGGGGGCTAGCATATAATATATATGGTGGTTTCTTGAAATAGGGAGCCCCAAAAATGGTTGGTCTATAAATGCTTAATAAACTGGATGATTTAGGGGTACCCCTATGTTGAGAAACCACCATATGTGTGTATACACAACTCTGGGATGCATCCCAAATCAAATGCAAAAAACATTCCTTCACATGATGCTCTCGTCACATCCCCAGTATTTATTCTCGGGATTCAAAAAAAAGTGAACTGCCTTCATGGATGTTACATCACGTGAGTGCTGACTAGATAGTCTGATCACCAGAGATAATTGAATCATACTGGCTCTGTAGTGGAAAATCCAGAATCCAGCTGTAATATGCCCCCTTCATTTGATTGTGAATCAACAGCCCTTTACAGTATGCTTTAACTAGGGTTGGTTTATTAACAATCATGGATCTACCATTTGTATATTTGTCCACTTGTGGTAAATATGATGCTTCCTCCTTACGGAAACGTATGATTTTCTCCTAGTGAACTGTTGATGCCCCAGTTGATGCGTCATCCTCCCACTGCAGCGCCCCATGGTCCAGATCGAAAAAACCGAAGAGCAAAGCGGCTTCCTCCGTGGAAATCCCGATCCTTGACAGTCGGTGACGGCAGTGACGAGTGAAACTCGCGAATTTCCAACGGTAGCTGTCGATAAACCACCATTTTACCAGCTGTGTGTTTCTCATAAGAGAGGTACACCCACTTATCATCCACTGCAATAAACATTTTCCATAATAAACCAACCATAGCTTGGGGTCCCCTATAGCTTGATAAACCACCAGCTCAATTCCTTGTGATTTGCCCCCGTGAGGTTCATGGGGATCTCTGAGCAATAGCAGTGCGAAGAGCAGCTCATTCCAACACCAGCAGCAGCTAGAACGACAAAGGTGAGCTGTCCAGCACTGAACCGAACCGACATAGTTTTCTTGTCCATGGGACCGCCGGTGGCAAACGAGTTCAGCAATGTTCTCTACTGTGGTTTCCCCACAATCTTCGGGGAACCCACTGTGGATCGACCCACAGGCCATGGGACCCACAATATCCAGCAACGCAGCAGTATTGCCTGCATTGGCGTGCCTCTACTGTTTAATTCTACTTGTTTCTCCATTTACGATCAGAGTCGCACTTCCCTCCCAATTTTCGTCTTCTCCTTCACACTTTTGCCAAATTCTTTCCATCTCCAATGTCAGCATGCTCCAACCTCAACAGCTACCGAGACAACGCCCACACTACCGGCCCATCCTCAATCCCCGGTGCCTCATCTGCTTGATCAGCTCAACAAATTCGTCGAAAGTCAATTCACCATCGCTGTTCACATCCACGTAGTTGATCAAGACGCCCAGATCCTGGCGTGTGGCAGCTCCCACAGCCGGTTCGTTCATCTACACATGGGATGGTTGGAAACCGACTTCACGTGAATTGTCATAGTACATCAATATGATCTCGAAACATACTACGGGCATATCATGACACGTCATCATCAACAGATATTCACATATGTACCGTGCAAATATATGTCAACAGATATCGTGCTCCTGGAGAAAATAGAACATCAAGTTGGATCATTCCCAATACCACCAAGTACATACTACTAAAGTCACCATTTCTGCATGGGCATCCCGGGACGACGCCTTGAACAACCCGGGACGACTAAAAGGCAGCTACCCTCAGCGGCCCAGCGGATGGCCCAGCGGATGGCGCTCCTCAGCATTGTAGCCCCATTTGTTCAAGGCCTTTCGAAATCGTGTCATCAATAAGACCTGCACCCTCGATTGCCAGGACATGGTAAACCTGAGGGCGCTGATGTGAAAAATCGCGCTGGTCGATCGGATTGCCTAAGATCATAGAAATCTGTATACATTTACGTTTACATATGCGTACATTGTTAGAAACTCGATATTGGAAGGTATTTGTGTACCAAGTGATGCAGTCGATATCGTCCTTAAACGGGGAGTCGCCCCGTGAACACAGCGCCGCAGGAGCTCGCCAGTACCCCTAGGGATGCCAAAATGGCACATGAGTGATGGCGTTTGCAGCAAAGTTTCTTCACCAACCACCGATCTACCTCTGATCACTATTGATGACATACCAAACATGTTTTTTTTCTGCGGCCCCAAAAAACCATGTGTTGCTCACTCGTAATTGACATGCAAAGCTGTTCAAATCCCTCCGTGAATATGTTGGTGCAAAGCTACATATGAATCCTTGTCAGGAAAAAAGAGACGTTGGTCCTGCTCGGGCTATAGATTTGTTGTATCCATTGTATCCTTGGCTGGTTCATCCTTGGCTGGTTCACATGTTGCATGAGTTGCCTCCCCGCTTGACTATATGTACATATATATATATATATATACCTATTCGTCCGACCCATTTGCAAACCAACCATTGAATTCTGCCAAAGAATTACATTCAGATATTATATATATATATATACATGTGCATTTATATATTTATATATGTATACATATGTTTGTCTCTGTATCTGCATGTGTTCCAATGATTCCTTGGGCGTGTGCGTGTGTGTTGTCAGCGATGGCACTCGCAAGCATGACCACATTCCAGCTTACATGTGTGGCTGACCAGGTTATGGTCTCATCCCCTCACATTGCGGATGCGAGGTGTTCCCAGCAGTGAGGACCGAAGAAACAGCTAGCATAATCGAACACCTTTGTCAAAGCAGTCTGGTATGAGATCAGCTTGTATAGGTCATGTATGGTCATGTTCACATGTTCCACCTCTTTCTGGCAATCTAACAACCCCCCTGATGTTTTATTGGTGACAATAATGGATCACAAGAAACATCAATAAACCAACCTAGATATAATGACATAATGATATAGTGATATAATGATATAATGATATAATGATATCATGATATAATGATATAGTATAATATATATATATATGTATATATGCACTTAACCAATGTTCAGCCAGCTACAACTCCAGCACCACTCCGCTCAGACGAATCCCCTGTGCGGTGGCTCAGGAACTCGTATCCGATGATGCCCACGGGCAACGCCAGGAAGAGCACCGAGACGAAGGTCAAAACGGCCACAGTGAAATAGCCTGCCGTGAGACGGCTCCGCGAGTTGGGAGTCGTGGTGGTTCGCCCTCAAGGCAGTTTGGGAACTCCAAAAATGGTGGGGTTTTACTACTATAAATGGTGGGGGTTGACTACTATAAATGGTGATTATCATGCGCATGTTTTGGGGGTCCCCTACTTTGAGAAACACCCATGTTGGTCCTTGACATAGCAGAGAAACAACCAATGATTCGTGGAAACCGGTCGCCAGTTGGATGTGCAATGGAAGTTGCTTTGGGTTCATGTGTCTTGTGATGAATTCGGTTGGGTGTTGCGGCACATGAAGTTGACTTCTGCATGTGGTTGTTGAAGCCAGATCTAGTATCCCTGATGTTCATATCCCAAAAAGGGCACTGAAGATGTACTTCGAAACGTCGTTTGGCGGCTATGCTAGAACCCTGGGCGTTACAATCAGGGTAACACGTTACATCACCATTGATCTGGGACTGGAAAAAATGGACACGTGGGGTTCACCCTGAATCAGGTGACAATGGACCAACGAAGACAATTGCTGAGCCTATCTGGTGTACCACATGGCATGTCTCAGCATATCTGGCTCTGACAAAGCTGGGCTTCCCCAGAGACAATGGCGGCGTCGTTTGGGGCAGTCGCCCAGCAGTTGGCAACTAGGAGAAAATCCCGAACGATGAACGGAGCGAAGCAACGGCTGGCAACGAACGAGTCGTGCGACCCACGCACTGCTGCAGTTTCAGCAACAGACAACGGCGAAGGGAACCCTGCGTCGCGATTAGATCTTCCACATTCCGGTCGTGTGTCCAAAAAATCCCCTGTTCAGCCACCTAAAACAATCAGTTGCCACTGCAATTTCGGCATGACATGGCATGACCAGGTGTTTCGTACCCATCTATCATGGTCTGGGGACCGGTAGCTGATCACTTCTGAAAGTTGTTGAAGAACTGTTTTTGTCAGCGCAAGCAGCGGCAGTTGAGAGCGCCAATGTTTAAGAAAAAATCCGGCAGGTTCTTGCCGGCACCGTATATGAAAACCATGGGATGTAATGCGGTTAGAATAGCTGGTGGAAAAAATGTTTCATCATCCGGGACCATCTCGGCAACATGGGGATAGTGTGTTTTGCATTGTTCATGGCAGCGTGCCAGTGGCTATCAACGGCGACCAAACAGTCATGATTTTTAATGATTTTAAATGGCAAACAGCCAACGATTTCATGGTTGATTAATCGAACAAAGTGGAGAAATCAAACGTCCAACTTAGGGAAAGTTGCAGCAGATAGCCCCGAAGCGAACATATCAGAGCGAAAGCGAAGTCTTGTGCTCCGGAATAGAGATAGGTGAGTTTCAAAATCACCAACACGTACGGAATGAAGACAGACAGCAAGTGAATTGTCAACATGCCAGTTTGGAAGTTTCGCACCAAAGTTTTACTTTGATACCTTCGAAGTTCCAGGAAGGAAGTGCCACACCACACCGTTGCTTTGATAGCATTGAAATTCCCTTTTTGATGGGAGTCTCACAGCGCAGTCTCGTTTTCATGGTTTCTATAAGTTCCATTGTGAAATGTCGCGCCAGAGCTTGATGTGCTGTAGAGTGGACAATAGACAAGTAGGGAGGCTGAGAGACAGAAAAACACGCAGGCAGACAGGAAGACTACAGGAAGATATTTGGCAAGGCTAGCCCCGCAAAAAGCAAGGCGGATACAGATGAACAACCCCGCATATGGACAGACATGCAAACAAAGATCACGTAGATAAACGGTCAGGCCCAGAAACGGAAAGGATAAGTCAGTTGATTGGATAGACACATTAGCAGATAGCTAGCTAGAACCAGTCGCACAATTAAATAGTTTGACAGTTTGATGGGTGGATTGGCAAAAAAAAAATTAGACCACTACATAAATAAAGAAAGAAAAATAAATATATAAATACATTGGACAAAAATCAATTAACGAGATGGATTATTTTAGACGATTGGTGCATAAACAAAAAAACAAAACCAAATACACAAATGGGTATTTAGACCTCTGGCTATTAGATAATAAGTATATAAATGGGTAGACAAATCAGTCGACAGATAATTAGAAAGGTAAACAGATCGCAAAAAACTCAATTGACAGGCATACAAACTAGTTTGGTGGGAAAATAGTTCCGGAGACAAATAGATAGATACATGTTTAGATAAACAAGTGAAAGGCAAGTAAGTCCATAGAAAAAAGATAGATAGGTCGGTAGATCCGCAGGTAAACGGACATAAAAAGAGGTAGACAAGCAAACAAAATAGACAATCAAACGGATAGAGAGACAAGAAAACATACAGGCAGATTTCAGCCGCTTGTCACTGTCTGACTGGATCGCTCTGTCATCGATGCATCGCAGACAGCGCGTCCTTCCTTTGTAGCGTTTTTGGGAAACTTTTCTGCCGTCGCCATACTAGTAAATATTTAGTGGATGTTACTGCTATCATCATCATTGCCTGTCGCACTCGACAGGAAGAGGTAGCTGGTTTGTTTTCAGCCCTGCCAACCACATCATCCCGCCGGCCTGCCACAGACGTGGGATAGTAGTCCCCATAGCCCACAGTTGTCATGGTGACCAAAGCCAACCACATCGCATGGGGCATGCTGGGGATGGTCGTCCGCTCTTCGACGAGGTAGATCATTGTGGCCGACAACAAGACCTCAGCTGTGTTCAAATCCACAAATCAAATGGTGGCACTCTGCTGCCATGATTGCTCAGTTTCCAATGCCAAGGTATAGACTTCAAAAAATCATTAGTCTATGTCTATGTGCTAAATGTCCAATGCCAAGGTATGGACTTGAAGAAAAATCACTAGCTAGACAAAGATGTCTGTGAAAAATGTTGGCCATTTGTTGAAAGAAGGCACCTGTTGGGTTCACCTGCGTGCTGGCGCGAAGCTGTACAGGACAATATCTTTAACCAAGACCAAAACAAGTGCCAATCCCCGGTGAACGCACGCCCCTAGCAAGCGAGCTTCCAACCGCAGGTGGCACATCCTTTTTCAGCCACGCCTGCCATCCCTATTGCGATCATGGCCACAGACAAGCAACGTGTTTCTACATGTCTGAGAATGACTTGAGCTCGCAGCCAAGCTGATGGTATCGATGCTGGTGCGCGAGAACAAACCTTTCCGCAAACGTTTCAAGCCCGGGGATGCCAGCAACCGCTAGGCCTGCAAGCTGGCCCCAACGCTCATCCTGTCCGGCACCTCGGCCCATACCATGGTGCCTTCAGCTGCGATCTGGTAGCTGCAACCCATGACTCTGTCGCATTCTCTCCCATTAGGCTTGCTGACAGCCGTGTGCATTCGTGTTGAGCATCTTTCGTTGCTTCAATTTCTTCTTTGGTATTCTCTGGAATCCGGCGTTCCTTTCAACATCGCACTTGGTCGCCTTGGCAAAGCAATTCTTTTTTCGGAGAAAATGCCAACCACCCAAAGCATGCGGCCGCAGGTGTGCCAGGAGCTCCTCATGAGGCCATGGAGGCCATGGAACGACAACACTGTGTACATCACGAAAGCACGGAATCAAGTTGAGGCGCTTGACCCACAAGGAAGCACCAAGAAATGAAACAAGAAGTACTCAAGCTACATAACATGCGCACAAGAGACACAAACAATCAAAAGAAACGCTTGAAAAAACACACGATACCGAGATTATCGGCCCCTGCCCCAACCCAGTTGACAGGCGTGCAGGCCGCACGTTGACACGGCACACCGCAAACTCTGATTTCGATAACTTCTAGTAAAGACCAATCCGTCGTTCTTTTGCATCGACCACGGGTATAGAGCTACGTTTGCCGCATACTTTATGCTTTTTCCGCATGATGTCAGGGCGGGCCCGTCTTGATGAACTACGGCAAAATGGCTGGATGTCGGTGTGCTTGTACTAGCGTCAGGCCTGGTAGATTGGGATACACTGCAGGGGAAGCTTCCTGTTTTGCTCCTGGCGCCAATGATTGGAGTAAAGGAATAAATGTCCATATTTGACGTATGGGCACGGCACAAGCATGCACAAGCGAAAGTGAAAGGTTTGGAATTCAAACCGCCAAAACTGTGCCCACATGCACTAGGTAAATCCGAACTTTAGAATTCAAGCCAGGAAGACTTTGCTTTCATCATGTCAGAACCCCTCCGGTTCCCGAAATTGACGCAAAGGAACCTGGACCTTCCCAAGAGTCTGGCACTTATTCAACAGGCCCTATGAATCCAGAGAACAGAAATTGTCTTTGCCTCACTTGGGCGAATCAGCCTTGGAAGATCCTTGCACCCTGATATGACATCCTTGGATTGGGCCGATTCCAATGTGATTGCGGTCATCCCATGCAACTGCAAGGTGAAAGGCACCCAGCAAGAGCAGCCGTTTGAGACCTCTCAGCCATGGACACTGCCACCGAAAAAGGCTTCCCACTGCAGTTGCTTCTTGTTGGGCTCATGATGTTCGCCGATCACGGATCCCTCCAACATTCGCTTCCTGAAGAAATCTAAGCTGCAGAACCAGCAAGAATCCGCAGAAGTCTGTGAGCGCCCGTCAAACTAAGACCCTACCCTGCCCGGCCAACGGAAACGCCCTTGGCAGTTGACCACTCGGAGAGACCTGCAACCGCCCCCCGTGCCAACCGACCAACAGATTGCCAACTGGACCGCCTCCAAAGAAGTGCAACCACCGAGGGCGGTTTGAACCATCAATGCCTGGTTGGTGGTGCTCACCACCCCGTCGTCAAAAATATGCGAAAGTTCAACCAATCATTTTAACTACTAGGGAATAACCAATGGTTTACCGGTTTTAAGTCAATTGATTGTTAATAATTGCTAGGGGAAAGTAAAAATGTTTAAAACCACCAACCAGATGCTGATGACTTGCTCAACATGACTGTCACAACTAGAGTGGCCCCGGAACACATCTCTTTGACGACAATTCAGAAGGCGTCGGAACTGGGACAATTTGCTGTTCCTCGACACCTTTATCAGAAAACAATCTCCAATCATTCCCAGGGTGTGGTGAAAGGAAAATGGTTCACCAACACGAATAGTTGGCCAGTGCTTAAAAATAGCTGATCAGCAATACCAGTGGTTGGGAGGTGCAACCCATTTCTGAACCCAAGTACAAGCAGCTTGTTCCAGCCGAAGGGCAATCAAACAGGTCATGTAGATCAGCACCGGCAGGGCTTCAGCTGATGCTCTACATGCATCAATCAACAAGCGAAAGGACTCAAAATATCTCAGCAGCTTCAAAAAGCGTACCTGGACGAAGCTAATGCGGTAGCCGAATCACCCAACAACTGACAGGCCGACAAACCATCCGAGGGAGTAGATTTTCTGCATGTCCCCCAGGACCCCCAGGATGGTTAACCCTAGGATGGTCAACCCCAGGATGGTTGAAACATGATGATTTTCTGTGGTTGGACAATCCCCAGTCTCATGTTTGAACCCTTTTCTCAACCAATGACCAGCCCTGGGGATTGTCCAACTTGATATCTGGTCCAGGATCACCAAATGTTGTGCTTTCGCCAGCACGGAGCAGCGCTTGTACATGGTACTCCAGTCCCTCATTGTTGACCAGGGATCGACTCTACTTGCTATTGGTTGATAACAGCGTACCACTAGCCAACCATTCTGCAGAAGTGCATCCATCACCTCAACTTGTTTGTTTGGTCGTGAATTGACAACTGCGGTACTGACCCATCACGTCCAGCATTCTTGACCAGTTGTTGGTTGTCAGTTAGCCAACCAGCATGCGTTGCATCCATCATGGTTAGACATTGTCAACCATCAACACGGACTATAGTTGGCCAATCAACCAACACTAATCATTGGTTTGCGCTTAATTGACCGCCACATCCAGTATTGGTTCTTAATCATCCTAATCAACAACAATCATCATGGATAGCACTAACAATTATCATGGTTGTTAATTCCAAATCAGTGATTGTTGATTAACCACCACGAATCAGTACCAGCTAGAAACTATGAGACCTTCTTTACAATAACTATATCCATCTCATGCATCATTCGTTTGAAATGCACTCACGACCAATGAATAGCTGGAGCCGCAGGAACAGTTTCCTCCATTACATCCATCATTCTTAACTATCAACCACTATCAACCAGTATTGGTTGGTTGTAAACAGCTATTTAACCATGTTTCATCAGTATGCAGCGGTTTCTCCATCACGTCCATTTAGCGGCTGTCACCCTTATTAACCGGAATTAACCACTACTATCCATAATTAATCAATCGTTTTATCATAACATCAACATTCATTCAACACTGTTCATGATTGTTCATCCATCAACAGTTTTGAATTAAGTATTACTGGTTCATGCTTATTTCATGCTCCATGTTGTTTATTCACCAAAATGGCTCATCGTTAGCCATTAACTATTCTTAAACATTGTTGGAATAATCATTAGTATTATACTAACCATTAGTATTAACTATTAGCCGTTAACAATTACCCATTAACTACTCTTAATCATGAACAGTTTAAACAGTCTAGTATTAGCATTAGCCATCATCAGTATTAACCATTAGCATTAGCCATCATGAGTCATCAGTATCAACAAACTATAAACCATGTTGGTTTTTAATTTCACCATTAACTAATCATGAGTGATCAACGATAAACTATAAACCATAAACTAATCTTAACCTTTAACAGATCATGAGTGATCACCTAATTCAAATCAACCATAAACTAATCTTCATCATAAACTAATCATGAGTTTACTTAAATCAGTAAATCTAAGGTTAAGAACAGTTTAACTTAACCATAAACATTAGTCATTAACGCTAAACTGTTCTTGTCCATAAACTATAAACCCGTCGCAAATCACATCCAACATCCGCTCCAAGGATTCCAAGGCACCAATGGCAGCACGAACAGGAGCACATACTGCGCCCATTTGGCGGCACCGGATGCACCAGGTACCAGCACCTGGACGGGTGACCCAACCTCGCCCGGCCGTACGGGTGAGTATTCATATCAACCAGTGGGAAGCTGCTGGTTGATATTGGTTCAGTTTGGAAAGTTCATTATGGTTGGTAATTGTTGTTGAAGTTCATTTTGCTTGATGAAAGTGATTGTTTCTTTGAGTTGCTACTGATCAGAGAAACGATCATAAGATCTGTTCGTTATGATTGATACTCATTATACAATAATAAGCAATGATTCTTCTGCTTAATAACGGTTCACAGGGGTTTTGCATGTTGGGTTTCACACATGGGTCACAGGCAAACTGGACAGTGGAACTCCATTTCGAAAAAAGATTGGTCATCACCCCTTGCTTGCCAAAGATGCTCCAAAGATAAGTAGATGAACATCCCAAGGGTCCAGCCATTGAACCACGGACCACTACTTTCCTTTGGGGTCCAGCTGACTCATGCCCTCTTCCACCGTTACCAACGACAAGGTACAAAGCCAATGCATGCTCGCACAGGAAGTCCTAAAGCTGACCCAATGTCCTCGGCAGCCGACAATCCAACGCGGTCGTATTTTGAACGCAGTGTGGCCATGTCCCTGTGCCATTGGCCATACTGTACCTTGTGGTGGTTTCCCTGCGGATCAAAGGATCATCTCTGTTCCTTTGCCGTCACTGCTGATGGGAATACTACCCATTATGGACCCCTGGGTTATGACTTAACGCAGCAACAGCCAACCAGCCAACCATAGGGAGCAACTCCAATTAGAAAGAGCCAAGTCCTCCTTCAGGGGCAATGGAGCAAGAATTTGCACATAAAATACTAACTAACCAACCAACCAAGCAACCAACCAACCAACCAACCAACCAACCAAGCAACCACCCAACCACCCAACCATCCAACCATCCAAGCAACCAAGCAGCCAATCAAGGAATACCGAGGCCATGAACGTCGACCACCAATCATGGAAGGCAGAACAATCAACCGATCATGGAGATATGCCCAACATTTCATCAGGAACAAAGTCATTGGTGGTTTGGGAGTTGTCAAAGTCTTGACAACTTGTGATTGGTGGTTTGTGGTCAAGTCTCAATCATACCACGTGATTTCATTGGTATCATTGTCAAAGTTTGGGATGCGGTGGTTCAGAATTGCGATGCCAGAAGTTCCATGTTAGAATTCCTAGGGTCATAATGACACGGCCGCAGGGAAGCAACCGACCGCGGGATGTCCACTCCTGACTAGTGCTTCTGAGGTAAGACTCTATCTAGTGATTTGGAATCCAAATTGATCATGTTTAGCAGGCAAGATATCACCATGATTTAACAATTACAAACCGAAAGCGCCAGGCAGTTTGATCGCTCAACAGTTCTTCCAACAATACTTGCTACACACCTGGTTTGATCCCTAGGGTCATAGTTGGGATAACAGCCATCCCTACATAGGTTTACAGCACAGTGCGTTGATTTATGCCTGGAATCAACCTGTAACCCCAGGAAAGATCCGGATCTGCACCTCGGGTCACCCTGAAAGTTATATGGAGGCACATGGTTCGACATGCCATCAAATAAGAAGTGGTGCAAAAAAATGTGCATAAATACATATGTTTATACATACATTTCTAGAAAGATATACATCATGTATGCATGTGCACACATAGATACATATTTCTTATTTTTCTACAGGCATAGATGGTCCAGTGTTGCAACCCCTCCCCCCCCCTGGTCATGGTCATGGTCCCCCCCTCCTGGGGTGTGGGAGGGTGGGGGGGGGGTTGGGGTGGGGGGAGTGGGGGTAGGGGGGTAGTATACGAGCAGTGTATAAGTAGTATATAAATAGTATATAGGTAGTACGTAGGTAGATATCTAGTATATAGTTAGCACATTGGTAGTATACAAGTAGTGCTTTTATAGTACAAAAACAATTAACCTGAGAAAGATGCAACGAAAGCCAGGGGCAACCTGTGTGTCCCCGGGTGGTTGGAAATCTTTTTTGTCGCAGAGCTGTAGGTTGGTGGCTTCGGCGCAAATCTATTGCGCTGTCATCGGTCGCAATGCAAAGTGGTAGTTGTGAGCAGTGGATTATAGTAGAATTGTTTGTGAATTTGGCATGAGAGCAGTAAATGCAACAAAGCAATCTTCGGATGATTCATGTGTCCAAGCTGTTGCATGTCGGCAGGTGAGCGCCAATGCGAAACGCTGGTTGGTCCAGTGGTTCACAACATCTGGCACGCCGCGTTCAGGAGATCGCCTAGCAGCGAGGGCAGCCAGCGGAGAAGTGCAAGGTATTTTGCATGTGTGGTAGTGCGAAGAGGTAATTCCATAATTGTGACGGTTTGTGAAGTCCAAAAAAGAATTAATTTCAGTTGTGGCAATCGCGTCAATAATAAGCTCATTTGAAACCATGTCTTATGAAGAACTGACGATGAATGTTTTGACAAGCATGCATTATATGTGTCCATGTAAGAAGTATCAGTAGTTCAGCATCATCAGCATCATCAGCATCATCATCAGCATCATCATCGTCAGCAGCATGAGCAACTGATGTGGGTGGATGTGGGTCGGATTTGGTTCAGTGTGGGCACAGGGGACCATTGGCTTGGGAACATTTTTCTCGAATTGACCGAACATAAGTTCCATTTCCCGGAAAATCACTTCGAGAAAATGGCACCCCTTGGCTACAGACTTAAGCTTTCCAAGTCCGCTCAACATGGGTTTAAGTTTGGTTGACTACGGTCGCCGGTGTGCTTCCAAGTTCCAGTGAGTTAGGAACATGCCCGGAACAAAGCTTCGAATGATTCGAAATTCCGTGGAGGTTGCAAAAGCTCCAAGCTTGGAACATTCCGCAAACAAGGGGCACAGTGCTTCAAACTCATTTGAGGTCCGATTTGGCGCCAAATCCTCGAGAAAGGAGTTGGAACATGGGTAAGAAGGAAGAAACATCCCCAAAACATGTCTCCTTGAACACATGGCTCATATTGGATGATTCAGGGGTCCCTTTATTTTAAGAAACCACTATGTACCAATGGATTGACAGAGACAATTGACAACTGGATATCAAAGATGGAAAAACCAAGCTGTGGAAAATCATTTGAACACTCGCACTGCCACATTGAACGGTCCCAAAACGGATGCCTTGACATTTGAAAATGAGCGTTTGCAGAACAGATAGGCTGATATTCAAAAGAAAACTATCCAACAATTTCAACGAACAGTGTCAAAACGGATGCCTCTGTATATGAAAACGAACGAGTCAAAACGGATGCTATAGAGGTCCCAATAAGTGAGCTTAAGACTGCTTGAAAACTAAGATTGGTAGAACGAACGCTCAGCAAATAGAAGCTGCATATATTTGGAACCCTATGTGCCATTTAAGCACTAACATTGGTAAACTCAACTGCTCAAACCTCTTGTGCACTCTACTGGCTAGTCGCTTCCATGATGCAAAAGAATATGGTCCAGGCAAAGCGCAATCATTGTCAGGCGCATAGGACAGCACTCAGCTACGGGACCGTTGTCGATCGAGAAAAATCCATGATCCCCATGCTGGCCCATACTTGTTGCTTCTTGTTGGATACCATCCTTCACTGCTGAAACCGTGATTCACGATGATTGGCCATGATTTTATTCCGTGGTTGGCCATGATTTTCCGATAATCGACCCATGATTCATCATCATCAGCCTTGTGCAGCTTGTTAAGCAGCTTGTTGACGAGCCGCGACTGGTGGTTTATGACCATGAATCATATGATTGGTGGTTTCAACCCCTATGAAAAATAAATGGTGGGGAGCATGACAAATGTATACAAATGTTTGAAACCACCAACCAGCCGGTGTCAAACAAACCAAATATGCCCTGGCAAGAAAACCATGGGCGATATCTAGAAAACCATTACCCGCATCTCTGATGCATTGGCTAACGCAGAATCTCCCGGGACGGAAAGAATTATGAGTCATAAAGGAGCAACCAATGTTTAAAAAAAACGATGGTTGAAGATGATGCTTCAAAATAATTTTTAATCACTTAATAATACCATTTTTGACAGTGAATAATGACGGCACATGACATCGCCCCTACTGCTCGTTGATCGCGAAGCTGTTGGTTCGATCAGGCCCCTTGGTTCCACCAATAGTTCCATGGCGCGCTGCCAACTCACGGGCCCCACAGCTGTTCGGCGCCAGGGCACATGGTGATGAGGAAGGGCACCGTGCTTGCAATGCCAGCGGTGTGAGGAAGAAACAGGTCGCCTCACAGAAGAGGTGAGTGATTCGATGGCTACGAGGTGGGACCCCAGATATAAGCTGGTTAATTAGCCGTTTGAACTATGGGTAATTATGCGTGACTATGGTTAGTGTTGGTTGATAATGGTCGACAATGTTTAGTAACCCAGCTGGTTGATAGGTGAAATGGGTAATAGTTAGATTAATATCAGGTTGAAAACCAGCGAAGTGGTTGATATATAAATATATGATTGGTATAAACTATCTAACCATGGTTATATCTCGCATTAGCCTGATAATTACTCTAGTGTACTAAACTTAGCTATCTTGTGAGCACCACCAAGCCGAACTAACCTTTACTGGACACTTGAAAAATCTTTCTTGGAATGTGCACTTACCCAATTTCAACTCACAGTTGGCAACCATCTATCCCGCAATGGCGGATCAGATAACAACAGTTATGACGCTGGCAATAAACATCAGTGATGCGCCCCAGTAGTACGCACTTCCGAGTAGGTTCCATCTTTTGCATATCTGTCTACAGGTGTTTGATGTTGAATATGGGGGAAAAATAGCCTGGTGATATCTCAGTTCAAGGATGACCAAGCAATCTAGCTACTTCAATGGATCCAGGATTTGTTGAATTCGATGCCCCAGCATTCGGTATCGCAAAGGCTGCTTGAGAAAACCCAAATCATTCGACCAAAAATCTTTGCTTAGGAGCTGCACCTTGCATCGTGCCATGAAAGTGGTGGACATCGGTGTTCTGCTGTTAAGCATTCCAGACATGAAACCCACCGGAGATTCGGAGATGCTTCAGTCCTAGAGTGCCCAATGAGCGCCAAAAGAAATATATAAACGATGACAAGGGCCTTCTCCACTTCTCTGTGCTGTTCGACAAAGCACACATGGATAGATTTTTAGCATGGCATTTGATAGCATATATAAATTTGTCTTAATGAAAGGCTATCTATCAAAGTGTATGGGTACATATTTTATTTGCCATATTAACATCAGTGTAAGCCTCTTTTTCTGTCCAAGAACGCTTCGCCTTCTTCTGAGATCGCTTTGTCTGCGCTGCAGCAGATCTTTTACGTAAGGTATTAGGTTGCAGTTCCAAAGGTGATAGCTCCAAGATGAGGGGATAATGAGAATCAGTGTCCTTCTCTCCAATCCGTAGCTCCTCGGAAGTCCAGTGCTGCTCCACCGCTCTTTTGGCACGCCCACGAAGTGCAGGCAAATGATTAAAATTAAGAATCACAGCAATGATCTCGGTACTGCGACCGTGAAGAAGTTCGTAGCTTGCCCCCTGGAACTCTGTAATGATTGAGTCCAACGCATCATGAATAGCCTGAGGTTCTAAGTTAAAATCACCAGCAACGACACGATGCTTATCTCGGAGCGCCAGCCAGAACAAGGTCTTCAACGCAAGCTTGCACGACTCGGGGGAGCGCTTCTCGTCGTTGTGAACTACCCCCCTGTGGTGTGGTGTGGTGGGGTGGGGGGGGAGTTGGGGTGGGGGGAGTGGGGGTAGGGGGGTAGTATACGAGCAGTGTATAAGTAGTATATAAATAGTATATAGGTAGTACGTAGGTAGATATCTAATATATAGACAGGACATAGGTAGTATACAAGTAGTGTTTTGATAGTAAAATTTATCAATAGATAGTATATAGGTAGTAAATGGTGGTATATAGTATAGGAATATGTAGATAAGTGTTTAAGTAATATATAAATGGTATATAGGTAGTACGTAGGTAGAGATCTAGTATATAGTTAGCACATTGGTAGTATACAAGTAGTGCTTTTATAGTACAAAAACAATTAATAAATAGTATATATGTAGTATATAGGTAGTATATGGTAGTATATAATATAGATAGTATGTAGATAAGTGTTTAAGTAATATATAAATAGTATATAGGCGAAGTTGTAGGTATTATATATGTTGTATGTAGGTAGTATATGGCAGTAAATAGGTATTGTACGGGGTGTGTACATAGTACGTAAAGGTCCGAAATGCTGTAAATAGCGTACAAATGCGAGAGTAAGGCTCCAAAATGCTGTAAATAGCGTACAAATGCGAGAGTAAGGCTCCAAAATGCTGTAAATAGCGTACGAATGCGACGGTCAGGCTCCAAAATGCTGCAAATAGCGTACGAATGGGACGGTGAGGCTCCAAAAGGCTGTAAATAGCGTGCGAATGCGACGGTGAGGCTCCAAAATGCTGCAAATAGCATGGAATTGGGGGTTCGGGGGGGGAGGGGTGGGGGGACCATACCATAGGGGGGGGGGGACCAACACGGAAAACGGGACCATAGATACGTATACATGTATATATGTACATATCATAAGTAGTTATACTGTATCTACGTCGGACTGCATGTATCATCAGTTATATAGCCAACCCAGGTGTAGCTGCAGCATGACAACCCGCGGCACCAAGCATCGGCCCAATTCAGTGGATCCATGAAGTAATTCCTGCGAAAACCCCGTGACGGCTGAGAATCTTAGCTACCTGAAGAATTTGTGAATGATGATTGAAGATAGTTGCTGATGATTAATGTTGATTACTTAAGATTCATGATGCTTAATTCATGATGATTGGCAACTACCGTTGATTGGGAATCCTGACCTATAGGGACACAACAAGCATATGAGGTCAATATGTTTTCTACTCCAATCTTTTGGGCATTTCTGGCCTGTGATGGTTGATCGACCCTGGACCCAGTGATGGGTGATGTCTGCTGTCAGTGCTGAGGACAACGCTGGCTGGTGGAATCGAAAATGAGAAAAATTGCAAGCACTGGGCAAGTCTCGGGCCTAGAAATCAATCAAATCGATCTCTTATTCTCTAGTCTTATGCTTTCAAAAAACAGCTCTGACATCACAACTTTCTTCCAACTAGATAACCCTTGGTTGGTTATTATCCTCTGGGTTCATAATCCCGAACCAAAGGCAATGGCAAAGGCAGCGACTCCTCCCATGACCCAAACTTACTTCCGTCCTCTTCGATGGAGCTGAAAAGACACGGCATAGAAATTCCACCTGCACGGAACGTCCACCCGCAATTCTAAGAGATAAGTATAAGGTAGCTGGAATACATATCAATTGGAAAGGAAACGTATTCCGAGTATGAGAACTACCCTATACCCATGAAAATTGTTGTCTGAAAGAGACACCTTAATGAACTGTAGCAGAATCAAATCAATGTCAAGTCAAAAAATAAACCGGTCGGATCCTGATCACCATCAACAGATAGCAGAAGATACGACACTGAATCCGCACAGCGTCATGCACATGATGCTTCAAAGAACCCACTTGGGAAGCCGCTTGGGAAGCCACTTGGGAACCCATTGCCCAACCAGCTCCTTCAAATCCAAAGCTTGGAACGGTTGAGTGGTGGGTGGTTCAGCCTGCAATTCCCAAGCAAAGCAGTTGCAACCTTTGCTTGACGAATTTCACGCCACGATCAAAATCATCCATGATTCACTGGCTATTTGCGTGGATAGAAAAATTAAACAAAAAATGGTCCCATCATCCCAGTTGCACGGTGCTGAGCTGCAGCCATAACTGCATCAGCTGCTCTGCGTCAAGAAGCTAAAACGTTTGTTTGTTGATCGTGCCTTCCACCCCAGTCGTCGATTCGCTGATTGTTCAGTGTATCCTAATCATGATCCAGAATGACAATCAACTTAGTTGATGGAAAAACCATAAGCTGGGCGCTATTGTGGTCTCACCGTTGTCAACCTGAATCACGAATTTGGCGTCAACATTCTGAGCCATTATTACCCATTGATTAACTGCTATTGGACACTCATGGTCAATCATTGCCAACGACGACACTTCTTGACGCTAAGCATCAGCATCATCAAGCACTGAGAAAGCACTAACCGTGAAGCACAAATGGATTCAAACCCTGTGCCAGCTCAAACCCAGACCAGAAAAACAGCATCGAAGGTGATCTCCAGGATGGCGGCAGAGGTGGTATCCAAGACCGACACTTCGGTGGTCTGCAGGTTGGACCACAGCACCGACACGATCACCATGACCTGCCGGTGCCATCAATGGTTGCCAATGCTTGGCGGCTCGGTCCAGCAAAGGTGACCGAAGCCGAGCTGCCTAACTGTGGTCGAATAGTTGAATGCAGTTATTCATGAGAATGTACATGATCAATGCTTGTTTCATGGCTAGCCGGACACTTTGCCAACCGATCACTGTGGAGTAGCTCTGCGAGACCCGAACAAGAAATTTGCACTCAACATAGCAACCGCTCATCATCGTTAACCACTGAATGAATTGCTGGATATCGCTGGAATGCATCCTCTACCAGTTTCAACACAAAATTCCTATGGCAAAAACCGGGCGAAGCTGAAGATGGGGCTTCCATTGTGATACGCGAAGTGTTGATGGGTTTTCAGTTTGCCTACGATTTGATTCCTTGGATAGTTAGGGATACTGCCATTCCTGGACACCTCCCATGTCGCCATAAAGAGAATTGTTACCCCACACGCAAGTGTAGCCGCTATCTTCGTTCCAAGGAAACCAGCACGCAGAATATGTACCATCAGCAATAAGCCAATAGCTCACATTGTGGAAAACCTACAAGGCATATGGAAAAAATAGCCACAACAGACGATTCATCATAATTGTGAATAAACCTAACTATATAGTGATTGATTGTCCATCGTTGTCCAACCTTGGAAACGTCCCAGAAATGGAGCAAATTTGCCGCGTTGATCCATCAACAACGAATGCAGCAGGTGGTTCGTTGGTTGACCTCCCAGAAGCTCGGTTGACCACTTGGATTTGCAAGAATTGCCCATGCTTACAGGTGGGGGATATGGGTGTTTCTCAAGTCAGAGGCGACCCCCGAAACTATCCATTAATTATGAACCATGTATAGCTCTAAAGCATCCATAACTTTAGTGTACCCCCATGACTTGAGAAACTCCCAATGTAAGTATGACAGAGTAGGTCGTATACCCTCCGATAGTTGGTGCCTGGATTCCCAGCCAACCCATGCAGACGACTCGTAACCACTTGGGGATGCGGCAACACCTCGGGCCTTGAGGAGCTGAGAGACGAACCAAGCAGCTTGACTGGAATTGGGATCCTTGGTGTTGAGAGGAGATGCCCATCCTTCACCAGAAAACCATCAACCAATGACTGGTCGTCATGATCATAACATCAACCAATGTGAGTCAATCATGAACAAACAATGATCAGTTCAAAATGAAACAAGCTTGATCATGACAGTCATGATGACCTGTTGAGTCATGAGAATCATGATGACCACATCGTGAATCCTCGTAACCAGCATGCGGATGCGCCCGAATTTTGATCACCAAGAAGAGCCCCACGTGTAGTGCGGCCAGGCGGAATCTGCCGCTCCATCACCATTGTCAGCGGGGTCATCATCGTCATCAAGATCATCAACCACTATATGCCGTATATGCTGGTTTCTCGAAAGAGGGGTACCCCAAAAAATGCTTGGTTCGGTTTGTTGCTATAAATGCTTTTTAGAGCTTGATTTTGGGGGTACCCATATTTTGAGGTACACCCATATACCCTATAATTGATAATTATCCCCATAAAGTTAACCATTCATTAGCCATTCATTGATCAGCCTCATTGACACCATCATCGCACCTGCCGTGGTTGTTCATGGCCAATGTAAAAAACCTTTGCTCATCCTTTAGAATCACTCCATCGACCCAACCAAGATCCCTAAGTCTCACCTGTTGATAGGGCTCCCTGCAATCGACCAAGAATCAACCTTTATCACATGGTTCTATTCTGACCTCGCCGTACCAAAAATACGCTGTGCCGTTGTTGTCCAAAAGAATCATTCGAGGGAGTAACTTGGGGTTTTCCCTGTCATTGATTGGCCCTTGTGGATTCTCTACGTGCGTTTGACAGTGTTGTTTGATCATGTCATCGCATCTATGCCTACGGGTCTGTAGTACCCTACCTGCGGTTCTCCATTTGTTCCCTTCATTTTTTGGGGGTCATTTCCAACCGTTGTTTGGATTTTATCGTTTCATTGTTGCTGTTCCTGCTATTGCGGTCACTGTTATCGTTCAATTCAGAAAGGACTTTAGATCTGCTCCAGTATGATCGCAATTATGTGGGACAAAACCACACAGTGACTACAGAATCGAAATCGCAACATTCTATGGCAGTGTACTATCGACTAGCCGTCGATTCACCATGAATTTACCGGAATTGCATCGATTCCTCTTCCACTTCCAAGCGTCATCCAAGAGTTCCCACATGACATCTGCACGGCTCCGCTGCACCAAACGCAGCAGAGGTTTTGGCGTGCCAGCACTACCGTCCTGCGATGACCCTGCTGCGAGGGATGTGACCAGGAGACAACAGTCATACCACACCAGTCGTACAACTTCTTGGACAATGCTGTCGTACCACATAGTGGATCATGCTGATGCTGGGGAAAGAAACGCTATTCAAATCAAACTGCCTAGCTGAAACTCAATTTGAAACAATGGGAGCATGACCAACATGGGCATGATATGGATCAACCTCAACTGCAACAAAGCCGCAGCCTAAGATAGGTTAAGCATGTTTTTTGGAGCGGACTAAATATACGATGTCATAAATTGAGTAACAACTTATCTAATACTAGAGGAAAGGAAGGGAGACCTCCTACGTCGTCTGTACATGTTGCAATTGAGAGAATTGTCAAGAAAATGGGTGACGCCGTTTCTCAGTATGTTCAACATTTTTCACTCACCACTGTCGCTGCTGGTGCTTGAGGTCCTGCTGCTGGAACCCTGATAGTATCGCAACAAAGCGAAAGAAACCGAACAGGGATAAGCATTAAAGAGTTGAAGGCAACCGTGGCCAGTGGCTGGCCCTAAGTATTTTTTGGTGGACTTTAGACGGCGTTTAGACGTCGTTTTGACATCGTGTTGGCGTCGTTTTGGACGTCGTTTTTCACAGACTTTTTAGAACATAGATGAAAATAGATATATTGCTGGTTGGTGGTTTCAACCCCTATGAAAAATCTTAGTCAACCATACATACTAGGTAACCATGAAGGAAAAAACAGACATCGTTTCCGGAGCCTCCCCTAAGTCGTTCTGCAGCTAACCCCACCTCAAAATCTCCTTACCAGCTGAGTACTACTTTCAAAGACTTTCAACTAAGCTGAATGAATGCACCTGCTCAAATCATGGCCCGTGCTATTGGATGGTTATACCCCTACTGTTGGTGCCACGCTGCTGCCCCTCCCAGTCGCACCTGGTTCATGTCTTTCGCATGAAGCCTGCGAGGACATCTTAGAGACAAGGATGGGTTCAGTTCTGATGTCCCCTTAAGGGATGATAAGGTCATGAAACGTCGAGACGATACGGCTCACGGTTCCGAGATGGTCAGATATCCCATAGCACTTCACACTGCTGCTGTTTCCGAGTTCCACAAAGATTTGAGAAAAGCACAACAATTAGAGGAAGTGATCAAGATCTCACTCAGCTGCAATTGAGGTATTTCGCTGAATCTGGTTCTGGTCATGCTTGCGACGTCAACCATCAATGTAATTACCCATTTATTGTGAAGCATCAGTTGAGCAACCATTTTTTAGCGGCGAGTATCTCCTGTTTACCATGAATCTATCATCATCAGCGATGATTCACCACAAGTACCCACAGCTCGCCATCGACTTTAACCATTTTGACCAATTTATCAATCCAGTCATGAACCATTCTTAACCACTGACCATACTGTGCCATTTTTACCCACTATTAACCACTATTGATCATTCTTGACCATGGTCCACTGGCTACCCACTACTTACTGATTGATTACCATTAACCACCATGATTTAACCTGACTGAACCATCATCAACCAGCCATCATGCGCGATGTCTCAACGGCACCATCGTTGCTGCCTGCCATCCGGGCACCTCCAAGCAATCTCCAGATCCACCGATCGCGGAGCAGCTTGCGTACGTCTCGTGGTGCCAATGGAGGCCTGCGCGCTGGCGAGAAGCGATGGCTTTCGCCGCGTCAGGCCTTGAGGCTGGTGAAGAGTAGTGGTTGGTAACAAATGGCAGAGTGGGTCATTATTAACCAGCAATAATGGCTTATAATGACCAACCAATTTATAGGGAAAACAATGGTTAATGATAGGGGAACCAGGGGTACAGGGTTTTGACCCACAGCCAAATGGCAGAGTGGTTGAGAACAGTTATAACTATAGTGCTTTTAAGCATCATGATGGCTGGTGAACAGATGGCTGCTGAACAGATGGTTGATAACAAGTCAGTGCTTTTAAAGCATCATGGCTGTATAACAGCGGGCAATAGTGGACACTAGTGGTGAATAGTGGTTGATTGTGGACAATACTGGTCAATGATCACTGTAGACGATGGCATACAGCTGTCAATTCATGATGAACTGTCGAAGTGATGACAAATGATGCTGACCGCTAGTGATGGTTTTTAGCCACTAGCAAAGAGAAGCTTTCGGTTGATATGTTTGGTTGGAGATTGTTCATGATAGTTCAACACCTAACGACGAATGAAAATGTTTAATAAAAACTGGTCGGGGTTCAAAGTCCAAAAATGGTCGATCAAGGATCAAGGTTGACGATAAGAAGTGTAAGCGACAAGAACCAACATGATTTGTTGGCCAAAGCCATGGTCATGGTGGCCACATGCTGGGTTGTCAAGGTCGTTGGGCACAGCCCAATCGCAAGGTCCACTTTGCTGTGATCCTTAGCTCCTTTGCCTTTTACCCATTGACCTGGCTTAACTTAATCCCAGTTCAAGACATGCCAGTTAGGATCTGTTCAGGCAATCCCAGGCCATAAATGACCGCTTGCTGGTGATGTTGGGATGGGATCATGACGACCCATGGCGAAGGATGGGCGGCACCCGGGGCCCCCGGTGCAGAAAAGTCGCTCTCTTGTTCGCCGTGGGATCCTCAGCGGCGCGCAGCAGTGCGCAGCAGGGGCACAGGGGCACCCATCCGTCGTCACGTTGCGGCCAACAGCCACGGTTTTTGGAGATACTAAGGATGTGATGATGGCGTTGGTGTTGGTGTTGGCGATGTTGGTATGATAGCTGGTCAATGATGGTTAAAATGGATGATTTGTAGTGATCCACAATACCTCAAGTCTTACTGGTAAACCCTCGAGGGCACCGAATCACTTCTTTGTAAAGAAGACTCCGTGGATGGGGATGATCCCTCTCAACGCCAGTTGACACCCTGGAAAGTGCAAGTACAAACCCACATGAGTTCCCAAGGTCTTGAGTCACCCTTCCAATGAGTTACCCCAAAGTCGGGCAAAATGATTCTTGCTTATCATGCCCTACAGTCAACTAAGCGACCCTGGTGATAGCGGTTGTCAGCATCCTTCTGCGGCTCATCCTAGTTACAACCCCAGCTGCACATCCAGCCGTATGATCAACCCATGCGCTGGCTTTTGGCTCCAGCAGCTCGCAACGCCCCCAAAAGGGTCGTTGGTGTCCCGCGGCTTGTCATCACCAACCACCGCAAGGTGAACAAATGCATTCGCCACAATCAAACAATGGTTAGTATTGGTTAGTAATGGTTAATGGTGATTGATAGTGGTTAAATCCTGTGAACAATCATTGCTTCATACTCACCCTGGATTTCTAGAAACCATGGGTTTATCAACTGGGTCGGTACCAGTTTAGTAGGAAACTGTGACGTTAGGGGGATACCCCGTATTAATCCAGGGTTTTCATTAACCCTTATCTAATCTTTGATAAACAATGATTCAACCATTCTTAAGCATCAATGATCACATTGTGTCTTGAAGCCTTATTGTTTAACCATGATGGCTAAACCACCTTTGGTTTTAAGATTCTTTAAGCATTGTCAAAGCCATGTTTTTCATTGTTGATCATAAACCGTCATTAACCATCATCTAAGTTTCTTTAATTCACGTCTAAACCATGAACATTCAACCATCAATCATCACTAACGATTAATCATTAACCATTAGCCATCATTACCCATCATCAACCATTTACCATTGATCAACCACTATCAAATCTATTAAGCATTGTTAAGTACCGAGGCTTAAGTCGTTTGTTTCACTCCATCATCAACCAGTATCAATCACTATTAACCATTACTAACCAATACTAACCATCATTGACCAACACCAACCATCAACCATCACCAACCATCATTCACCATGAAGGCCCTGGCTTCGCCGGCCACCCTACATTGTTTCGTGGACCCCTCAGGTGGTCGCCCGTGGTACCGGACCCCTCGAATCGAACCCAGCGACGACGACGGTGATTTCGGTGCGCTGTGACCATCTTTGCGAGGCCTTAGAGCCTCGTCGGAAACGGGACGGCAGGTCCCAGCACCCTGGGGAGCCAAGGGGAAGAACTATGGACATCACGACTTGTTCGAAGGGAAATCAGCATTTTTGAGGGGAAAACCATCGGTTTTTTTGACGAAAAAACAGAATTGTTTGGGGGAAAACCTTTGTTTTTGCGGGGGGAAAACCACAATTGTTTGGGGGAGAACCATCATTTTTTAACGGAAACCCTTGGAATGGAAAGATTTTTGTCATGGGATTAGGCATTAGAAAACTTCATGGAACTCACTTGGCAAATCTTATCTACTTGTTTCATGGTTTCCTGCAAGCCTCACAGGCTAAGTTGGCTTCACCAAGCAATGCAAATCTTGTTCAAGGATTACCCATAGGTAAACGAACTTAGCCATGGAAAATCGCAATCTTTTGGGGGAACACGGAGAAATCAGCGATTTTCATGTTGGATATTCCATTGCCAGGTTAGTTTACCATAGGGTAGATGATGCGTCGATGCTTCAACAATATGCTTGGATAATGCTCGCAGAACCATAACTTATATACATAAATCAACCATCCATATGGTTGGATTATGGGTTGATGCTTCAGAAATATGTATGGATCAATGGTTTTCAATTGCTTGCTAAGCCGTGAATCGATGGATTTCACTGGTACCAGCACCGATGTTTATGGTTTCTGACCAAACATAATTAGCTCAATAAGTCAATGGATGGCCGATCAAGGTCCAGTGACTGGTCTAATGGATGTCTGGTTCTTGACCAACAAGCAACCGCAACCTGTGTGTATGCTCCACAACGATCTCCTGTCTCAGGGCTTCGAACGCACAACAAATGGCGGAGTTCCAGGTGCTTCACATGGTTGAGGCGGAACTCTATTCCCTGCATATGTTTGAATATAGTCATAGTCGTGGGTATATTGACAGGTGTAGGTGTGTGTGTGTCTATCTATATATATATATATATTTAGATATATATATATATGTATTTAAATAAATATATATATATATGTATATGTATGTATATACATATATTCATACCTAAGTATGCATAAATATATATATATATACATGTATATGCACACCCATGTCTACTTCATTGTATCCAACTAGTACGTGTTGATGCTGAAGCGGTCATCAATGCCTTCTTCCTGGCTAGATTGTTTTGTCGAATCATTCGACTTCACTGGTTATAGCTAATCATCAAACAACCATAAGTATTTGGTTGCTTGGTTGCTTGGTTGTCACTTGGTCCACTTGCCAAGCAAGGATCACCAAAAAAACACCCCGGTTGACCCCCAGCTGCAGACGATGAGTGACTCCTCGCCGTTGGGCGTTTCGAGCCCTTGCCGGCACTTTCCGTCGAAGGGAAAACCTTCAGGAATTTCGCAGACAAAGAAGAGGCAGCCTGCGATTTCGGTGCCAGAAGAAATGGTGGGGTTTTTCAAGCCAGTTTGGGGGACCCCCAAAATTTTTGGTTTATTCTTGGAAATGGTTAATCAACTGGGTGAAAACTGGTACGCCTATTCTGAGAAGGACCCAAATGGGTATGGGTCAATTTCACTAACAAAGGGTAATGGTTTACATCCAAACAAGTACTATTCGGATCATTTGTGGGATGTTCGCCAGGTGTACAAAGTATTGACCCACAATCAAATAGCTTCGTCCATAGATGATGGTACCAAGTAATGATCCAACGATAGTCGTTGCTTTTCTTGGGAGACATTCTGGGTCTGGACAATCCCAAATTATTTTGCTTTTAGCTTAGCAAGGATTACATAATCAATGATTCATTACTTGTTCATCATGCTTGAAAGTGGCTACTAATGATTAATACCGGTCAGTAGTCGCAATGGCAGAAAGTCGTTGATAATGACTGATGATAGGTAATGAAAGTTAATGATCGCTGATAGTGACATGAGCATTGAAACCAGCCTCCCATTGGAATGCTGGTTGTGTCAGGCAGACTCTTGGTTCGTTGTCACGGAGGCGGAAGTTGTCACAGGCACATGTCTTTTCCGTGCCATCAGTTCCCCGCAGAATGAACTGGCTCTGCACTTGATCTTCGAACTGGTGGTTCCCCTGTGAAAACAATGGTTATGAACTTGGATTGGATGGTGAGAATGTAGGTACCATGGCGAACTGGACAAACCCATGTGGCTCAGCTCAGCTCAGCTGGTGGTTCTTTACGCAGTGGAAGCCGTGGCGCTGGACCTCGTGGCGCCCGGTTGGAAAAACGGGGCCTGGCCACTGGGCGGGGTGTTCTTGGAGCCGGCCACCAGCTCCGCAAGGCACAGGTCCATCTGCTCCGAAAGGTGGTCCAAACGAGCTTCCTAAGCGGTGCCAGGGGCGGCTTGAAGCTGAGATTAGGGTCATTGAGACAAAACGGTGGATAGGTGGATGAAAGATGATAGATAGATGATATATAGATGATGATTAGATGATAGATAGATGATCGATTGATGATAGATAGATGAATGATGGTATATGGATGGAATAAATCATTGAATCATGGTCCTAGATGGATGAATAATGAAGGAAGAAGCATCTTCCCCTTTGTGATTGACATGGCTTGACCGCTTAGCATCGGCACGCGCTTGCTTCGGGAGGGGATGGTGTGACGGTATGGAGGTTTCTCAAAACTGGGATCCCCAAACATGATTGGTTTATTTTTGTAAATGGTTCATATGGGCTGATTTAGGGGTGCCCCTATTTTGAGAAACACCCATATAGATCTATGGATAAATGATGAGATGCAAATGGATAAGTGGATCCATCGGAATCACAACCGACCAGTCAGCCCTCGGCAGCGGAATCACATCTAGCTGCTCTGCATCGTGCCAGGTTTTGCAGCGTTGAGAGTACAGCTGAGGTCATCGATTGATCATCATTAGACCATCATGATGAAGCATCATTAGCCATCATGAGCCATTGACCATTATGTAAATAACCAGAAATTGACCGTTCATAGCTTGGGCGAGTGTGAATTTACAACTGAATCCGAGAAATGAAGCGTACCTCACGTCTCTACAATAAGGGTCCAATCCTCTTGTTCGGCGCTACCTCACAGCAATCCCATAGCAACAATCGAATTCTTTCACTCACTTTTGCCTATTGAGCACTATGCTCAGGTCGACGCATCGTTGGCGAAAATGGCAAAGCGGGTGAAACAAAATGCAGCACCAAGAAAAAACAACTGGACTTTCAGAACTTGGATATCCCCTTTGCTATAGTTTTACTGTGTGGTGGGGAGCCTTTCCGAAAATTCACATCAAGCCCAGTATCACCCCAGTTTGGTTTGATCAACAAGTATCACTAAGCAACTACGCCAGTGTCAAATATCACACCGATTTGTCATGCTCACAAAAAGAGATCCATATCAATAGACCCCTTAGAGGACATTTGATGGTACATCATCACTTATGCTGACACTCATACCGGCACCTGTATCCACCATAGCCATAAACCATCATTGCTGGCATCAACCGATTAACCAATTAACCATCCTTAAGCACCAAACATAGGTCTCATTAAGCATCACCAACCAAGGGCCCTTCCATTAACCCATCATCCCAGTTTTGATCAACAAAGCATCATCCAAACAATGAACATCATCATCATCCTCATCATCACCACCACCACCATCACCACCACCATCACCACCACCATCACCACCATCCTCACCACCATCACCACCACCATCACCATCCTCCTCACCACCACCACCATCAACCAGTGACCTGTTCTCCACTCCCCAACCACCAACAGCAACAGCTGCAGCGCTCCAAGGCTCGATCGCTTCCAGGCCACTGACCTCGGGCGCCTCGTCCTTGGAGGCCCTGGCGGCCGCGGACGGCGAGGCTGGAGCCGCTGGTGCCGTGTGCGACTCCGGCGGCACGGCGCCGGGCAGCAGAATGGTCGGCATGGCGGAGAGGCTTCAGATGCTGAAATGATAAAATGATAATGAAATGTTGATGGCCAATTCTGATGGTGAACTGTTGATGGTGAACTGTTGATGGTCAAATGTTGATGGTGAACTGCTGACGGTCAAATGTTGATGGTGAACTGCTGACGGTCAAATGTTGATGGTGAACTGCTGACGGTCAAATGTTGATGGTGAACTGTTGATGGCCAATGATGATGATGGTGGATTCTAGCAGTCAATTCTGAATGGCGATTCCGAACGTGGTCATATGGAATCACTCCTGCTGGTCCATTCAGATTCTCCGAGCGGTACCAGTGGCACCAGGTCGGAACCATAGTGGCCTCGTGGGCTCCTCCAGGGGCGCATTTCCTCTCGTCACGGCTGTGCCTTTTGCGGAACTTGTTTTACAAAATGCTGCCTGTCAACCATTGAAGTGGCCAAGATAAAGCTCAACTGCTTCAACTGGTTCAACCTGTTCAACTGTAAGCTGCGTCTGAAACCTCTCGCGCTGGTTCTACGTCTGTGAGCCAACCAGGGAAGCAACGCTGGCGTTTTGGAGGTGAATCAGCGGCGCAGGGGTAGTAGCATGGTGATCACCAATGGAAGTTTCGTTGGGGTTCACCCCGGCGCATGACCAGGTAGCTAGGTAAGGTTGCAGCCCCAACTTAAGCACAGCAACCAGGAAAACCCGTTTCCAACTGATGACATCCAAATAATAAACGACCAGGCTACCCCCATCGTTGACACGGGGACAACTATGGAATAAAAGCAAATCTCAGGAAATGCATCGAAACAAAATGGAGCCCACGAACCCGAATGCTCACACTCCTTGAAGGACAATCTTGGTGAGACACTCGTTGTAAGACACCTTTTGTAAGACACTCTGTCACTCTTTGAGAGACCCTCTTGGTAAGACAGTCTTGGCGAGACACTCTTGGTGGGAAACTTTTCGTGAGACCCTCTTTGCAAGACACTTTTGGTGAGACACTCTTGGTGGGAAACTCTCGGTGAGACGCTCTTTGTTTGACACTTTTGGTGAGACACTCTTTGTTTGACACTTTTGGTGAGACACTCTTGGTGGAGCACTCAGGGTGAGACACTCTTGGTGACACACTCTTGGTGAAAACTCTGGGCGAGACCCTCTTGGTACGACAGTCTTGGCGAGACACTCTTGGTGATACACTCTTTGTAAGACACTCTTGGTGTGGCACTCTTGGTGGGACACTCTTGGTGAGAGACTGTTGGTGAGACACTCTTGGCATGACACTCTTTGTAAGACACTTTTGGTGAGATGCTATTTGTGGGACATTCTTAGCGAGGCACACTTGGTGAGACACTGTTGGTGAGACACTCTTGCCATGACACTCTTTGTAAGACACTTTTGGTGAGATGCTCTTTGTGGGACATTCTTAGCGAGGCACACTTGGTGAGACACTGTTGGTGAGACACTCTTGGCAAGACAAGCTTTGTAAGACACTTTTGGTGAGACACTCTTGGTGGGAAGCTTTTGGTGAAACACCACACCACACCACACCAACACACCACACCACAACACACCACACCAACACACCACACCAACACACCAACTTGCCACACCACACCAACACCCCAACTCACCACACCACACCAACACCCCAAATCACCACACCACACCAACACACCACACCACACCATTTTTGGCGAGACACTCTTGGCGAGACACTCTTGGCGAGACACTCTTTG
>VSDK01007470.1:90869-103033 GCA_009767595.1 Symbiodinium kawagutii | reverse complement strand
GGCAAGCCCGCGGCAAGCCCGGACCCGCCGTTTCGCAGAGCTTACCTTCGACGTCTCAGCAGCGCACTTTCCATTGCAAAACACAGCATTTCGCGAGCCGGCTATCTACCCAAAACGCATGCCATGCGCACGAAGTACCACGCCTGTCACACAAAATGAACATCGAAGATGACGCATGCGCACGAAGTCGCACGCCTGTCACACAAAACGAAGATAACTGAAAGCTGACACCTTCAAAAGCGACGACAGTCATACAGATCGTTCTGAAAACGAAGCTGTCGTGTGAGACTTCCTTCATTTTTCAACTTGTCAACTTCAAAAAGTGACAACAGTCACAGAGATCGTCTCCGGCACGAAGCTGTCGTGTGAGACTTCCTCCATTTTTCAACGTGTCAACTTCAAAAAGTGACAACAGTCACAGAGATCGTCTCCGGCACGAAGCTGTCGTGTGAGACTTCCTCCATTTTTCAACTTGTCAACTTCAAAAAGTGACAACAGTCACAGAGATCGTCTCCGGCACGAAGCTGTCGTGTGAGACTTCCTCCATTTTTCAACTTGTCAACTTCAAAAAGCGACAACAGTCACAGAGATCGTCTCCAGCACGAAGCTGTCGTGTGAGACTTCCTCCATGTTTCAACTTGTCAACTTCAAAAAGTGACAACAGTCACAGAGATCGTCTCCGGCACGAAGCTGTCGTGTGAGACTTCCTCCATTTTTCAACTTGTCAACTTCAAAAAGCGACAACAGTCACAGAGATCGTCTCCAGCACGAAGCTGTCGTGTGAGACTTCCTCCATTTTTCAACTTGTCAACTTCAAAAAGTGACAACAGTCACAGAGATCGTCTCCGGCACGAAGCTGTCGTGTGAGACTTCCTCCATTTTTCAACTTGTCAACTTCAAAAAGTGACGACAGTCACACAGATCGTTCTCCAAACGAAGCTTTCGTGCGAGACTTCCTTCAAAAATGAACGTTGAACATCGATTTTTGACGACAGTTACACGAGACAAGCCCGAGACAAGCCCGGACCCGCCGTTTCGCAGAGCTTACCTTCGACGTCTCAGCAGCGCACTTTCCATTGCAAAACACAGCATTTCGCGAGCCGGCTATCTACCCAAAACGCATGCCATGCGCACGAAGTACCACGCCTGTCACACAAAATGAACATCGAAGATGACGCATGCGCACGAAGTCGCACGCCTGTCACACAAAATGAAGATAACTGAAAGCTGACAGCTTCAAAAGTGACGACAGTCACACAGATCGTTCTCCAAACGAAGCTGTCGTGTGAGACTTCCTCCATTTTTCAACTTGTCAACTTCAAAAAGTGACAACAGTCACAGAGATCGTCTCCGGCACGAAGCTGTCGTGTGAGACTTCCTCCATTTTTCAACTTGTCAACTTCAAAAAGTGACAACAGTCACAGAGATCGTCTCCGGCACGAAGCTGTCGTGTGAGACTTCCTCCATTTTTCAACTTGTCAACTTCAAAAAGTGACAACAGTCACAGAGATCGTCTCCGGCACGAAGCTGTCGTGTGAGACTTCCTCCATTTTTCAACTTGTCAACTTCAAAAAGTGACAACAGTCACAGAGATCGTCTCCGGCACGAAGCTGTCGTGTGAGACTTCCTCCATTTTTCAACTTGTCAACTTCAAAAAGTGACAACAGTCACAGAGATCGTCTCCGGCACGAAGCTGTCGTGTGAGACTTCCTCCATTTTTCAACTTGTCAACTTCAAAAAGTGACGACAGTCACACAGATCGTTCTGAAAACGAAGCTTTCGTGCGAGACTTCCTTCAAAACTGAAAGCTGACACCTTCAAAAATGACGACATCTCTTGCTCTAGACATCTCTTGCTCTGGGCATCTCTTGCTTCAGACATCTCTTGCTCTAGACATCTCTTGCTCTAGACATCTGTTGCATTAGCCATCAGTTGCAGTAGTCATTGTGGTTGTTCGTAACACGGAAGTATGCTTCCAAACTTCCTTTGATAATCTTATCCATCTCTCATCTCTCATCTCTTTTGGGGGTTATTATTCAGGGGCGTTCACTCCTTCTCATGTATGGTCAGACCTTGTTGACCTTGTTGACCTATAGGGGGGGGGGTTATTAATCCGGGGTTTTCATTATGTTGGACGCAGTGTGCCCGAGAGCTTACATGCCCCACACGAGCCCGCATCATCCCCTGCAAAAATATCATACCAGCAATGCGGCACCTAACCAGAACCATGTTTTTTGGTTTAAACATGGCAACTTTCAATTCTGCCTGGCAAGTTTGCTTGAATGAACCGTTGGCGCATGTCGTTGCAGGAGTTGACAGACTGTACCCAGTCCTGCGCAAACGGATGCAAGGGCATCATGACGACGGATCATCAGCGTTGGAAAAAACAAGGTGGGGCCGGAGAACCCAAAAGCAAAACGGTAGAAGTAATACCACAACATGTACTTATCCAAAAATGAACAGTGTCATACCACAATAAGCCCATCCAGGGCCCAACAGAAGCGGCTCCGACGAAGGAACAAGCTGCAGTTTGGGCCCATATGCTCCACCAACTTTGCCCCACTTTGAGCCCAACATAAGCTCAAATAGGCCCAACATGACGTGTGCATCAAGCACCGCGCGCTAGACCACCTGATGCGCACGTTCGAGGCTCCAATCCGGGCCCACTGTGCCACCTACACTTCACCCCCACTCAGACGCCCATCAAGCACCATAACCCCAACGAGGGCCCAACAGAAGCGCTCAAGTTGCAGGTTCCGGCCAATGTTCCACCAAGTTCACCCCACTTAAGCTCAAATAGCCCAAAATGACATGCGCATCAAGCACCGCGCCCTCGACCACCTAATGGGCACGTTTCAAGTTCCAATCCGGGCCCAATGTACCACCCGGTAACCATTCGAAACTGACTGCGAGCCCCCGCTCGCAATCGCTCGCAGCCACCACCACCACCACCCCTCGCGCACACCGTTCCCCATCTTCCGGTAACCGTTCGCAACTACCTGCGAGCCCCCGCTCGCGGTCGCTCGCCGCCACCGACCTCTTCCACCCCCCCTCGCGCACCTACGCAGCGTTCCTGTCCGTTTCCCTTCCTTCCTTTCCTTTCCTTTCCCTTTCTTTCGTTTCCCTTCCTTCCCTTCCCTTCCCTTCGCTTTCCTCCCGTCCCCTTCCCTTCCCTTTCCCTTTCCCTTTCCTTTCCTTTCCTTCCCTTCCTTTCCTTTCTCTGCCTTTTCTTCCCTTCCCTTCCGTTCCTTTCCTTTCTTTCTCTTCCCTTCCCTTCTCTGCCTTTCCTTCCCTTTCTTTCCCTTTCCTTCCCTTCCCTTTCCTTTCCTTTTCCTTCCCTTCCCTTTCCTTCCCTTCCCTCCCTTCCCTCCCTTTCCCTTCCTTTCTGTCCCTTCACTTTCATTCCCTTCCGTTCCCTTCCCTTTTTTGCCTTTCCGTTTCCTTTCCTTTCCCTTTCTTTCCTTCCCTTCCCTTCACTTCCCTTCCCTTCACTTCCCTTCACTTCCCTTCACTTCCCTTCCCTTCACTTCCCTTCTCTTTGGGTCCACCCTGACGGCAGCAGTCGCGAAAGCAAACTAAACGAGAACCCATCGCATCGAAGATGCTTTTGGGAAAAAGAAACACTGGCTTTTGGTGGAAACACTAGCGGGTATCCAGGAGAATTGCCTGCAGCCTCCGAGTGTTGAGAATGAAGAACGCATCTGGATACGCATCAAAAATCTCGTCCAGGTAGTCCATCTGGGGGAAATATGCTAGACACCCGCTCATTTCTGCAAGTGCTTCCACTTGCAAATGTGTTAACATCGGGTACCCATTGACCTTCATTCAACCGAATTGAATAGAAATAGCAGTCCCGGCACTTTGTTAGCATTTTGGTACCCATATCTATTCCCGCGCCCAAAAAAATACAGATTCAACATATCAGCTCAGCCTCATCTGGAAGCAACGCAAACAGAGGCAAAGAGTTCTGGACTGCTGTCGCAACGACCTTCAACCAAAAAAGCTTTGCACAAAGACCGCCGAACCGACATTTCAACCCCACTCCTGCCTGGTCCTTGTCTGGCGTTCCTGCTGCCTCTGGAGCATCGGGTGATGCTTCCTCGCCTTCCGATTCCTCGTCCCCCTATCCATCATCTCCCGGCCTGCTGAGGATCTCATACCTCAAATAACTGTGCTGCAGGCTTTGCACCTAGGATGCCAATTTTGGGATTGGGACAACCCAGTAACAACCAATGCAAGAGCACAACAAGATAGATGATAAGCTACAACTATTCTACCTTGTGAACTATCTATTTTGAATTCGGAGTTTTCAACTGCCAACTATTCTGAATTATATATCCTTTGCGGTTGGTTGGTGAAACAGGTCACTAATGGACAAATCATGGATGAGAATCCATGTGGCAACTACTTGGCGAATGGACAGCGACGAATGGGTTTGTGACCATTGTCCATCAAATGATTTTAAATGTCAAGTAGCCATTCGTTCCGAACCAGTACTCTTGTAACAAAGACACAAATCAATTAGCCAAAACTTAAATGCGAAGCATTCGTTGACCAACCATTGATTCAAGTATTGGTCTGAGTCTTAGCTCTTAGCCGTTGGAAAACCAACCATTAGCCAATAAATGTAATGTAATGCCAAAAAATGCTTACACACTCCAGGGATTTGCTTGCGCCACAAGTCCTCGTGACAAGACCTGAACCAAGACATGAGCGCCGGGGATTTTGGCTCCGCTCACAGGAACCATCAATGAGCCAAAACATCAAATAATCAACTAGCCCCTGATCATGAAACAGCAACCCAGAAATCAGGAACCATTACATTGCTCATTTGTTCTAAGTACCACCAGCCAATAAAGCCATAGATGATTGCCCATCAGTTTGACATTGATTGCGAGCCATCAAGCAGCTGTTTGTACTATATAACCATTTTAACTGTGAATCAAGAACCAGTAATTAGCAGCTACCTATCAAACCCAACAGATGTTGCTGATGCATCATCAATTCATGACATACTCTGAACCAGCTAAAAGTGGATCATGGCTTTGAACCACTTTGATCCACGGAACGTGGCTTCAAAGGTGTCTTTGGCGACAGCCCACAATTGACGTCCGTCGGCCACGCGGTTGAGCACATAGTAATCGCCCACGCCTCAGTCCCAAACATTGGAAATGAACAGTAGAATTTACAGTGCCATGCAACTGGAGGTCAATATATGATTCCATCATATTGGAGCTCAATGTCATTTGGTTTCATCTGGAGTCTGGAGCTCAACGTTTTGAACCAACCAAGAAGGAAGGTATGACTTTTGCATTGCTGCGATATGATGAGCAACACCAACAAGGACCGAATTTGCAGTCGGGATGCACACTGTTTGCGGCTCGTTCTAAGGGGCCATAAAGCTGTCCCCGTTGGGGGGCAGCATGGCTTCCTCAGTGATCTGCCTTGGATACGCCAAATGATCACCGTGATTGATCAACCTTGCAAAAATCAAGGAAACAATGATTGAAAACAACAGGGAAACTTGTGAAAACAAAAAGCAGCAAACCCTTTACCATCCTCTACCCGCATCCAGAGTTTGGACAAGTCGTTCAGAATCAGGGCCATGGTCGAAGCTGCAATGAAGTATCCCTTCCACCAAGCTGCAAGCCCACACGGAGCGTTTCCGCCGGCGGGGCGTACCGCGACCCAGTGCTATGCATGGGGCGGAAAATGGACCAGTGTGGGATGAAGGTGCTGTGCTTAAGGTCGATGACATTGTCAATGTCGGCGTGGCGGACAATGTAGTCCTCCGCAATGGTTGAGGCTTCTTGCATCAATATCTAATATGTGATACCCTTGAGATACAACTTTTGGCAGTGCCTCGCCAGAGACATATCAACACGTTGAGGCACATGCCCGATTAAATGTTCAAAAGTTGCTGTTCATCCCCCTGTAGCCCCGGGGCATCACAACCCTCTCTTAGTCTAAGGTGTCAAATTTAAGACTAAAGGTTACAGAGCACGTTTGAAATACATTGATATGTAACTTCGCTGTTCCAAACTATTATATACAACACGTTATCAAAACTTTTCCGCTTAATTCTTGAAATTCACGATGCACAGCACATCATCACTAAAACCCTTCAAAGTTGGATGCAGTGTGTACAAGTATGCAGAAAACACAAGGGTGAAGGCGCATAGACTATGTCAAAATGGATTGTTGCAGATCAGCCAGGAAAAAAGGCGATCAGCCAGTCACACGCGAAGATGTCATCAGCCTATGTCAAGATATCCTAAGATGTCCGATCTCCACGATCACTGTCCTCTCCACTGGCCTGGCCCTGACATTGCGGATGACAATGTCCTTGGACGTGGCCAGCAACTTTGCTGTTCAACTCTTGTAGATAGGCGGTCGCATACCCCTCCTGTTTGGGGACGCAATCTCCCTATATCTGGGCACATGTGGGATCTGGCTGGCGAGAGCTGGATTGTCCGAATCCGTTTTGTCTAAGAATGATGAAGAACGATCAAGAGTGAATAAGAGTGGATTAAGAGTGGATTAAGAGTGAGTAAGAGTGAATAAGAGTGGATGAAGAATGGATTAAGGGCGAAGAAGAGTGGATCCAGAGTCGATTAAGAGTGATTGAGAGTGGATTAAGGGTGAGTAAGAGTGGATTAAGAGTGGACTAAAAGAGCGATTAAGCGGTATAAGGATGGATTAAGATTGAACAGGAGTGAATGAATCAAAGGTGCATAAGAGTGAATCAATCAAGAGTGAATAAGAGTGAATAAGAGTGAACCAATCAAAAATGAACATGTGTGAATTCATGTGAATTGAAGTACATGAATAAGAGTGAATTCATTAAAAGTGAATAAGAGCGAATTAATGAAAAGTGCATAGGAGTGAAGATGAGTGATTTATTTGAAAGTTAACCAGAGTGAAATAGATACATGATCATCACTTCATATAAAAGTGATCATCCAAATATGCATGGTTCCACCTGAAAAGATCAGCAGCTTTGCATGCTCCCACTTTGCTTCCAAGGCACGCCTGCGAGGGCGGTATTATGCGTTCTCACGCCACCAACCTCCGTCTGGATAGCTTCGCCTGTGACTGCCGCTCGATACAAAACCAGCTCGTTTTTGCCTGGGCAGTTGATGCACGCAGCTCATAACAATGTGCACCACGGGCTCGACAAAGGCCTCTTAGGCCCTGGCAGCACAGGAAGCCCTCGTTCATGAACGGTGCAATAGCCTCGAACATCATGTCTTGGGTTGGCAAAGCCATGACCTGGCGGGGGCAACATATCTTGTTTGTGAGTTCTGATGCAAAAAGGGTTCCGACAAAAATGAATGTTGATGATTCAACCGACTGAGGTGAGTACAACAAGTGGCTGCAAAGTGAGTGGCTGCAAAGCTTGCTGGATTATAATTTCTGGGCTGCAAACGGCTTGGTTTTGGCGCGTTCTTTCAAGGAGGAGCGGAGAAGCTTGTGCGCATATCTGCCCATGCACTATATCTATATGTGGGTACTGGATATAATCAGAGCCCCGTGGAAAGGTTGATTACATATATAATTCTATGTGTTAGGGTTACCAACTGTTTTACCCACTACCCATACATACCACATGAATTGACCAAATACAAACAAGTCAATGCCAAATGAAATTCAATAACAATATTGCAAATAGATCAATATTCTACGTCGAATGCGAAATCTGCTTGCCATTTGGTTTTTCCAATTGCACCAGACAAAGCGTTGAGAGGGTCCCTAGTTCCCTTATTTCCATTCCTAGAAAATAGGGGAAATGCTGAGAGGATCCCTATTTCCCCTATTTTACGACCCTATGCGCACATAAGATTTCAAGAGATAATTGGAAAATAGGGGAAATGCCGAGAGGGCCCCTATTTCCCCTCTTTCCCCCAATAAATAGGGAAAATGTTGAGAGGGCCCCTATTCCCCTATTTCCTTTTTTTTTGACCTATCAAACATCTTGAGGTCAACATAGGCTCAGAAAATTGCGGAAATACGGACCCTCTCAGCATTTCCTCTATTTTGTAATGTTTCCCAATTACTAGTAAGATCTTGTGTGGGCATAGGCTCCAAAAATAGGGGAAATAGGGGAAAGAGGGACCCTCTCTGCAGATCCCTTATTTTTTACTAAAGGAAATAATGGAAACAGGGACCCTCTCATGGTTTATTTTTTCTTGGCTGAACATGAACAATCAAATGCTAGAGAAGCAATGCTTATAAGCAAGACAAGCGCTTATAAGCAAGTTCTTTTGCTTATAAGCATGTGTTGTTGATAGTGTTCATTCAGTTTACCTTACAAACATCTACATTATCCTTCTTTCACAACTGCTGCTTGCTGTCACATGAACTGTCAAATCAAATTTGAAATATCGATTCCTACCCAATGATTATTAGCTGATGATTTTCTAGATAGTAGACTAGCAATAACACGGCAATATTGCTACAAACCCTTACATGAACTGTCAAATAATGATTATTTTCTGATGTTTTTCTGGATGGTAGGCTAGCAAGAGTGAGGCAAGATTGCTACAACCTGCCAAATGAAGTTTCAAAAATTGGCAAAGCCAAGGAAGGAAGTTCTCAGGCAAGTGTGTTTTTGGATTACCACAAGGGAAACTTTGGGTTCTAGGCCCAACATGTTGGAACAGGTGGCGGTTGTTTAAACAATTTGCGAAGAATCATGCATGGAACCAGCATTTGTTTCTAAGCCCCCAGGGGCCAGCTTATAAGCCAGCATACCTAAAAGGAAGCAGTTGCACAAGGTTCCCACAACATTTTGATGCCTATAAGTAAGGGGCAGCAATCAAAACATGCTGGCAATCAATTCTTCTTGATTGAAGCTTGTCAAAGGAACATGCATGCACAACAGTGCCTACATGTATCAGGCGCTACCTAATGTGTGTGGATGCAAGGTTGAAATTTTAAGCTGATTGTTTTTACATAAAACTATAATCAAATTATGCCTTTCAATTGTTTGTTTATCCTTGGTACAACATTCATTTTCAGTTTGCACAGATTTGGGTTAGACCCATGGGCCCAATCCAAAATTTCAGAGTCTGGAAACTAGAGTTTGGAATCATCAGGGTCCAGGTTTAACTTCACACAGCCTTGGACCATGGGTGCTGGTTTGGGCGCGACAGAACAGTCTGGAAAAAGGCCCCCAAACACCTGACATGATTTTAAAGTGGACTAATGAGCTGCAAACCTTGACACCCTGCCTTTGGTTATATACTGTGGCCCTCACTTTTTGTTAGCATCCTTGAGTTGCTTTGCTTGTTTGGTTGCCACTATGTCATCATTTTGTTCTTGGTTGTGATTATGATGACTATTTGTTCCCATGGGGCTCGGATTTTACCCCGATCCCTTGTATATATGCCTAGGGTACCCTGGAAACACTAAACTAAACAGCAAACACAACCAAAATTAGCTCTAAAAACCTTGAGGTTGTAATTAGAGCAATTACAATCCTACCATTTTTAGTGGTTGAAATAGTTGCTGAATGCATGCAAAGCGCAAGCGATTTGAGGCACTGTGGGCAACAAATAAGCGATTGAAGGCAATTTTAGGCAACCAATAGTAGCAAAACGCAGGTGATTTAAGGCATTTTGCGCCACCAATAGACAAGAACATGAAAACGCTTGCGGGTTAGGAGATTTTGGCAGCAAAATCATACGATATGATGATAGTTAACCCATTCTGGAAACATGTGCCAATTCAGAACACTGCTTCTATCAAATACCAAAGGTTTCAAGTACTCAGGAAAATCAAGGGCGAATCAAGGGTTTGCTTCCACTGTTGGGCATGCAAGCTTACAGGGATGGCACGTAGTACCCCATGCTAATAACGCAGTGAATGCCACTAACAGGAACCTAACCAAAGGAAATCTAACTCATCATAGCAGGGTAATTGAGGGGTCTAATCAGGAACACCGCTTCCATCAAAGATATCAGAACTTATTGCGTATAACAACTGAAGTGAAATGATGCAGTGTGGAATGCAACACAAGATTGAACCACACAATATGGAATCCGACAATGGATAGCGGCTGAAAACCACAGTTGGGGAAGCCAGAAAAACACGTGCTCTGAATTGAGGCACCCACCCATTTATTATCGAACAATCCAAGAATCAACTTGGGGTGGCAACTAAGTTTTATCACAGCAAATATAATGAAGTGCACCTGGGATACCAATCCATTAAAAAAAATTCTTAAATTTAAGGAATCCAACCATGGAAAGCAATCAGATCATATATTTGCTTGATCAGTCCATTGGAACAGGATTACAAAATACCCCGTGTCAACTCATTTCATTTACTTGACATATGGGATGTTCATCTATTTTGGTCAGCCGATGTTCATCTATTTTTGTCAACCGTGATCCAGCAGAGGATGGCTCCCCATGTGCTGATAAAACTAAAATGAGATACCGCACGTTGAAGGGTTCAAACGCATAGTCCCATTTTTCCTCCAATCCCAGGTCCACCGCTCGCACGCAAAAGAGCTCTCAAATGGCCAAGTGAGGTGACACGCCTAATTTATAGGCCCAACATTTTGATCGATATCACACGCTGAATTGATCCCTCATAACAGGGTCTGAGGGTCTTGATATAAGCATTGGCTAAGGGCCATTCTCAATACTGGGTTTTCTAGCATTATATGGATTGATCATGTTCTTCCATGTTTTCCGGCGCCCTTGATCGCCCATTCTGATCGAACTTTGCAATATTCGACGGCGATGATGCTCGTGGAGCTGGCATGGTTCGAACCATCCGTTGGGATGGAAATGGGATGCATCTCGAGTATCCTTTTGCAGTATATGCGCATCATTCTCGATCTATGTGACACAAATCATGACCTAGCAACGATAAATGCGTTGCGATGCCCGCACAACACGATTCACCGATAAATGTGTGGGGATACCTGTACAAAACGATTCCACATGATGATGATGATGATGATGATGATGATGATGATGATGATGATGATGATGACCATGAGGGCGTTCCTGCGCATCTCACCCTGCACGCGCAAAGCCTTCCGGTCGACAGAGGCAGTGAAACCTCAGGCTGATCTCGCTCACCGCTCACCACGTCCTGCATCGAGGCATTTTGGCTGACAGTTGGTTCAAACTTTTCGGGGTGATGGCCCTGAAGCGGACAGCTAACAAATCCATGGCTAAGCACCCTCGGGATGGTGACTCCTCAAGCTCTCCAAGGAGCTGCAGTCAAGGAGAGGGTGGGCTCCTACGACCTTCAAATGCTTGCCATTCAATGGGACAATGAGCCGTGGATTCGCGAGCGTATCAGGGATGGACATTTCCTACTCAGGCATTGGGACCCAAAAAAGCAAATTACTTTACTTCGAGTGATCCCCACCATGTCATGTCATCACCGCTTGTTGCCTCCACTTTTGTCTGACATTCTCTCCGACATACCTTCTGACATTCTTTCTGGCAAATCTTCTGTCATTCCTTCTGGCATACCTTTTGACATTCTTTCTGACATCCTTTCTGGCACATCTTCTGACGTTCTTTCTAACAACTTTCTACTCGGACATTCTTTCTGACATTCTTTCTGACATCTCTTCTGACATTCTTTCTGACATATCTTCTGACATTCTTTCTGACATATCTTCTGACATTCTTTCTGACATCCTTTCTGGCATATCTTTTGACATTCTCTCTGACATCTCTTCTGACATGTCTTCTGACATGTCTTCTGACATATCTTCTGACATTCTCTCTGACATATCTTCTGACATTCTCTCTGACATATCTTCTGACATTCTCTCTGACATATCTTCTGACATTCTCTCTGACATATCTTCTGACATTCTTTCTGACATCTCTTCTGACATTCTTTCTGACATATCTTCTCTCTGACATTCTCCCTGGCATTCTTTCTGGCATATCTTTTGACATTCTCTCTGACATATCTTCTGACATTCTCTCTGACATATCTTCTGACATTCTCTCTGACATTCTTTCTGGCAAATCTTTTGACATTCTCTCTGACATATCTTCTGACATATCTTCTGACATATCTTCTGACATATCTTCTGACATATCTTCTGGCATTCTCTCTGACATTCTTTCTGACATCTCTTCTGACATTCTTTCTGACATATCTTCTCTCTGACATTCTCCCTG
>VSDK01007470.1:3886-89903 GCA_009767595.1 Symbiodinium kawagutii | reverse complement strand
GTCGCGGTTGAGGTCCGGCAGCCACCACTGGCCGCGGATGGTCGCGGTTGAGGTCCGGCAGCCACCACTGGTCGCGCTTGGTCGCGGTTGAGGTCCGGCAGCCACCACTGGTCGCGCTTGGTCGCGGTTGAGGTCCGGCAGCCACCAGCAGGCATACATGATCGTGGTTGAGGTCCGGAAGCAACCACTAGTCGCGCTTGGTCGTGGAGGAGGACGAGGAGGACAAGGAGGATGAGGAGGAGGAGCAGTCAACTCTGATAAAATCTAACAACCCTCACCTGACAGGTGGGGAACCTTGACTGATGACGAGCCTACCAACACTCAGGAGAATGTCATCCATAACCAAGGGGTTCTTGCCCCGATTTGTCAGTTGATGAGAGAGAACTCCCTGATTTTGCTTGCTGTGGAATGCTGTGGATCCTCTCATTCAATGCGTGGATGCCTTTCACCGAATTGTGAAGAAACCACAGTTGTCGGAAAAGTGTTGCAGTGATGCTTGGGTACTCCGTGGCTTGATGAGAAAAACCAAAGGTTTATTTACCGCAAGAAGCCTCCTCAGGCCAAGTTTTTGTCAAAATATACTGTATCAACCCGAAAATTGTTAAACCCAACAAGTAACTGTATCCATAGTTCTAAACACCTTTGCGAATCAACATTTCCATTTTGGATTTCCAATCTTCTCGCCTAAGCCCATCATCCAAATCAAAAAACATGCATCCTGGAAAGTAGGACTGTATATCTTGGGAGTAGCTGTTTCTATCTTTGAAATGCTTAAATTTGAAAGTACGAGCCAACCTTCGGACCAGCCATTTTTATCATCATAGTTTATCCGTATGTTTGATGTTGACAGCTCTTGCCAAAGTTTGCATATAACTCAATGTACAGTATATGAGTACTGAATACATCTGAATACAATGTTGTTGTAATGTTGTTGTACATACCTAGTTTGCCCACTCTTTGGTTCAAGCAGCTCCCATAAGCAGTTACAAAAAATAATGAATTACACTTGCCCATTGGTATCTGACATATAATGACCTTCACATGCCAGAAACTATTCAGCATGTAGGACTGGCAACCCTTCATTCAAAAGATGCTGATGGAAGCTTCGGAAGCTTCACCACCAAGGTGATGCCGCCAATGCAGCTTCAGACGTGGCACCAGTCGTTTCTCAACCGGTAGTCTGCCCATTGGAAGCGATCAGTATCCAAAGCCCAGTGAACAGACCTGGGAAAGGACAGCTGAGACGGTTCCAAAACTAGACAACAGAACGGCAATGGATAATGAACAAGAACGTCATCATGTGTGTGTGTGTTTCGGACGCGCCTGAATCCAGCACAGGTAATGGACTCACGCAGGGATGTTGCGCCACATTTGGGCATGCCTAGGACCACAATCTTCGCAGCTGCTGTTGGAACCCCTGTGGGCATCGAACTCTTCCACATTGTGTCCTGAAAGCCGTGTAATCATTTGAAACACAAGTAGTTGAAGCCATCTTTTTGCACTGGTAGACTTGGTATATTTGGTAGTTTTAAAATTTATTGCTACGAATCCACCCAGTATACAGCTGTGGTTGTAAGCATCTACAAGTAGTACCCGCACGGGGCGGGAGCGCAAATTTCGAAGTTCTCTCACCCTATAGGGCCTATAGGGAAAGCATCTGGGCCTATAGGATGCAGCACAACGACATAATCACTACAAAACGATTGCCCCAACGAAATCCACAACGCAACAACACCACGAGAAAGTCACCAGCGCAACAATACAGCACGACAAAAAATACCGCGCGAAACCGTACCAAAGCAAAACGTATCAAGACAGAACGGACCACACAAATTGTACCAGCGTTGACCCCAAACAAGTAATGATAAACGTGAGATAAACTCAATGCCGGTAGTTTGCCTCACACATTGGAGACAAGTGACAAACAAATAGGAGACAAGCAAAGGAAATCACACGACCAACCAGATCCAGAGCTGGAAACCAGCGGGCAAGAAATGAAAGACACATGGGAGACAGTGAGACAAATCGCGCGACCAACCGGACCCAAAGTGGGAGACTAGTGGGAGACACATGACACAAATGGGAAACAATTGAGAGAAAACATGCGACCAACCGGACCCAGAGTGGGAGGCAAGCGGGAGACACATGAAAGACAAATGGGAAACAAGTGGAGGAAATCATGCGACCAACCGGACCCAGAGTGGGAGACAAATGAAAGAAAAATCAAAGACAAGGAAAGGAAGTCACACGACTAACCAAACCCAGAGTTATAGGCAAGTGGGAGACAAATCAAACACAAATGGAAAACAGGGGACCCATAATGGAAGACAAGTGGGAGACAAACCAGCACCTCCTGAGAGGACGCAAGCCCGGATACACAGCCCAAATCATTCGACCCAGGCAAGCAACCCTTTTCAAAGGAGTAAGAACCCCATACAGGCAAACCTGCTTGGGGAAAGGCTATCGAAACAAAAACGTAACGAAACAAAAACATACCAAAGAAAAACGCAAGAGAGCAAAAACTACCAAGACGAAACGTAGCAACACAAAACGTACCAGAGCAAAATTTACCAAGACAAAACGTACAAAAGCAAAAGTTACCAAGACAAAATGTACAAAGACAAAACGTACAAAAGCAAAAGTTACCAAGACAAAATGTACCAAGACAAACCGTACCAAAACACAACGCACCAAGCCTAACCATAGCGAACAAAAACGTACCCAGACAAAACGTCCTAGAGCAAAACCTACCAAGGCAAAACGTACCAAGACAGAACGTACTAGAGCAAAAAAGTACCAAGACAAAGCGTACCATAGCAAAACGTACCACGAAAAAACATACCAAGACAAAGCGTACCAAGACGAAACGTAGCAAACAAAAATGTACCAGAGCAAAACGTGCCAAGACAACACTTCTTCTTCTTCTTCTTCTTCTTCTTCTTCTTCTTTTTCTTCTTCTTCTTCTAATGCCAACACTGTCTGTGTCGTCGGCACGCGTGAACAGATGGAGAAGAAATGTAAATCTCAAGCCAAACAGTGTCAAGTCTGCCGTCGCAAACATTAGTGAAACAGAGATCGAGTTAACAACGAATTAGAAACGAAACGCAGCGAAGACTTAAAAGAAGACTCCAGTCCGTTGGATTGCTTGGTTGTAGAGAAAATTGATTTGGTCATTGCTAGCTTTGAATTCTGCTGTATCCCGGCCGAAAATATCCCAAGCAGATCTAAGAGCTAAAAACGCCCAATTGTTTCTGGGACGGCCCGGACGTCGATAAGCAGGGGTAGCTAGAACGTTATCCTTAGTAAGAATCGAAGTCCTCATGGGGTCATTTCTATCTGCCCTGAGCAGGTGACCAAGTAATTCCAATTTCCTCTTGTGCAAGATTTCACTAACCGACAGCTGCTGACGGTATTTAGAAGCTTCTTTGAGCACTTTAGCATTCGTCCACTGTCTGCTAATGAAAGGTGGCGGGATGTTCAAAATCCGCCTTAATCCTTTTTGTTGGAAAGCGTCAAATCGTTTCAAATGTGATATGTTCAGCTGAAGTGTTTCAAGCCCGTAGGCTAGTCTAGAACACACTATGGCACTATACATAGCAAGTTTCCATTGCATTGGGCAATTGCAAATCCAAAATTGTTTAGTAGAAGTCACCGCTTCCATAGCTGACGCAATCCTGCCGCTAATTTCAACAGCTGCGCTTGCAGTTTTGCTTAGAAGACTGCCCAAATATCTCGACTGTTCAACATTATCAAGAAGCACTCCGTTTTGGAAATGAATCCGTTTCTCTTCGTTCATGCAAATGACATGACACTTAGAATGGTTGAAATGCAAGTTGTAATTCGCGGATTCCTGTTCCACCACTCTAAGAAAATTGAACATTGATCTGTCTCCATTAGGAATTAAATACCTGTCATCTGCGTAGAGGATATCACTAGAACTTAGATGCGAGAGCCGGTCGTTCACCAAATTGATTCCAACCTTGTCGTAAACATCATTGAACAGAACGGTCATTAATAAAATCAATAAAAAAGGGCTTAGTGGACAGCCCTGTCTTATTCCACTACTTTGCTTGTAAGCGACCGACTCACCGTGCATCTCTTTGACTACAAAACGAGGATTGCTGTACATTGCCTTTATGGCATTAAATGTCTTTCCTGTAACATTCCATCTTTGTAGGACTTCGAGGAGCTTTGTCTGGTCGACTTTATCAAAAGCCTTTTCGAAATCAAGCAATGTGAACAACATATTAGCTCCGCTCATTTCAGCTTGGTCTTGTGCTCTCCGTACAAGAAAAATGACTTGTAGTGTACTGTGAGCCCTTCGAAATCCATATCGTGTTTTCCATATATACGGGTCGATTTTCGTCCTGAGCCGGTTAAAAAAAGCAGCAAACAACTTGTAAAAAAATGAAAGGTATCCAGGATTCCACATGTCTCAAATCAAGTCTCAAGTGAGGAAAGAGTCAAAGAAAGAAGAAGCTCCACATGCTCATGTTGAGGTCAGGACAGGACTTCACACGTGACATGCAATAGAGAAGAGGTTGAAGGCTCCACATGGCAAGGTACATTAAAGAGAAAAGGAAATGTAAGGATTCAAACACTTCACATGTCTCAAGTGAGGAAAGAGTCAAAGAAAGAAGAAGCTCCACATGCTCATGTTGAGTTGAGAGAAGAATAGAGAATTCCACAAGTCAAAACGTCTCAATAATCAAAACTGAAACTTTCAGCACCCAGAAAAATGCACAGCTCTCCAAATTTGTTTTGCTCTCTAAGGAGGGCCCTGCCAGCTTCCCCGGACAACGTGCGGCTACGCCGCCCGCCGCTGGGAACCCTAAAGGACTTGACTTCACATGTGACATGCGGTTTAGAAGAGGTTGGAGGCTCCACATGGCAAGGGACATGAGAGAAAAGGAAATGAAAGGTATCCAGGATTCCACATGTCTCAAATCAAGTCTCAAGCGAGGAAAGGGTCAAAGAAAGAAGAAGCTCCACATGCTCATGTTGAGCTGAGAGAAGAATAGAGAATTCCACATGTCAAAACGTCTCAATAATCAAAAATGAAACCCTCAGCAAAAAAAATTCTCAGCGACAAGATCTCCAAATTTGATGTGCTTCTCTGAAGGGAGGGCTCTGCCAGCTTCCCCGGTCAACGCTCTTGGCGGGACACTGTTGGTGAGACACTCTTGGTGGGACACTTTTGGTGAGATACCACACTACAACACACCAACACACCACACCACAGCGACACACCACACCACACCACACCAACACACCAAACACACCACACCACACCACACCAACACACCACACCACACCAACACACCACACCACACCACACCACACCACACCACACGCAAAATGATCACCTCCACACGCTTCCCCCAATGGTATGGGCCTTACTGCCCGACCGCGAAAATCCACTTTGCACACGTCATGGGACATCTCCACACGCTTGCCGCAAAACAAGGTTGCAGGTCACGCAAAGCCACGCAACACCAACACACCACACCAACACACCAGTGCAGAATCTATTGCACCTGCCACGCGAAATGCACTTGAGACCCGTCATGGGACATGCTGAGATGCTACAAAGTGCCACGCCTGTCACGCAAAACAAGGTTGCAGGTCACGCAAAGCCACGTAAAATGACCACCTCCACACGCTTCCCCCAATGGTACGGGCCTTACGGCCCTACCGCGAACACAGGCGGTCGGTTGCGAACGGTTGCGGTCGGTTGCGGACGGTTGCGAACACAGACGCAATGTCGAGCGAACACGTCTCCACCCCTAGACCCCCACTATGAAACGAGAACCCGTGCTACGCATTCGGGAAAAACCATACTGACAAGAGAATTGGCCACCTGCCATATCTGGGTGCGGGTAAATACCAAGATAGCCCAAAAACATCAGAAAGGTACCCTGTCAGGCTCCATACCACTCTCCGAGATAGCCCAAAAAAATGAGATTCTTGGGCAGGACTATGCTCTTGCTTCGAATGCAGTCCGAAGGGTGCATCCCAACACTTCCAAAGCAGGACTGGCAGAAGGCCTAAAAGCTGGGAGGACACCCCAACCAACCAGTTTGGGCCACCAAACTTGAATCAGAATTTGAGATTGCCTAGCATCCTCCATGCTCATCATGCACAGTGTGGGCACTGATCAAAGAAAAAGTATCTGTCAAACGTTGCTAAGATTGTTCGTGCTGTGGACGTTTCTTGTCTTTTCTGTGTGGTGTAAACTATTGTTGGGGTCCTTCGGGATTGGAAGATCCACATCTTGCAATCTGGCTAACCGGTGAAGAATGTGCCCTTGAAGAATTGGGCGATGTGGTGGCTCAGCTTTGTTTCGTTGTGCTTTGTTGAGGATGCGTGTATTCTCTGCAGGAGTGCCATACAACTTGGGAGCTGCTCAAATCATTGGAGTACAACCGGAGCCATCTCTCAAAACAGGTCCAAGTTTGACAGTTTTCACGACAGCGTCTGGGCACAAGGAAAAGCCAAAAAGCTCCAAAGGCACAAGGTCGCCGTCCCTCATTGATCCTTGCCTGTGTCATCGTAGCTGTCCCAGAAGGAACCTTAATTTCGCTGTAATGAGGATGTGTCACCATGGATTTGAATAAAAGTAATGTGGTTTGCATTCCAACATTTATACTATTTTACTTGTTCATGTGCTATATATATATGTATATATTCATATATGTCTAAATATATATAAATATATAAATATATATATATATATACATATGTATATATATATATATATTAATTATCATTTAAAAATATATATTTACATACATATGTACATTGTATATATATATATATTATATATATATATATATACAATCATCTGTGTCTATATGTATACACACTACATAGTTCTGTCCACATCTGGCCACATCTGTTCACATGTATGCCAGTGCCTGCAGTTGCTTTTTTCTTGGTGGCTGTGTGGACCAGTTGGGTCATGTCCGCCAAATATTTCTTGGTTTAAAACCATCGTGGATACGCAGAAAATCCGAAGAAATCTCCATTTTGTATATCCTTTCATTGTGTGGCCTTACTTTAGGCATGAACCCGTGCCGTAGTTCCCTCAGCAGTGCCAAGCCGTCTCTAATTAGACGCCAACTCTCACAAACTTGACGCGAAATCCACCAGAACTGGGATCGGCTAGGCACTGTTCAATGGTTGCTGGGTTCTCGTCATTGACTATACAACCTTGAACTGGATAACCTTGAACTGCGTTGAACCCACGAAGCAGACCTTACATATGTGAACCTTCAAGAAGCTAATGTTGCTTGCAATTGTTGGACCCTATGACTGCGTCTCACAAGGACTGCGACGGTGAAGCATGCGTGGCGAGCGGGATGTACCTTTCCAAAGAAACAAACAAATGAGCTGAAATCTATGTTTACCATCAGGTGACCAACCTATTAAAACCACCTGGAATCTGCTGGTTCTACCAGTGGTTCGAATAAAAGTGCCGCCGTTGTTAGTTTGCGGATTGATCATTCTGAGATAGTTGGGGGCAACACTACTCATGAACACAGCCAAACTTGGCTCTGCTGGAAACCTCGAATATAACAACCTTTCCTTTCCAACCCGTTCTGCACGACGGATTTCACGAAACCAGCCATGGTGATAAGCCCTGCGCTGCCAACTAACCCACAGTAAAACCACTATCTTGGCTTTTGGATATAGTAACGAAAGTACAGCCCACCGCACGACCATGCTCATGCCATTGAAGTCAGAATCATTTCTTCGACTGGAGGTCTCAATGACAGCCCCGATGGCAAAGGTGCGACAGCAATGTATTCGTGAGATGCTCCTAACATTTCTTGGTCATTTCTGAGCATCTTGTTGTCAAAAAAGAATATCGAAGTCCCAGTGGTGGTTGAACATAGCTCTATGCATACGTGAAGTACATATGTAGTAATGTAGTTGGATAAAATACAAAACACTGTATGGACAGACAGTATATTGCTGAGATTGTATACATTGCATACATCTACAAATCTAATCATATGGGCTATTTCTACTCACTCCATGTTGTACAATTTTACATCATATGTTGAATTTTGTTCGAGATGCATACATCATATGTCATATGGTATCGTTATCTTCAATGTTACTTACACCATGTGCATACTGTATGTGTTTGAAAAAATGTAGATGTTATGCTTTGAATGTGCATGTATATGATTGTATATGTGTATGTGCTTGACCATCATGTTTTGCATGCATGATGCACGACAAACTGCTGCCAAAAGCTAACCCTGGATGGTACTTCGGGGACCACCCAAAGAGTGACCAACTGATTTGCCATAAATAGCACTGGGGGAGCCCACGCTGGTGGAATAGAAGTTCTTCAGACCCAATGACTTGTTGCTTCTCATTGTCAACGATTGGATCTTCCAAGAGATATCCTGTCTTTCACATGTAATTCATATTCGTGGCCAGCTACCATTTAGATATTGGTTATCATCAATCCTTCTTGGTTTATGATGTTTAATGTGCCTTATATGCATTGGTGAAAAAATGCATCAAACATGATAATATGAAAGTAATGGTGGATTCCTTGCTGCGTGCCGCGGTGCCGATCCTTGCTTAGTCCACCAAGGCTGGGACAAAGTCGCTACCATGCATCCTGAATCAAGTTCTGAATCAACCATCTAATGAACTACCAGATTCAACCTAATCCATCATCTAACCATCTAATCAACTGGTAAGTCTTCTAGTCTAACCCGCATCATGACCTGGAAAATCTATTGTTTGACATGATCAGTGGGCAAACAAAAGCCCCTGCACTTTCTGAAACTGCATCAGGGCAAGATTCACGCCAGGGCTCTCAAGAAAGCGAAAATCTCAGGAGGGGTCGTAGCCACATTCGCGGCACTTCCCAGGTCCAACGGGTCTGCAATCGATCACTTGACTCGACTAAGACCAAAGCAGACCACATTCATCTCGGCTGATGTGTACACGCCCGTGATTCTTTGCTTCAAAACAAACCACATATATGTTCAAATGCAACATTTTCTGTAACTCCACAAGCACCGCACATGGGTAGATAGATTGAGAGATGTGTGTCGTGCCATTGATTTCCTGCATGGAAAACTACGCGTGCAGGTGTAGTGTAGGCCCCTCTTCGCCCGCATGTGAAGTAGCAAGTATCCAAAAAAAACATCTGCAAGTGTGGCTGTCCACATGCAAAATGAAAGATTGGAGCGCACTTCTGGGGACATTTGTAAGAGAGTATCCTTTTCTTCGCTGACTTTGGTGCTCCTCATCTATGATGTCGGGTAAATCACTTGGTGGTGATATGTTGCGATGCTTTGGCGGTCGGCTGCTCTGCAGAAAACCATCGAAAACCTGGCATGTCTGCAGCAAAGCTCCAGGTGCATGTTTCTTTACTGGTTGAAATCCAGCCTGCTTGTTGAATCACTGGAATCAAGACCACTAAGAAAGTCCAACCGTCTAATTATCCTTCCCACTGAAAAAAAAAACGAAGTCTCTGGTGGATCATCTACCTCTAGGAGCTGTGCGGTCCAACAAGCTGGACAGCCCAGCCTTGAGGGGTCCGTTGGCTTCGGGTAGCTTGTGCTTGGCCATAAGAAAATCACCAAATTCACCGCCCTACGAACAGCAACAAGGGACGTCCAAGCAACACTGTAGCCATTTTTAGTTCGTCACCACAGTGTTAACCAGTACTGAAACCACTAGTAACCATGATTAGCTAGTCAGGTGTTTAGCCGTGTCTCTAGCCATTTTTAGGTAGTCAGCCATTTATGAACCACAGCATGGACCATTCTGATTCCATGGGTCCTGGGGTGCAATCATGGGCGCTACCAGCCATTCCGCGCAGTTGGCTGCAAAAAGTCGCTGGGCCAACGGCAGCTTTGCGTTTCGCCACACGAGATGCTTGGAAATCGTTGGTTAAATGCTAGTAGTCTGCTTGGTAAGGCTGTTGAGGTTGATAGTCAATGGCTGGGCAAGTGCCGAACATCCCTCCAATTGTGGAAATGAAATAAATCTTTGGCTCACGCTGGCTTAAACCAACATAGACATGACAAACAATCGATCTTCATAGGAGAACCATCCACCCCTTCGCCTTCTTTTCATCAGCTGTGTTGATGTAACAACAGGTTTCTTAGCGAATCCAAAAAATATCAAATCTAGCTGCCAGGAGGCAAAGGGTGGTTGGCGGGGAGATTGAGTGGCTAATGGTGGGATGAATGAAGTTGCTTTGCCATGCTCGGTGATCAAGACCTATCACTACCTACTATTGGATCATGGCGGTTGGTGGAAAAAAATGTGTGGGTGATTGTTTCTGATTAAGCCCAAACTGTTTTCCGGACAGCATGGGCGAGGATTCGCGTATGGTGTAGGAACTTGTATAACCCATTTCAAAGAACAATAGCGACGATATTGACAACGAGAACAACAAATAGTATCAAATAGGAACAATGATGGTAGTTTAAACTAATCCCAGTTGTGACATTTCAGCTTTTGCCAGTCAATAACGACTAATAATCATTCTGAAGCATTATCAAAGATAGCGCTCCCACTGTTCACCCAGTTGGCTATGGTTTTTTTCTGGCTGTTGACCACAACCATAGCTCATGTGGCACAGCGCATGAGTCGTCACGCGTCGTGGGAGGCGCCCCCAAGTAAATGAGTTGGTGTGCAAACAGTTTGTTCAAACTAAGCATTATGAGACCATGTTATGAACACTATGCATACGCTTGATGGTTTCTTAAAATAGAGGTACCTCCAAAATGGTTGGTTCCTTCTACGAAAAATGGTTTCAAAAGGGATGATTTGGGGGAACCCCATTTTGAGAAACACCCAGTTGGCTTACAAACAAGTACAGAAACTATAGTCGTTAGTTGGTCTTCGAGACAGCTCCACCAAGCATAGTCGTACCAATCCAGGCACTATGGGTTTGGGTCAATTACACCCAAGACCCTACATGTGTGCCTACAACAATAACTACCTCCACTAATCAGCACACATGCAGTTGTCCTACTTGGGGGCACACCACAGGAGCTACAATTGCGCCTTCAACGTCATGTTGGTTTCATGACCATTGGCCTGCCAATCTTCTTCGAGCACAGTCGGATTTTCGTCGAGGGCATTTTCCTCCCCTCCATCCGACACCACCGTTGCCAATGGCAACTGGGAGTTCACCTGGCGAAAGGGCTGCATCATGGGCGCCAGGTGGTTGACATGGTTAATCATGCTTGGTCTGCTTGCGGTGATCGTGCGCAACTGGATGCTGCCTTGTCACTGGCTACTAGACCCACCACAGACGACCTATTCGCGATAGGCAGAAGTACTGGATTCCAGCCATGACTGGATCTCCGCCCCTCGCTCACTTAACAAGACTCAACTGGTTGGTGCGATGGCTCGCATGGTGAGTCAAAGCAAGTTTACCACCGAACAGTGATAAAATGGTCTGCCATTGCAGCTGGTAATACATGGTGAGATCATCAGCTAAATCAGCTACTGTAATAAATGGTGATATAAGTGATAGCTGGTAATGCAGCTGCACTTATTCAAATGATCTACCAATAAATGCAGCTGTTGAAATGACCATTCCCCAGCTACGGTGTCACCCCGTTCCCGATCGACCATGGAGTGCCAGTTCGTACTAAATCACACAACCAAATGTTGGTTGCTTGCTTGGTTGCTTGCATATATCCACTACTAGTGTTGCTTATTATCCCCTATTATCAACCATTACTGTAACTAGCCAGTTAACCTTTGGTTGCTTGCTTGGTTGCTTGCTTGGTTGCTTCGTTGGTCAGTTCCATTGTTTCCAGGGCACTTCAACCTGGGGCGGCGTCACCCTCGTCCCCGTTCCAGCCCAAGACCCGAGGGACCGTCACCCTTCTCTCGCGCGGCTCGGGCTCTTCCAGCCAGAAGTCCTGCCCCAGCAGCCACTAACTCAGCTATGGGTCGATAGGAACCAACCAATCATGGGGGAAAATAGCCAACAATAACAGGGAAAACAATGGTCAATGATGGGGGAACCAGGGGTACAGGGTTTTGACCCATAGCCACTCAACTGGGACTTTCAGACAGCAGGCAACCTCCTTGGAAGCATCGGCCGTGACCGTACAACAGAAACCAGGATGAAAACATCCATGCCCCGATACGAACGAATAGATCTGAAACTTGCTACAAGGTCAACAAGTATTGCAGCAAGCGCGACAGTATGGAAGTAGAAACACCAGCACCAAAACGAGCGCAACGCAACAGATTTTTGAGTAAAATTGGAGAATGTCATTTATGAGCGACGGTCAATGTTATTTGCTTGGCTCAAGGTCATTTGGATTTGGTGAATGCAGTATCGTTTTTCCAGGGTTTTTGGCACTTCAGATGTCTATTGTGTTTGGTGAGTGCATTATCGTTTGTCAGCATTTTGAACCAATTTCTGAAAGCCTACGACCGACCCTCCAAAGATAAACATGATAATGATAATTTTGGCTGTAGTTCATATGGCAAAGATCTACAGGCCCCTCAATGGATTTCCAAACACATGGAGGAGATCATTGGGATATCACTGTGAAGGCACAAAATCATCTTTCTATTTCTTCTTTGTCTGTAAAAAATGAGCAAAAAAGGTACCTGCACAGGTGTTGGATGCTGTTCAATATGGTAAAACCATTGGTTGACAACCCTTGTGTTGTATGCTCAGATCATCCACATTCATGTATGAAGTCGTCATTACTGCCTTCTGAAAATGATAGTTGATTCAAGGCATTGGTCATGACCCCTGGGAGCATTGATAATGAGTGTCTCCCTGTTGCCTCCCTATCGAAAACGATCATTTGTAGAGCAAGAGTTGTTTTGACCATTCATCAATGCGGATACTTCCGTACTTTTTCACTAGTGATCCAGCAAGAAGTTGCCGAATTCTGATCATGGTGTGTATACATAGACAAGCGTGAAGTAGCTGCTGGTAATCAAAAACACCTGGTTACCATGTTACCTCGACAAGTAACCCAAGAAAAGGTCGGTAATGAATCTTGAGCGGCTGTTGACGGCCATAAAATTTGACGCTGCGGCCAAGCACGTCTCCAGTTTCGGCCAACCGCTGTGGAGGTGCACCAACTGATGATTTTCATGGGAAATGGCAATGGCTCTTCACAGTGAATGAATAATATGATTTACAGTATGATGTTAATAATAGGAATGTATAACACTAGTGAATAATAGTGTATGATATTATTATTCACTAGTACTAATGATACTGGTACAAGGTTGACTTGAACCATCATCATCATAGTGAATAATAGTGAATGATAGTGTATATATCAAAAAACAACATTGGGGCCTAGAGTATAAAATCGAGCCTTCTGCTTGATGATCAACAAGAAGTTCGGTCTTGAAGTGGAGTACCACTGTGCATCATTTCAACCAGGTGCCGTTCTGCTAATTTTTTCCAGGGGCACCACCATCACCACCACCACCACCACCACCCACCCGCCCACCCACCCATCCGCCCCCACCACATGGCCCCCCTCCTCTGGAGGAGACAAGGTGGTGAGCTTGGAACTCACCGATGATCTCGCCGAGTCCAACCTTTCCAAAGCCACACCGATGCGCCTGACGCGGACCGGGCACGACACGGTGAGTTCCTTCCGGTGAGTTCCTTCATTGCCAACGTGCGAAACGGGATATCTCACGCACTCAGCGAAATGTCATCCCTTTGCAAAATCATTTTTCGTTTATGGTGAAAGGACCGAGGTACTTTTTGCAGCTGTGCACAGCAGCTTGCACGAGGGTTGGAAGATCAGCAACTTTGGAATGAACAATTTAACGCGGAAACGGTCACTTGTCGTAATTCCCATCACCATTTCCGATGTCACCCAGAGTTGCTGTAGACACATTTGGTGGTGAGAAATCCTCCGATTTGAGTGTTTCACACTCGTGCAGCTGCTTGAAGCTTACAGGACCCGGATTCAACGGGTTGGGGTACCCCCAAACAGCAGAAGGAAACCCAGGTGATAGGATAGGGGTCCCGAACAAGCAAAAATCAGGATTTTTACAAGGAAAACAAGCCATGTTGCAGGTACATCATGTGCAAAAACACACACACACACAAAAAAAAAAAAAAGCTTGGATTTGATAGTGGGTCTGAAGTCGGAACACCCACAACCACCACCACCAGACCACGACGCCGCCTCGCCTCTTGGCCTTGATAAAGTCCTCGTCTGAGATGGTCTGCGTGTGCTTGGCATATTCATCGGGGAAAATGTTGCCTTAGCCAACCAAGGCGGATCGGGAAACGCGAAAATGCCGTGTCAGAAATCCAACCACAGAACCAACCAATCAACCAACCAACCAACCGACCAACCAACCAACCGACCAATCAACCAACCAATCAACCAACCGACCAATCAAGCAACCGACCAAGCGATCAACTAGCCAAACGACCCCTCCAAACTAACCAGCCAAGCTAAGGGTAAAATCACCAGCCACTGCTGAAACCCAGTAGCGAATAAACTCCATGCGATCGACGTAGCCATCCTGTAGCGCAGCGTATCCGTTGAAGCCAAGAAAATGCGCTGCTGAAATATGGGTGTGGCCTAAAATGTTCATACCCGTTGGTGGCTTCTCTTGTGTAAAGTAAGGAACGTTTTGGGAAGATTTGGGGTGATGTTCCCATGTACCCAAACCGTTCTGCTGATGGTTCCCTCCAGCGTGACAAAACAATGATCTTATTTGGACATCCATGGTTTGAGAGTAGCAAATGTGTTCCATTTTCGTCAGGATTGCTGGAGGATAGCTATTAAGAGATTCGGGACCAAGGCAGGGATAATCCCCACCTCAGAACTGCCACAGGGTTTCCACCACGTGAGACTGTCAACATACGCATGGCAAGTCTGGAACCGTCACAAATGGCATGCTACAGTATTGCGGTCGTTGGAGCCAATGTGTATATATGTTTGTGGTTGTTTGGGGTACTGCCTATCCCAGTCAAGGTGTGTTTCCAACGCCTCGACAACATCACCATCAGTTTTTCTCGCAGGATTTACTGTATGTCTGATCCCAAAAGATGCTTCCCGCGAAAAACAACACACAGTCCATAATCCAATGTAAACTCCATACGGTGGTTTCTCAAGTCATAGGGGTCCTTTCAAATCATCCACTATTTGCAATTAATAAGAACAAACCAACTGTTAAATCATTGACATATCATTGACATACCAATCTTCGTTGCTGGACAGCCGGTCGCGGTCAACCTCGGCATGGTTACCACCCAGCTGAGATTCAGGCCTAACCCCTACCATCCGGGTAGTACCTTGGACGAACCTGGGGCTCACCTACCTGGTGCACAAGAACCATATGGAACTATACCATCATCTGCGTTCGCTTATGATTTTTTCAAGTTGTTACATTCATGTAGTTCTTATGGTCATCAACAGGATCTCTAGGCTTCATTTACAGAAAAAATATTGACTACTCAGTTGTTCATGGAACAATGTATCACATCAGCTGGTGTGACAGCCTAGTTGTGACAACCTGGTACTTTTTGACGCTTCCCAATCGATGTCCCCAAACCTGTTGGAATCCAACCTGCGCATGTGAGAACTGTTGGTCATATCCTGCTTGGCTTGTTGGCTCGTGGTGGTTGACCCACCCACCAACCAACCAACCAACCAACCTACCAACCCACCCAAGTAATCAACCCGGTCCTGGTTCATGTCCAGGAGATGGAACAACTTGGCCGCTGTCTCAACAGTAACGCCAATCCCTCAAAGCCACAGCTTTCGACCCCGCAGAATGCGGTTGTCACGGCTTTCTGGTGGTGGCTGGCTATTCGTGGCTAATGCCAGTGGGTGAAGTTGAAGACCTGTTGGATTTCGTATGTGGTACACTTTTTCCTTGTGTGTCTTCCTACATTTCGAAATACCATTCCCCATATACCACATTGGTATCCAAATGTCTGGAACTGATGAATGTGTGGGGGGTTGTCGATCTGCAGGTGCTACGCAACAGCTGCGGAGATCGAATGGTGTGATTCATGGTGACCAAGTTGATGGTTGAACAGGTGTTTGATTGATTGATTGATCGATCTATCGATTGATTGATTGCTAACTTGACAGGCTAAGTTGATCGCCAAGTCGATGATCGTTTATGGCGAATTGATGATTGACCACTAGTGACAGTAGGTTCATGGACCATTGCTGGGTCTGGGTCATTCATGGTCAGTTGATGACGCTTGATATACCCAAGAGCAGACTGGCCAAGAATGGCATAGCCCTCGAGTGGAACAGTGGACAATCTGCAGCTGCAGAGGTCTTTTCTAAACACGGGGCTCCCAACCCGGTCGCCTTCCCTAAGAAACTCCGATAAAAGTTAGGTGCTCTGCTTCCCGGCGATCACCACTGGGGGGCCACCAAGGGTCTGCCTCAACACTTCGGTGATTGTCCACCGAAATGGGGGTTTCAGGATCAATGATAGGGAATCACCGCGAAAAAAGTTGGATTAAACAACTACTATATGGTGGTTTCTCAAGTCATGGGGGTACCGCAAACCTGAATGGTTCAAAATTACTACATAAATATTTATGTATATATACATATATACATATCTACATATATACATATATAAATAATCAATATTGGATGATTTGGGGGTACCCTTATTTTGAGAAACACTCAGCTGTTTGTTATGCTCATTTGGGGATCATTGATCTATCGCCCGAGGTAGCTGTTACACAGGAAATTACGAAATGAAACTAAGAATGCGAAGCTTAATCGTCCAATATGTTGAAGCATACTTCCAACACTGAGCGGCCTTGCCAGAGCTAGATGATGAAATGATTGCAGAGGAGTGGTGCACAACTGATGCACCTAGGGGTACAGTTCCACAGTTCCGCTGCTGGTGTCAAGGGTCTCATCTGGCGAATCAATTCAATAAATTCACCCAGGTGAAGGTTCCCATCTGAATCGGCATCAGCATATTCCTCGCAAGGTTGAGCGCCCAGGTTCACCGACAAACATGTCTTTGTTCAAGGTTGGTTCATGCAGGTTATATAGCCACAAACCCAGATGTGCACGAGCGTAGCCAACTACGAAACCGAATATGGATTTAGGCTATACTTTCATTTTTTGCCACCTTCAATCTCCCGCAAACAAGAATAGTGAATCATCGCATGAGACAAGCATAATACATAAAAACACGCTCCTTGCACCCTTGCTAAACTTTGCTTACTAGATCTTCCAGGTACTCTTATCATGATCCCCTCTAGTGAGCACTCTAGTGAGCAGTTGCTTGTAGTCCCTCAGTGGAGAAGCTACACACTCAGAGCCTCTTGGGGGAAGCAACTAAGATGAGCCCAACAGATCGAACTTACAAAACAAGCCTTTCCTGAGCTGTGACACAATGGTTGGCTAAGTTTTGGTCACAATAGTCTGTAATGTTACGCATGTATACACATATATATATATATATATGTATACATCAAACTTGGACAGGGAAATGCCGGCTTGCGTATGCATACATATGCATGTGTATATATATATATATATATATACATGCATATGATTACGTCTGGATGTAAGAACAGCAAAAAGAAGTGGCTGTGACCACCATGGCCGCTGCATCTTCCATCATTGTGGCAGGGTCTGCTGCTCTGCTGGGACTCTGCTGGGGCTTTCATGTGAGGTGATGTCTTCATGACGCTGTGGAGTGAAGAACTCGCCAGCATTTTGTGTGGCGTCAGGTCATTCAGAACAAAGCTTCCCCTGAAAGATGCCGCATTGATGGTTCAACTACCAGTGTCTAAGACCTCCAAAAGCAACTGGATGTTGGATGTCTGTGGACGAGCTCCATACATCTACTGATCAGGAGCAGAATATGAAATTCAACCATCCCTAAGGCTGGCAAATGGTACCTGGGTGGGATATTCAGCAGCCAGGATGGCTATGTTAGTTCCCGAAGACTTCAACCAATGAGTAGATACAGTAGAGATACAGTAAATGTGGTCAGCATTGTCAAATACATATAGTAATTGGATATGAATCGAGTCAATAAAGTTAATGACCTCCTTGACTCATTGGTCAATTTCTCGGAATTTGACCGAATTACAACGAACCAACAAGGACAGCATTCCCCATAGCCCCCCCCGGTGCGCATCGCAGGTGCACAACAAGCGACAAAGAGATGTTCCATGTCGCTAAAGCCATAGCCCCACTTGGACAAGGCGTTGCGGAGCCGGGTCTTCAGCAACATCTCCTCGTGTGGCCGGACACGGATACGAGACCAGCATGGCCTTTGTGCAGTGCTCGTTTGGGATCTTCCCTTTCCAAGTAACTCATTTCTATGGTGATACCCCACTGGTTGGTCAACCCCCCCTTTTCTCACATCCGATCCTTGGGGTGTTTGGGAATGGCTGATTTGTATGATCCTGAGAGGTCCCTTTGTTCAGACCCATTTTGGGATGGTTTGCGGCTTGACCATTCCCCATAGAGTTGGTATATCCCCTGTTTTTGTTGATCACCGTAATTCCTCGATTATCAACCACCAGCTAATTCACCACCAGTTGTTCATCATCAATGAGACACGAACCAACCATTCTTGTTGGCAAGTATCCCCGAGTATTGTTGATTACCCTCTGGTAAACTGACCTGGCCGTGGAAATTCCGCCATTTGCAGCCAGTTTCTCAGCTTGCCAAGTAAAATGGCAATTTTCTGCTGCCATGTTAGCTTACCAAGGGGTAACTATCAGATTCGCACAACTTCGTGACGAAGGAATCAGTTGATACTCCGAGGCACGCCACGTTTTTGCCACGACTGGTTGAACTCGTGGCCAATAATTCCAACCTGAGAGCGACCGGATGTGCGTTCCCGGTGGCCTGTTCCCGTTCCAGGAGAAGTCATGGCCAGTTGAACATCGAATCCCAGCTGTGAACAGCCATGGTGAACCAAATGCGACCCTCCGGACATCCCTGCATCCCAATCCGTGAGAATGCTTGCTTCATAATTTCTGTGGGAATAGCTATGATGTAATCAAGGTTCATAGCTATACATTCACATAGTTGATCGCGATACTATCCGAATTATGAGAATGATCGGATTCCCACAATTGTCATGGCTTGCCTTGGTGTTCCGGATTTCAATCCATTAACTTTGAGAACCGTTCCTTGAGACCGTTGGGTTGCTGGGCAATTTGAAACGGAGAAGCCCCAAGCATCTACCTTCGCACCCTTTGTGCTGCACACCTTTGGGGAAACCACTGGGAGATGGATCGTCTCCGGGGAATCCAGCTCGAAAGTTCAGACCTCCTGGCCCCTTCTGACGGACCCAGCAGGTTCCACTTGAGAAGGCTCCACTTGATGCTATCCAGGGAGAGGCTATCCATGTGATTGGCATTATTGGCTGGAATCCCTGGTTAAGTGGGACAGCCATGCGTCGGGATGATCCCGTCATCCCCAATGAATCCCTGTTTTTCGTTCGAATCACTGCACTGTCAAGCTGATGAACTCGAGCTGTATGAGACACTGTTCGCTAGCGATTTTCATGTCCGCTACCTCCAATCTGGTTGGTTTATCACCACAAATAGTAAACGTTGGATGATTTCGGAGTCCCCCATTTTGAGAAACACCCATATGCGAAGACTGGTGCCTAGTGCTCTGGAAGAATTGCACAAAAAACACTTGCTCGTCCCTTGACAACCGAAAATGTATTTTAATAACTCATCGCTCCGGCTCACTAAACAAAATTGAACAACATGTTGGAAACTGTTCATTGACTGCGGTATGGAGGTTGCCCGTGGGGCTTCCGGGAAGAGACAATCACCACCTCTTCTAGAGTCACCATGGCTGTTCTCGGGGCAAACTTTGCCAAGCAAATTCGATTTTCACTCTGAGTGAGTGAAGCAGAATCGCCAAGAAACCAAAATGATTTCAGCTTGATCCACACCAAAAGAAAGATCTGGTTTCACAAAATGGGGGTAGCCCTAAATCATCCTTTATCAACAATTTGTAGAAATAAACCGACCATTTCTTCAGTCCCCCATGCTGAGAAACCACCACATGGATCAAAAGACCCTTCTTTGGGGAAGAAAAGTGTTGGCACACCCGAGCAAGCCAAGCCACAGGCAGCGCTAGGAACAGAACAGAAACGAATGTAAGGAGCGAGACAGTCAAATAGCCTGGCAACCAAAAAGTGAAAGAAGCATCAACTGATCAAAAGCCAAGTTGGCTTTTAGTTCAACTGCCAGTATAGTTTGCTACTAAACTGTACTGGCAGTCATTTGCTATTCGCCACCATGAATGAAACTGATCAAAATGATGTTTCAAAGAAATGTTTGCAGTATAGTTTTAGTTATGGGATTGCCTTGGGGATCCCCAGGTTTAGGTCCGACATGGAAACCCAAATTGCGTTGTCATTCAAATATCATTGGTGAAACCACTGTGGGTTCGGAACTTATGTGGGCCACATCAATTGGTAGCTTCACCACGATGTCAAGGCTATGGTTCACTCCGGTCGGTTGTTGTTCATCCATGAGTAGCAATCTACAAGAGTTTCAGGAGGCAACAGACAGAAACATGTCACCTACTGCAACAGGTCCACAGGATGAAAAGTTTCAAGGCAGAACCGGCCCACCGGCCTCCAACTGATTCGGGGAAGTAGTCCCCATAGCCGACCGTTGTCATCGTGACCAAAGCCAGCCACAAGGCATGAGGCATGCTGGGTATATTGCTCCGATCCTCCTGTATATAGATGGAGGTTCCAAAGAGCAACACCTCAAGGACATCACGTGCAGGGTTTGGAACGGGTTTGGAACCCAATGATGATTCATGACACATGAGCAACCAAACCACCACACCAAAATGATATTTTGTTCAACCTGCTCCTGTGGAAAAGGGCCGCCGGATTTTGTCGCAGCTTGACCCAAACGTGGATCCTTGGTCCTGTGCCATCCATCTACCAGTCTTTTCAACCCGTGCTGTTCTGCTTTTGTTGGTCTCAATGGTTTGCATTCTCTTTGTGTCACTTGCAATGATCGCAACATTGCGGTCCATGATGTGCTCACCAGGCTTGTGACGTAGTTTCCCGTAGACTTTGGTTGAATCTTCCATTGTTCTTTACGTCGTTTGCAATTCTTCTGCCTTGGCCATCATTGACTCGATCGGCTGTTCAAAGTTCCACTTGTTCCACTTCAAAGGCTGAACCAATTCTACCGGGTCCATGAAAGTCTTCTAAGACGTGACCGAGGCTTTCTTGTTGCAATCCGCCAATCAAGATATGATGGGGTGTGCATCATGACAGTGGCAAAGGGGAAGCTTTGCGCTGACCAAATATGAATTTCCTCCTTCAATCCGGAACCCAATCCTTGACGGTTCTGGCCACCACGTCTGGATCAGGCAAATCACCCTTGTCAACTTTTTCAGAATCAAGGCAAACCCTTTTCCTCTTTTCTAAAGTAAATTCAGCACTGGATGTAGGGCGGACAGCGAGCGCCACAGGTAAGAAATATATATGATATATCTGAAAACATGAATTATATATGATACATAGTGCACATATATATATATATATACACATACATATAGTCAATGTATGAATTTGAACCCCAAGATTTATGCTTTCCCTGCCAAATAGATCTGCGTCAGGATCGTCCAAGGATGTCTCAGGGTACTGCAAATGCAAACTCAGCATGGGAAGTGCCAAACTTGGGGTCCCGGTTCCAAATCGTGCTTTCCAAAAATATACATTCAAAGCCATGGCAAAACTATGCAGAGGTATGTCCATGAACTGTGCCCCAAAAGAGCTGTTTTGGTCGGCAAACCACAAAATTTGGGGGTACACCATTTGTGAAACCATCCAAATCAAAATTTGACCAAAGAAGAGAATATCATGACCCGCACTATCACAGGCAGTCATCCTCGGTCTGACAACCTGACCCCAAGATGATAACATTTTGGATGCTTATCAAGCAAGTATCTCAGCTGTCATGAATGCCCAAGCCCCTCCGCATCAACCAAAACGACTAGTAGTCCATCCAACAGCATCATTCCAATAGTGAATCCCCTTTCAGTTTTAGGGTTACACCATGGACAATCACATCCCGGATGTGAAATGCCAGCCCCAACATGACACACCAAGGCATCAGTTGCCTACCAGCTTCACAGCGGCAACTGTGATGGTCCGAGCCGCTAGGAACAACATGATGTAGGTCAAGACCTTAACACAAGGTCCGTGGGCGAAGAGTTCCGCGGGGCTTGTCACAACTGGTCCTCACCTCCCTGGGCTTTGTTTCCTTCCCTGAATCTACAATCACTTGGAGTCCTCGTTGAGTTTTGGCCACAGCAAAAGCTGGGCCACGTGGTAGTGGCTGCGCCCCAGCGTTGCGACTGATGGTCAACCCAACTTATGGTAGCCATGACTTGATAAGTGGGTTCATATGGGGATGGACCTAACTATGGTTGGCTCCAACAACTACCATCGCAGGGGTTGCCATAATTTCCTCAAATACCCCCCAGTTATCCATGGCTTGATTTGGCTGTGGGTCAAAACCCTGTACCCCTGGTTCCCTCATCATAAACCATTACATTCCCTTCAAAATTGTTGGATGCTATTCCCCATTATTGCTTGGTTAATATTGACCCATAGCCATTTATGTCTGTGGCTCTTCAAAAATAATGCCGTAGATTTGCGAAGAAACCAAAAATGAGCAAACCATGGTGGTATTGCGGTGGCAAGGTGTGCTTGAAAACAGCCCCGGAAACATCATATAATGATCGTCTGACATCTTTACGCAGTGCTTTTCGCAACACATGTTGCGTCCACCAAACAATCTTCTTTGCCTCCCAAGAAAGAGTTTCAACAGGTCGCATTGAACCGTGACAGTTCATCAAGACATGCGTCGCACACATGCGGATTCCCAAGCATCTAAACATTGCAATGAAAACTTTACAGCAATCCATTCACAGGGGTGTTTGGCAATGATCTGTACAGATTGTGCCTCGTCTCTCTTCTGTGATCTTCGTTTTCGTTGATAGCAAGTTTCCTGATGCTTATCAGTAGACTGATTAGCTCTGTTTTTGATCATAGTTCTTTTGGTCTTGTCCTTCTTGCAGCAATTGATAAACAATCAATTACGATGAGGATGTACCCAGCCAAACAAAAATTGGTTCAACTCTCCTACCAGTAACACTAAAAACTAGGCCACCAGCTGATTTTCCGCCGTGGAACCCTTGCGGAGTACCGAATAATGGTTCACTGTCATCTGTATGTGTATATTCATTTATTTATTTGTTGATTTATTTATTTATCTATTTATCTAAAATTATATATATATGTATAGATATATATATATATATACACATATTCATATCTATAATGTATGCATATGGTAGTTCATTCACCGGTCTTTCGTCGGGTACCTTTTGAAAGTTTTGAATACACACCATGTCTATACTCTGTGAGACCCCAAGCAAACAACATTATTCATGTTGGATCGCATCCAAGTTTTCCAAATGGGGATGTCCACTTTCGCGTACTCAATCGATCTTTTTCAACCCTAGCACTTCGGATGCGCGAGCAGCGCGACGAACCACCGAGTACTACACAGCATAGCATTCGACAGAACAAAGAGCGAAGGCTATAGAGCCACACGGTGACCACACCTCACAAGGTACAGCAGAAAAAATCGCGAACGGTTGCACGGCGGCGACGCCGCCGCTCCCAAAAAACTACCACAGGCTGAGACATTGGGATTCAACAAGGTCGGTCCCAAAAAGCTATTCAAGTATAAAGAACTGGGATTCAACAAGGTCGGTCTTCACCTCCCAGATGCGTGATACACCATGGGTTTAACCCTGGTGACCCAGAAAATGTGGCGACTGCTTCTTGATATCCAATCAGTCTTAACTGTTGGTTGCGGATGTTGTTGGTGGTTCACTCCTAGTAGTCATAAAGCCTTGAGTTCAACAACCATCAGCATGAACCATAAGTTTTTCTAGGCAACCATTTGCTAAAACCCCTCAAACATAAGCACGAATCCCTTGAACTATGAACTTATAACTTATAAGTTTAACCACTACTGTCTTAACCCCTATTAATCTCTATCCCTCATTAACCCCTCTTAACCCCTATCAAACATTATCGATTCACCTGCCCATTACAGGATCAGTATGCATACCCTTCCTATCTTCCACCATTGCTGCAGGTCATTGCTGCGCCAAGTCACAGGCAGGGCTTCAGCTGACTTCGCAAAAGCATCCACTAACAACCTGGGGGTGGTCCGGGGTTACCAGCAGGGGTCGGCTTCCTGCCATGGGACCCAACGGCCAGGTGAGGTTGCAGCCACGGGGTTCGTTCAAGTGGTCGAAGTGTTTGTCGAAATGATTTATAATGGCTAATAGTGGTTAATGATCAAAAAAGGAGAAAAGAAAGAGAGAAATGACAAATGACGGTCTTCCTGCACAAATTTGAGTGAGGTTTCACGAGCTCCAGGAGAAACAAAAGAATCCTCGACTGCCTTCCAACCAAAGGTCCTCACCAAGACAAAGTCATTGCCAAAGTAATTAGTTGATTCCCTGGTCCTGTCTTGAGGCTAGAACACCAATAATGAGCGATCCAGCTGCTACTAACCCCTCAATATCCTACAGTAAATCACCTGCTATTTATCCTTCAACTGCAGGTGGTTGATTAAGATGGATCCACTACTTTGCATGTGATCCCAGCAACAAAGATTTTCGGCAAAAGGTGCAATCGAGGAAAAAAACCGTCTACCAAGGAACCAACCAGCCGTTATCAAAAATGTTGGCACTGAATACCTTTGACCAACCAATAGACATGGCCAACCATCAATCACCAAGCTTTGCCATTGTCGGTTTTGTGGAGGCAGGGTCAAACCACTATTGGTAAAATGCACAAAGAACTGGTGCTCAAAGTATGTTTGTGTATATTAAAAACCCCTGTGGCCCATTGTGAGCCCAGAGGTCGGACCAGCAACTTGAAGGATTCAAAATATCGAAGAAGTTTCATGCATCGCGCCAAGGGCAAGAACAACAACCTCAGCGGCACAGACACTTCGGGGGAGATGCGGGTTTGCCAGATCTACGCAAATCAATGGTGTGAATGCAGCCTTGCGAATACAAGCATGATTGTATATGGCGTACATAAGACTATGTACATGTCATGTGAGTGGGTACATACAAACCTACCATGTTGAAGCAAAAATAGGAGTCCCCTTGCCTTCTCAGAAAAGGGTGGGTGAAAAATTCCACTCACAGCGAATACAGTGAAGTTCAGTACGCTGGACAACACACTACCGCAGGGTCCCACTGGGGCCACTGAACCATTGCTGCAACTCAGCGGCAAGAATTGATGAGCTTTCCGCTCTGTGTAGGTGTCTGGCAAGGATTGTGCAAATCCAACCGCTGCCAACACTGGAAAGCCCATAGCAGAGAGCATGTCACCCCAGTTCATGACATCCGTCAGATACGATTTCCTCGCCGGCCGGTGGTGACGGCATTTCTCAGCCTCGCTCTATGGTGACTTTGGCAGTGGTGCTCTCTCGCAGATGAAGCTTGTAAGGTAAAATCATCTGTATATGTACCAATGGTGATGTTTTTCCCTGCGAAGTTCAACTACCAAAGCGGATCTGCCAACATCCCACAGTTTGGGAAGTGACCACCATCCCAGCCATGAAACTGCCATGAAAAAAGGGACGCCAAAAAACCGCTCCGCTAGTGGCCACGGTTCTTGCCATGGTGAGTGCTGGTGGTTTGCAACGAATGATGGCTGGTGCTGGTATCCTGATGCGTCCTGTCACATCATGCTGATGATTTTTGATAACCTGACCTGACATTCAGGAATGCTTGCAGGAACCAACACAACTGGCTGATGATTTGCCATGTCGAGACACTGGATGACCAGGGCGGCTGTGACCCACACAACTTGAAGGCTGTGAGCACCAACAATGGGACAGTTGTGGGATCAGCCATGGCCACTGAGGCATCCGGAGCCCCTGAGTAGCGACCCTGGGTGGCTACCGGTGCGTCCCAGCGGCTTTGGCGGCGCCGAAAGAAACCGCGCGAGAAACTCAACGAAGAAGATGGCATCGAAGATGATTTGAGCCACCTGCAGTCACTGCCCGGGCATGGGCATGTACTAAGCCATGACGGGTAAATCAGTGGTGACCTTTGCGAATAGAAACCATTGGTTGACTGGGGGTACCACTATGGCTTGGCACATACCCATATCCCTGCGGGCACAGATGGCTATGGTACATCAACCAATGATACCTGCCATGGGTAGCGACCCTGGGTGGCTACCGGTGCGTCCCAGCGGCTTGGACGGCGCCGAAAGAAACCGCGCGAGAAACTCAACGAAGAAGATGGCATCGAAGATGATTTGAGCCACCTGCAGTCACTGCCCGGGCATGGGCATGTACTAAGCCATGACGGGTAAATCAGTGGTGACCTTTGCGAATAGAAACCATTGGTTGACTGGGGGTACCACTATGGCTTGGCACATACCCATATCCCTGCGGGCACAGATGGCTATGGTACATCAACCAATGATACCTGCCATGCATCCAAGATTGTCAGAACCAACTTGGGAGGTACCCTCAAGACCCATATGTTGCCTTGCGATTGCACGGGTCCACGGACAAAAGCAGCTGAGACAATTCTGAGCCATTTGTGATCTTCCAATCTTTGCGCAAGACTCCACATCTATGTTTTATGTATATCAATAGCATATCTATACTACATATGCATGTGTAGATGCACCAGCATATCTATATCTATTCATCCACTGTCTATCCATCAAATCCATCACCAAATGCCAAGTTGGTGTAACTGGGAGCCGAGAGCGACCCAGAGCCCAACAAGATCAACTGTTCCCTTGATGTACTGTATCCTGCACCATGCTGTTTTCTCCAACTAGAGTTGATCAATCTTCCTACCTGCCGCCAAAACACTTAATCCTATCTACTGTACTACCCATACATCTATCCATCCCACTTCATTCATCTATACATCATGCATCGCTACATGTACATATCTATATATATAGATATATACGTATATATTTATATATTTGTACATATACATATATATATATATATTTATTTATGTTACTCCCCCCCCTGGGACCCACCTTTTTTCTTTCCCACTCAGGTCAATGGCTCAAGTATGATTAAGAAACAAATGCTCACTGTAAGTATATAAGCTAATAAATACATACTCAGTTGTATATATATATATACACATCCATTGTCTCATTTGTTTCCTAGTTTTCTTCTTGTATCTAATTATCCCCCTCAGTCTGTTCAGCTTATTGTTTATCTTCATTCTTTTGCCAAAGCTATTTGCTACATTCTTTATTTATTCTAAATCAAATAAGATTATCTTGAACTAAATTGCGCCATATTATGCCATAGTGCCTTCTTTAATGCCATATGGAATCATATAAAACTATGAGACACCATGGTATACTATATTGTGCATATTACCTTGTATAGAAACTATTGAAGCAACTGAATGGTATATTATACCACATCAGGCCATCTCAATCATATTGTACTTTTTTTTGCTCTAGCATATTATACTACATAATATTCTAGCATATCAAACCATATTAAGCAATATTTTTGCCATGCAATGCCATACTAAATTTTAAAATACCATATGAAACCTTGTTACACGATATTAAACACTATGTTACCTGAAAATATCGTGCATCATATTTTGCCTTTTCCGCTATACTATACAATACGAAACAATCCCATGCCTCAATTCGTACTATGCCATAATATACCATACTAGCCCATTTTTGACGAAATCAAACCATATTACATCCTATAGAGGGTATTGTACTGCATTTTCCCTTTAATATTACTGCGAACCAACTTTGATTTAAATCACAAAATGCTTGAAGCAATGCCATGCTATGCCATAGTCTGGCAGATCATACCAACTTAGTTTAGATTTAGCCAATTAAAAACCATATCGTACCATACTCTGTGCTTTTGTACCAGATTCTTTGCACACTATATGATATTCAAACAAATCATACCACATTGCGCCATTTGATGCCATATGCTGTAATCTCATACCATTTGGTGTAGTCTATTGCTGTATAATGTCACATTCCATATGTTAAAACATATCTTACAATATCACAAAAAGTTGTTCCATATAAAGCTATATCCAGCTATACTATACCATATTATGTCTTTACACCACATTGTACACCAAATGAAACCATACAATACATCATATTATGCCATTTCAAACCATGTTGTACCATACTGTGCCATTTCCTATCATATTTTCCATACTTTAGCATCGGGTGCCTGGTGTGGTATTTTCTATCATATTTTACTATATTTTAGCATCTGGTGCCTGATGCTATATCCAACAATATCATATACATTTACCATATTATACCACGTTTTGTCATTTGATGCCATGTGTCTTTGTATTTTACAACATAGTATACTCTTAAATCTCTAAAGAACATCAGATTTCACCATATCATGTAATTTAAGCCTACATTGTTGTATATGATACCATATTACAACATATTGTGGAATCAGTTGCTTTTTTTGCAATTTGTCATGGATTTGTGCTTTCATTCCTAGCTATGGAAAGGGGTGGTTAGAGATATACATATATGTCATATTATTGATATTTGGTTGCAGCCTACCATTTACTAGTGTTTTATTCACTCATGCCTTGGGCTGACAGGATTGAAGGACGAATAACCATATACATCTAATAAAAATGAGTGTATATCTTCCAACCCTGGCAAGTCTTGAGTTGGTCTTAAGACCTCCAGGAATCCATCCCTGGGATCTAAGGTTCAAGATTCAAGATTCTGGGGAAACTTCTTGGATCCAAGCCCTCGGATCTAAGATTCAAGATTCAAGATTCTGGGGAAACTTCTTGGATCCAAGCCCTGGGATCTAAGATTCAAGATTCAAGATTCAAGATCCCCAGAGGACTTCTTGGATCCAACCCTGGGATCTAAGATTCAAGATTCAAGATTCAAGATCCCCAGAGGACTTCTTGGATCCAACCCTGGGATCTAAGATTCAAGATTTAAGATTCTGGGGAAACTTCTTGGATCCAAGCCCTGGGATCTAAGGTTCAAGGTTCAAGAGTGGAGGAGGTTGGACCCAAGAAGCTCTTTGGGAATCTTGAATCTTGAATCTTAGATCCCAGGGCTTGGGTCCAAGAAGTTTTCCCAGAATCTTGAATCTTGAATCTTAGATCCCGGGGTTGGATCCAAGAAGTTCTGTGGGGATCTTGAATCTTGAATCTTAGATCCCGGGGTTGGATCCAAGAAGTTCTCTGGGAATCTTGAATCTTGAATCTTAGATCCCGGGTTTGGATCCAAGAAGTTCTGTGGGGATCTTGAATCTTGAATCTTAGATCCCGGGGTTGGATCCAAGAAGTTCTCTGGGAATCTTGAATCTTGAATCTTAGATCCCGAGGTTGGATCCAAGAAGTTCTGTGGGGATCTTGAATCTTGAATCTTAGATCCCGGGGTTGGATCCAAGAAGTTCTCTGGGAATCTTGAATCTTAGATCCCGAGGTTGGATCCAAGAAGTTCTGTGGGGATCTTGAATCTTGAATCTTAGATCCCGGGGTTGGATCCAAGAAGTTCTGTGGGGATCTTGAATCTTGAATCTTAGATCCCGGGGTTGGATCCAAGAAGTTCTCTGGGAATCTTGAATCTTAAATCTTAGATCCAGGAGTTGGTCTTAAGAAGGTCTTAAGACCTGGTCTGAGAAGGTCTTTGGATTCATAACCTTGCCAGAAACCTGTCAAAAAATCCTTTATTTTTTAAAGGGGAAAAATAAGCAAAAACACTGCAAATACCAGTGAAAAATGGAAAAAGGTGGGTCCCGGGGGGGGGGGGTACCATATTTATTTATTTATTTGTTTATGTATGCACTTATACATGTATTGACTTATTCGTTTAGGCGGGTCAGAAGTCTCCACCACTGGAGAGCACCTAGAAACGAAGAGAGAAGCGTTTGTGTTGGCATGTGTACACCCAATTTTGGGTACATTGCCAGGTCTCGATTCCACTATATTATACATGAATGAGCCTTCCTCATGTCTGCCATCTGGGGTTCACCCTTGCCATCGAAAAAGACACTTTCCAAGAATCACCAGGTAGCACTACAGCAAGACTGTCCCTTGGATCACTGTGGGGTTGCACCCCCGGTTCCACCATGGCGCTTTCCGCAGTCCCTGCCCGTGGCCTGTTTGAAATCGCCCTCGAGCACTGCCACATCACTGATGCTGAAGGTTGTAAAGGCTAAAGATGTGACAACCTCGGCCGCTTCGAACACGTCAAGGGGCTGTCCAGGGCTACTCCCAGGAGAACAGCCCTGGATTTTGCTCCAAAAGTTGGAATCTGCATAGCCAAGTAGAGAAATCACACGAAGCCACAGGGAGACTTGATACGTCCAGGGGTCCAGTAATTGGATCGGGAAACAGAATCTCACCTTGGAAGGTGCGGCTGGGGTACCCAAGTCAGGCCTTGGGGTACCAGCAATGAATTTATAGCAACCAGCCATAATAGGTTCATAATAGGTTCAACCCAATCATCCTTCACAGCAATCATTTATAGCAACCAGCCATTTTGGCGTTCCCCGATTTTAAGAAACCCTCAAATCACTAAGCAATTTCAACCATTATGTGCCCTATCATTAACCACTACTAACTGTCAACACGAAATGATAATCATGAACGACAGTCATCATTCTCAACAGTTGCCCATCAAGAAAGGGATTGTCAACCGGCTCCTGTACTACACTTTGGTAAACCAATATGGCAATGGAAACTCCACCAATGATGAATGGTTTCACAGGGTTTCTCTATAAGATATGGTGATTTTCCAGGGTTTCCCATGGCTTTCTTATGGTTTTCCTGTGGTTCCCCATGGTTTCCCTATAGTTAACTAGCTATGAACACCCTTTGAAACCGCTACCAAGGAGATCCTCGCAACAGCGTTTTAGCGCAAGTTGTGAAGATCAGGATGTGCTGTGTCGCCTGTGCTTGCATTCAAGGGTGGGAGATACACAAACCCCCCATGAATGGTCCAATAGTGGTGTTCTTAAGAAGACTTCAGCGCTCGCAATGCTTTGAACAGTGATTTCGAACGACTTTATCATTCTTCTTCAAGAAAACGAGTCCCTGATCCGGTATACCCTGTGTCATGATCCTGGTCAGGTGACTCAATGTTCCCCCCCCAGCCAACTCAATCCAGCCACCTCCATGTTTCCCCCCAGCAAAACCTGAATCTTGGCGAACCCCCCATGACAGGTGCATCTTACCCAAGTGAAGAGCTGCCACCAGAGACATGGTAGCGTGGGGTGTAAGCCATGGCTGCTGAGCACTTGGGGCACCTGCACATCCCCAGGACCTTTTCGCACAGCAAGCAGACAGGTGGTCTGGGGGCATAGCAAGCAAGGAAGACCCAGGATACCCCATCGTGACAACTGTTCAGAGGGAGACTTCAGAGTCATCACCCTCTTGTAAATTGATCTGGCAATAGAAAATTCACCATTTCTGGCTGATTTACTAGGGTGTCCAAGAAAAATGAGAATTTTCCATTGCCATCTTAGTTCACCAGAGGGTATCATCCTACATGAAGCGGCAGCACCTTCGGTAAAAAGCCGCCAGTTGGTCAGTGAATTACACGTCGTTCACCGTCAAGCAATCTCGGCTGGTCCTTGTTGGTTGTTAACTATCAGTCATCACAGTTGCAGTTGGTATTCAAACAACAATTATAGTTCATATCTGCACATATTTTCTTGTATCTATTTATACATATATATATATAGATATATACATATATTTCTTAATTATCTATTTTATTTATTCATCTATTCATTCATTTTGATTGGATCATCCCTACTATTGCTCGTTTCTAGCGCTTGTGAAGTATCTATTTCATCCCTATGAACCAACCAACAGCTGGGAAAGCCAAAACGCCCAGCCCAAACCAAGGCGGGGCACCAAGACTTTCAGGATGTTCGATATGACCCAGGCAGTGGCGCTGGACCTGCACGACACTGAGACGCGATGTGACAAGCTGGTTCATCATGATGTACACGCGGCAGGATCATGATTCTGGTGATGAGTGGTTGATGAATGGTTGATGAATGGTTGATGAACGGTTGATGAATGGTTGATGAATGGCGAGTAATGATCAATAAACCATTGTTTGATCATGATCGATGAAGGTGTATGACGGTGGTGTCTTTCATGATCAATGACAATCATGAATTGTTTGACAATGATCAATGATGCTTTCTAATAGCGGGTCCGTGCTTCACAATGGTCATTAATGCTTGATGGGGATAGTGATCGACCAATCAACTCGCCACTGGAACTCCCATCCTGCTCAACCAGGGATAGGTCACCTTCCTGGTTGCTGAATGTTGTTGGAATTCATGATGGAGACTCCCCCGACAGGTGGTAGTTCACCCAACGTGGTTTACTATAGTAATACACCAAGTTATAACTGGTTAGGGGTGTTGGTACGGCTTGTGCAATGCCGGTCTGATCACTATTTGGGCAGCATGATTGCTGATTGCGCCAGCTGCAGTCCTCCCGCCCAATCACAAAAGACTCATTTTTTCGTCAATCATTGTGATTGGAATGGTCATGAGTCAGGCACCTATGTTTTTAAGAGGCTGATGATTCGTACTTGAAGGTGAACACCGGAAAATATTACAACGGGGTGACCATGCGCTTGGAGAGCTTGGGGCTCTTTGCGAGCGGTGCAAGCAACTGTAGCCTTCCAGCAGACAAATGATCCACCAAATTTGGCTGAAGGTTTAAAAGTAAAATTGTCACCCTGTTCTTCACAAAAAATGAAGAAAATGGTCTAGGGTTTTGGAGCAAAGTGTCGAGACTCTTGCTCACCATGAGCTTTTTAGCTCCTCTTCATCAACAAGCTATTCCCAGCAAAGAAGTATAGCACAAAGAAATGCTACTCTATCTTGATATATCACCCAGCCAGAGACGTGGCACACTCTGCCAACAAAGTGATTTCTTGCATTTTGCATATCGAAGATGGGTGTCTGGTATTCCGAATTTCCATCCCACCCTGGCCACCCTGTCGATTTCAATCTGGAGCCAGTGCCCCAGCATTTTGGGATTGTGAAGCAGTGCAACCGTGGAGTAGGCCACCACTTTTCCCACTGCACCTGGGATCATCCAGCATCTCCCAGACGTAATCTGAATAGGATCGTTCAACCAGCCTCAGATGCCACGCGTTGTTCCTACGCCATGGGAGTCCCATGTGATTGGAGTTTTGATGTTTGTAGCACCTCAGCGTTGGTGGATTCCTCCAACTCTTTGGTACAAAAGCGGTAAAGCATCCTAGTCGTTCAACAAGTGACTGGCCAGAGGTAGGTGTCCAATCATTAGTTGGAACGTGGCCGTTGGAACATGGTTAAAACTAAATGTTGTGGTTAGGTTCTGCTTGTTCTGATCAGGTAGGAATCCTGCTCTTGGTTGTGAAAAGTCTTTGGCAATAGTCTGTTCACCCTCTGACTATCCAACATGGCAAGCTGCGCATCGTCAGCTATTGGCCACCAACTGAAGCCACCAACAATGAGGAAACGCCTTTTGCTTCTCAACCAAAAGCAGCATGGTCTTCTCAGATTCTTTAGCTGTTCTGATGATTCGTTCATAGTTCCTACCGATAGCCAGTGATCAACGACAACGCTTTCCCCGGCACCGCTATCAATAACGGCAGATCAGCAATCTGGGACAAGAGCACAAGTCCAGCAGCTGCGAACAGCAAACAACTGACACGCACAGCGATGCACAGCGATGCACAGGGTATCAAATCCAGACATTTCGTACATTTCATGCTTCCCCCGACTGTCTCATAAACTCTGACTGCTTTTCTCTTATATGGCTGTGGGTCAAAACCCTGTACCCCTGGTTCCCCCATCATTAACCATTGTTTTCCCCCATTATTGGTTGATTAATATTGACCCATAGCCATATGAATCTGTTCTTTTTTCGGTCCCATGCCAACTGCAAATGGGCTGGCTCCACTTGGCCAGGCACCGGATAAAGGGCTTCATGTCAACGTCATCCATGGCCTTTACCTCCTGGAGATCGGAAGCATGGCACCTGTCGCGATATGTATGCATATGTGTTTAAAAATAAGTCTACATCTATTGGTTCCATTATCTATAGACGTACAAATCTAAATAGATACATGAAGTGCATATATGTTTCTTGATTTGTTTATGAATCTATGTGTTTGTCGATTTATTCGTATATTCATCCATGGATTTATCTATCTATCTATCTATCTATCTATCTATTTACTTACCTATGTATCTATTCATTTGTTCATTTGTTCATTTATCTATTCATTCATTCATTCATTCATTCATTCATTCATTCATTCATTCATTCATTCACTTACTCATGTATCTATCGATTTATTTACAGTATGTATCTTCAGACGTTCATATTCTGCATCAAAGTAAAAATATGTATTGACTTTTCAATCTGCAGGGATACATATCATATCATTACATCCGTTCTCAGGGGTTACCAGATTTGTGTGAACGCCTACACCAAGCCCCTGATTTCAGACACCGGAGTCTTATCATGCAGAATATGCTGGCATGTCCTTGTCCGAAGCATGTGTCCGTGTGAGAGCCTGTGTCGCTTGAAGTCTTGGACTCTTCAATCCTACATTGGTGTTTCTCAAAACGGGTGTTTCTCAAAATAGGGGTACCCCCAAATCATCCAATATTAACCATTTATAGTACTAAACCAACCATTTTTGGGGTACCCCTATTTTGAGAAACAACCAAATAGGGGTATCATCTAATTATTGACCATCTAAAACAAAAACCAACCATTTTTGGGGCTCCCTATCTTCAGCAACCACCACATGTCTTGCCAATCTAAGAATTCCAAAGCTAGCATGATGCATTTTCTCTGCAAGTCAACTAGCTCCCTACCACTGGAAAGTGCACTTGGGCGATTCCATGAGCACAAAAGGGGAATGTCCCACTACTTTCATTCCATCAATCATTAGTTGTTCACAAAGGCTTGAACTGAATTCTGCATATATAGAACAGAAATAATAAAACTTGAATTCGACTGCTACCTTTCATTTCGTGCCGTTGACACTGCCTTTCCAAAACTGGCGTCCGCCAGCGGAAGAAAATCAGTGACCAATCTGTAGAGCGCTCCTGGCACACCTCTTTGGCATGTAACCTCCGGGCAAAGTTCAAATCCATCATCTTCAAATTCCTAAGGAATCTGAGGCATGGCGTGATGGTGGCCATGGAAATGATTCACGGAACTGTTGACAAAGGGGGGGTTCTCAAAATAGGGAACCCCGAGATCATCGAATATTGACCATTGAGAGCAATAAACCAACCACTTTTGGGGGTACCCGCATTTTGAGAAACCACCCGCCTCCTTGAGGAATCTTCGGATTCTTTTTGGGAACAAAAGAATTGAGCTCTGAGTGAAAAACTTGAACTCTTCCGCCTGGGCTATTTTAACAGTGCCTATGATAGAAACAGCGGTATAAGAGATGCTTTTCTACCGCACGCAACGACTATACGTTTTTGGACGGTAGCTCAGTATCATTGGGGTATAGCTGCGCTCGCCGAATCGCTGAAAATGTCCAATTAATTTGTTAACCAATTCGAGATGTGCAGCTTGGGAAAACGAGCACAGCGCGAGCACCAACCCCAAGTGGTGCTGGAGCTAGACCCCTAAACCATCCAAGCCATCAGTCATTTATAGTAACAAACCAACCATTTTGGGGGGTCCCTTGAGAAACACCCAACTGGTTATCTTTTGTGGAGCCCCATATCTTGAGAATTCCCTCAGTGCTCACCTAGTGACTGTGGAAACAAGTCACAGGAGCCCAAAAGAACTTTCCCCCAAGAGGGACTCGGATCTTCCCCTCGCAACGCAACCAATTTGGCATACCTCACAAAGGGATGTGAGAAATAGCTGGTACAAACCATCATGATGTTTTTGACAGGGCTGCCACATCAGTGAAACTATGATGGGTTATTGGCATTGGTTAGATTTCTCCTGAGGGGAGTTAGTCCCATGCACACACATAGATCTTCACCTACGCCAGTTGCATGCTTTCTGTTCAAGGTTTCAGATTGTGAGGACATTTGGCAAGAATGATGATGATGATGATGATGATGATGATGATGATGATGACCCAAAAGGTTGTTGTGATATTGCAAGTAACGACAGTCATTCATGATAGTAAGATTAAGTGACAATGATCAAAACGAAGATGGCGATGTCAATGTCATGTACTACTAACTAATTGGTGATGACAATGATGGTTTCAACTGTGGGCACTTGCAGTTCATGAACTGTTATGCTTCAGCAGCAGTAATAGAGACAATGCTACTATGTGTTATCTATCAACCCCTGTATGCGTATATTTGTCTACATATCAGAGCAAGCGTTACAAATGATGATGGTACAGGACTGGTTAAAAATGATGCATGGCACACCAAAACGGAGCGTTGATACTGACCCAGGTCGTCAAATCTGCCCTTTTTTGCGCCTGAGATTGATCCTGTTGGGATTCCTTACAACTTGGCTGTTCATAATCAGGTAGGTATGTGTCAATAATAGTGGTACCCCCAAAACCAATGGTTTCCACCCGAAAAATGATCATTTTCTGCTGTGGCCCGTTAGGTACCCGTCATAGCTTGGCACATACCATGGTCAACAGCCATGGCCCATGGCTTGGCACATACCTGTCACTATTGAGGAGCACCGGGCGACCATGGCCCTGGCCCTCCCAGAGCTGTCTGCTCGCGGTGCCGCTCCAAGGTTCCGTCGGGACAGCGCTCGATTCTTCGTCGTGGGCGACGCCGGCCGTGACGAAACATCCGATGGAGCACCGTCATCCACTGGCGCAGCCGAGCTGCGTGGGAACTGGTCCCGATGATCTAACTGGTCACCATTGGCCACCAACAGGGATAATCTATTGACCAGGATCTTAACCTTAACCACTGTGAACCAGGGATGAATGATCTCTTACTGCAAGCAGGATGGTTACTAACCACTGTGAGCCATTTGCAACAATATGTAACAACAATATGTAACTATACCACGATACTTCTTAACTGTACAGCTCAAAAACTCTCGACAACTAGCCATTCTGAATGACTGGCTCATTAGCTGGTGCGGCCCCTGTGTCGCGGAGAGGAACCATTGGCCAAAGCTCCGTTGATCGCTTGGAACGTGAGCGACCGCTACTTCAGTGGAAAAAACACCACAACTGAATCATGACCTAATCTGCAAGCTGAAGATATCAACCAGTTGATCACTGGATCAAGCCCACGGAGTCATGACCAAGAATACTGAAGACCTGTAATTACTACTACTCGGAAGTGGCACATTTTCAGAAACAATTTATCATCACAGATAATCACCAGTACCTAGGTGAGTCTTTATTGGTATGTCATTCCATAGTGTCATACCATCATGAAAATTCCATCATGGCATCCAGTTATGATCCCCAACACGCCAGGGTGGGTCACAGTGACAACTCCCAGCGATCGTTGAATACTCCCAGCCATCTGTTCGCTAGAGACATTAAGGGGTCAAGGAATACTTGAGGTAAGCAACATGATCAAGCATTGCAAAGCACAATCAACCACCATTGGCCATGATTATCCGACAGTAACCATCACTGTCAGTACAGTTTTTGATTTAAAGCATGTTCAACAGGAACCAGAAAGTGTGACTTCCAGCTTGCTAGACAACATACACATTTGGATGACTTGACTTGTCCAGTCAAACAGAATGAAGAAACACATCAACTTCCCTCCAGCAGTCAAGATTTCCAGACAAGGCTACCTCAAAAACCAACTGTACTCGTATCTTTAACTTCCCAACTCCCACCGCAGGTACCATTTTATGGCGGATGATCTTCAATGTCAGGTGACACTACAAGACCCCTATGGTTGCTTGTTGATTGACTCATACACTCTTTATGGGTCCAGATCTGCTTGTCGCAACCGTTTCCTGCTGGGTAGACTGCTTGCTGCCTGTCACAAGTCGTTCATCCCAACCCGACGATTGTTGGCTGCCCTTCGAACGGGGGATTAAACCTCCCAGCCACGCCCAGCCCGGTGGCAACACCAATACACTCCCCACATTGTGTCTATGCTTATACCAGCCACGCCCCACACCAGCTCACTGCTTCTTCACACCTACGGTCTTCTCAGTACTACCCACCTGATATCTACAATGTACCACCACACAGCTGGCGTGTCTGGACATAAATGTTATCCCTGCATCATGTCTACTTTCTTGCTTATTGTTAGATGCAAATGCGGACTTTCTTTCCAGCAAGCACTTCTTTCCTTGCTATCTGCATACTAACTATATTAATGATATACTATGCCGACATAGCTCACATCTACTAAGTACCTGCCATAAGGCCGACGATACTGCTTCTATTGTCAAAGCTGCTTTACCTACCTGCTTTGTTGGTAGCTGCTTCAGTTTAAGAAGATCCAGTGCAAATCGGCCAGAAATCAGCAGGGTCCGCAAACCTACAAAAATCCTATGGGAGACCAGTGAACATCCAATCAAAATCCAGTGCTATCTTTGTCTTTGCAACCTTGGTGAATGGGTGAGGCAATGCTGGGATGCCTTTTATCATTTCCACCCACCGCGTTCAAACAAATCCACTAAGGATCCAGTAAATCCAGGAGGAACCCGGTAAGAATACAGCAAAAATGCAATAAGGTTCCGGGAAAAGTCCAGGCGTGTGGAAGAAGTTGGAAGTTGCTGGAAGGCTTTACGGCAAACTTGTTCCCAAAATGCAGCAGCTAATCTGAAGCAACCACTGTTGAAGCAGCATGCGAAGGGCCTTGAAGACATATGCACAATTTACGTATGTATAGACATTCAAATGTACACAGTATCTATAAATATAATTATATATATATATATATGAACATGCATTGAAATATACACATTATATACATAATACATCTAATTAATACACATATTCTCTATTTAAATCTATATATGTATATATATATATGTTTGAACATCCATTTGAATATGCACATTCTATATATATATATGTATGTCTATATATCTATTTGAGCATACATCTAAATATACATATTATCTATACATTCAAGTATGCATACTCTCTATCTAAGTCTATATACCTATATGAACATACATCGCAATATACATATTATCTATACATTCAAATATGCATATTCTCTATTTCAGTCTATATATCTCCAAAAACAAAAATTGAAATATACATGTTATATACTGTATATGCATTTGAAAATACATATTCGCTATATATGCCTATGTGAACATATCTATATATATATATACATACATACATACATATATATATATATATAGCTATTCATTTATTTGTTTGTTTCAATATGTATACATATATACATATATGTAACTCGTATTCCTTCCTTTCTACTTGTTTATCACAAGCATCATCTCATATACCCACCCCCACCAGGTCACACTGGGACCCACACTGGCCCGGCCTGGACTGGTGAGGCCGTTCGTCGTGTTTGCGGTGGCATTCTTTGGACTTTTGGGAAAGAAGCCCATAGATTCTATACCTGAGGAGTGCTAAATCGGCACCGGGAAGCACTGGTGAACCAGCGCTCGAACTCTTCACTGATTTCTGCTAGGACTGGTGCAGGCGTTACAGCGATCCTTGCAAGGCTAGAGATGACTAGAGTCTATAGAAGCAGTTCTCAAGTTTGGAAGTTTTGATCTGCATGAACTTCAGTACGACTCACCAACGCAGCGGGCCTGATGTGGCAGAGCTCATGGATCCTAAAGACTTGCGGTTCTTCGGGGATGAAGCAAAGCCGTTCGGGGACGTAGCAAAGTTGAAAGACTGCGTGCTCCTGTCAATGCTGAATGATGGAAGGTGACCGAGAACTAGCGAATAGATGCAAATACTGGGAGACATGACCTTTTGCAACATTTCTGGGTGGATTTCTGCCATTCCTTTGGCAAAAAAAGTTTTGGGCAGGAAACCACCCAGTTTCGGGAGGGATCTGTGATCTGCGACAGCCAAAGTGACATGGCTGTGTAAATCGTTTCCAACAAGAATGTCAACCCTCGACTTGAGACGAGTTTGAGGATGACCTGGGAAAGATCAACTAACCTATCCGGCCTCTCCAGGATAGCAAAGACCAAAGTTGCTGGGATCACCCGCTAGTTACACATCCTCTGAGCCGAATTGGGTTTCAACTGCCCCTAAACAGCAGTGAACATCCAAGATTTACAAGCCGACACTCAGCATTGCTCCAAATTTTGGATCTTGACCCAAGATATTCTTTAGAATGGATAAAACGTCAAGAATTAATGTGTACACTATTTGTGGAGAAGCCTGGTCCAGCACATCACATCGGTTTATTTGCTTTACGAATTGATCGTTCTCTGTTCAAGCAGCTGCCTGATGTGGCAGTGGCAATTGAACGAGGAGCCTTTTTGACTATGGGACGGGCTTCCAACAACCATCCGGACTCTGCCATGCTTTTGATCTTTGATTCAAAAGCGAACTCCTCTGGTAATGAACCGTGGTGGACTCATATCTTGGTCTTGACAAGCTGACTGCATTGCCGGTGAGTCATCACGTTCTTAGGTTCCTTGCTCTAAAAACTTTGGCTGGTTGAGTAGAGCCATTCTTTGTGACTGGCAGGTTGAATATGACATTAAGGAGCCGTGGTAAAATTCTCGTGTGAGAATCACGAGCACTAATGATAGGAAGAAACCATGCTAACTATACAGCTGGTGGTCAACATGTTCTGGAAAGTAATTCGTAAGCAAATTGGGGCCGACTTCACATGGTAATTATAGTGACTCCATGCAGGCATGAGCAAACTATGGTAATCTCTGAATTAGCCCAGGGCTCGTCGCATTTTCAGAGGTCTCCAGCGAGATATCCATTCAATGTTGCACACTCGCCACATACTGCTCAGTTAGCTCCCGCTTCAGAACAAGGCTTGAAAACAAGCTCTGGTAAACATGTCCTCTGTAAGATAACTCTCAACATCAGGCTTTTCGAAAGGGAGCCATATGACTGATTGGTGGGTAATCTCCCTACTGTCGTCATCCTCTGCTGGTGGTACCCCTACCTTGTTGATGGCTTTGTTGGCTGGTTGGTTAGCCATGAACCACCACACACCTCCACTTGGTCCTGAGGCCAGTAGAAGAGGCTCGAGAGGCTCTGGAGGCTCGATGCGCGATCTGGAGAACGGGACAGGTTGGCCGAGCTAAAGGGAGAGGTGCTGCAACGAATGGTGGGATGATGGTTTCTTTTGGAGGATAAGAACCAACAATAAAGCAGGAATGTACCAACTACATTGGACTAATGGTTGAGAATAGTTGATGATGGCAAATGATATCAATGATGTTGACCACTGATTGATTAATGGCGACTGGTGACCTGCGATTGATCATAGTTTGAAGAATAATAGTTGATTTGGTGGATAAATGCTTGATAGCAGTGGTCAATACCGTGTCTAAAATAGGTTCCAAGATAGTTTGCGCCGGTGTAGTTTTATAAAAGTGGTAAAACCGTCAACGGGAATGCACCAACGACATAGAATTGCATCTACAACCATGACGATGCCACCAATCCCAGGTGGTCAAAGGAAGAGAGCGGGCCATTGAGGGTATGGAAACCTACGATTCATGGGCCAATGTTGTTGGTTGATGTTGTGAAAGTTACAACCAGCCATGGTATTATTAGGTGATATTCTCGGTGATTGCTTGTCTTGTTGGTCTGTTGTTGGTGATTTGGTTGAGAACTGTGGCGATACACCAACTATGAGCATTTTTTGGCTGTTCACAAATGACCAGCAATGACTATGTGACCAGGTCAGTCTCCAGCGGGGTTCTTGCAGCAGTCAGAACCAACCGGACACCCCCCCCGCAAGGCAATCGTGAAAGGACCAGAGGTGCAGGTGGACATGCTGTGGTAAAACGCATCGAAGTGCAATCTGAGGGATGTAAACAACCACTGAATACACTTACTTTGTCTGTTCGTGCATGAACACAAACACCAAGTAGGATATAGCGTGCGAGAGTACCCATGCAACTTGGGTGTTCCCCAATGTTGTCTTCCCGGAATACTGAGATGACCTGCTTTAAGTCTTTACGTGGTTGCAGAGCCCCACTATCAATGAACCTTGCAATACACAGACAACAACAACAACAACAACAACAACAACAACAACAACAACAAAAACAACCACGACAACAACAACAACAACAACAACAACAACCACGACAACAACAACAACAACAACAACAACAACGACAACAACAACAACAACAACAACAACAACGACAACAAAAACAACAACAACAAAAACAACAACAACCACAGCAACAACAGGTGCGACCATCGCCACCACGGGAAACAATGTGACAACAGATCGACAAAGAGACTCGACATCATGTTTTACTCAGGCCGCTCATGGATCACATTGTCATGGAACTCAGTCAGTCATTTGAGGCCCCCCAATGGTCTGAAAAACGAATAGCAAACATCCCAAGAAATCTATGGCCACAACATTAGACACCACCATTGGAATGCAATTTGCGCAGGAACCTTGCAAAGGCACCAGTGGGGTCCCAAAACACTAGCTAAGTCGGTTTATATCAAGAATAAGTACGTACCGGTTCTAGTTTTTGCTATAACGTTTGGGGGCCCACCTTGCATGTGCCAACCCTTTCTGGCGGTTGGGACGAAACCAGATTGTACCGGAAGCAATGAACCAACCCCAGTGACCACTACCACACACCACCAAGCCAAGCCTCAACCAATGCATCTGCATCACATCGAACCCAACATCGATACAAATTTGATCCAGATCATGGGTGTACCAAGAAATAGGTATATACATATATGTATACACACACATTTATTCAAAATATGATACGTTAGTATATAATATAATATGATTGATATATTCACATCACATTTATATTAATGTACATATACATATATTGATACATATATATATATATGTGTATACTTATTTTTATATATATATATACAAATATATATATATATATACATATGTAGTATGTATTCATTCATCTACCTACCTAGAAGGGATCTGTGGTGACACCACTTCTCCATGTCTTTTCACGAGCCTGGACCGCCGCGCGCTCCGCAGCCGGCCGCTTCAGAGCCATCAGCTCCTCGAGACACAGGTCCACTCGCGCCTCGTGGGGACGGTGGAACCGAGGGGACGAGGACGGTGGAAGCTCAACTACCAATGGGGGTTTTCTATAGGTTTTTATCACCAAAATCATCCAAATGTTGGTAAACAATTGGGAAAACCCCGGGATATTGATGGTTTTGGTGATTAATAGTGATTATTAGCAATGGTTATCTATACTAATGGGAGTTTTATATGGTTTGGAAAAGGGTTATAACCAGTGTTGTTCATAAGAGGGGATTATTAGCAACTAAATTTATTAGCAGCAATGGTAAGTGGTTGATGGTTTGGATTATAGTCGTCAATCATAGGGGATAATCACAAACAATTATGGTTCAACAACAATGAACCCCAAGAAATGGATGTTAATGTTTGATAGTAGGGGATCATATATAACCAACAAACGGGAATATAGGGGAGATATCAACTACCAGTGCGGGTTTGATATAGGAATTTAAAAGGGTTAGAACCAGTAGTGGTTGATAATAGGGGAATGTTAGCAACTATCTTGGGGGATATACCTAGACTATAATGGTTTTATAGGGATTACAATGGCTTGTAAGAGTGGATAATAACCAACAATAAGACCAATATGACAGTTTCTATAGGGGGTTATATAATAAGCTCTGCAACCTGGAACTGGGAGAACTGGGTAATTGGCAATCATGCAGAAGGACTACCGAGTGCGTGCTGGGCGAGTACGCACTAATCGAGAAGTATACAGCTTGGCTGGTGATTGTTTCCTGTTCCACTCAACACGGGTGTGGAGCTCATCTACGAATCGGTTCACACCTGGACTGCAGCAACGGGAATAATCACCAACAATCATGCTTAAACAACTACTATATGGTGGTTTGTCAAGCCATAGGGGACCCCAAAAATGGTTGGTTTATTGGTTTATGACCACAATGGTTGATAAGCTGGATTATTTTGGGGTACCCGTATTTTGAGAAACCACGAGAAGGAAATATATTGTAGACTATAGACAGGCTATAGGGGTATAAGCATGGGCTTTGCACCCAGACGGTCTCTGCGCGGAAAAATCAAGGATAATAACACCAATGATGACCAATGAAAGGGGTATTGTTGGTACCCATGAACAGCAATCCATAAATACCCATAGGATGTGCAAATGGGATTGTAAAACCATGGTTACGAACCCTACAAGGTAGCTTCTAGCCCCATAGCCAGGGTTAGTTTCCAGTTACTGAGTGGGGATGCCAATGAATGGGCAACGACAAAGGCACAAAAAATGGAACCTAATAGGGGGCGATAAGCAGACCAAGGTGGCAAACATATTGGGTGATAATGACCAAAAAAAATTTGATGATGATGATGATGATGGTGATGATGATGATGCTGATGCTGATGATGATGATGATGATGATGATGACGATGACGATGACGATGACGATGACGATGACGATGACGATGACGATGACGATGACGATGACGATGACGATGACGATGACGATGACGATGACGATGACGATGACGATGACGATGACGATGACGATGACGATGACGATGACGATGACGATGACGATGACGATGACGATGACGATGACGATGATGATGATGATGATGATGATGATGATGATGATGATGACAGCGATTCATATTGATGTTGATGATGGCCCATGGCGGTGGTGCTATCTTTGATGATGGCGATGATGATGGTGACGACGGTTGATATTTGGTTAATGTTGGTCGACAGTTGGTGATGTTATTCATGATGATGCTGATGGTGGTGGTGATGGCAAGGGGGCGATTCACGCTGATAAGAATGTTCATGATCGTGCTTGGATAGTAATAATGGTCAACCAATTGGATGAATTTCTGACAATAACCAGCCCATGATAAGGATGAAGCCGACAATGATGGTTCATGTTGAAGGATGGTGATTGATGATGGTGAAAAATGGAGAAAAGCCAATCGCAAGGCACCGCACTGTTCATAGATACGCCATCTTTCGTAAGCGCCGGGATCGCCCTCGGCGCTTGCCACTCTCGCTTCGCCATGCCGATGGTTTTTCGCAATGGCTCAGCCCAAACCTTTCGATCCTTTCGCAAGAGATCTTCCAATTCCCTACAACCTTCGTCTTTGGAACTGCCAACTCAGGCAGTTTCATGCTTGCCCTTTGCTGTGCCAGCATGTTGTGCGACATGCCTAGGCTGGTTTTGCGTCTTGCAGAACTTCGCCCACGCGTCGTTGCTTCCACCGTGCTACACATGCAACATATGCAGCTTGGACGAGAGTTTCATGCGTCCATCTTCCGTGTGAAAGTGCCGTCCACGATGAGCGCCACTTCCTGAACACGCACCTGTACCTTCCACATGGATTTCAGGCACTGTCACTTGCCACCATGACTGACTGTTGTTGTGCCTCTGGTGAATGATGGTACAATGGATACCCAACCAAATCCAAGGTTTCAAACCATTTCTTTTGCACAAAAGAAATCTGAACGTCATTCCTTCCGCTGAGGTTTTGCGATGTTTAACCATTTTCTCACAGGTTTCTCCTATACTGACCAGCCATACTAACCAGTTTCTCCTCTACTAACCAGCCATTCGCCTCACCACGACGCACCACCGCGCGCCCAATTTCTCGCACCGCACCGTCAGGCGCTCCAGTTGGATCTCCAGCTGCTCGCCCAGCAGGCGCACGTCACCCGAAGTGGCGGGCACCTGCGACGCACAGCGCAGCTCCATCTCTCGAGCTCCAGCGTTTCCGCTTCAGAAGAGATCAAACAGATCTACAACCCTACGGGACCCTACGGGACCTTGCTGAAACACACTGAAACCTTACTGAAACGTACTAAAACATACTAAAACCCCTCCCAAAAAAAGCTACAACATGCCATAATACTAAAGCCTTCCTGATAGGAATAGATTGCACCGGCTCAACTACAAGCCAGGCCCTCTTGGAGTACCTACACGTCAACGGGCGGGGTGTTTTTTTGCAGAAGTTGTTGTGAGCCAGCTGAAGGTCATCATAACACAGTTGACTCATGTCCATTTCGTCCTATTTCGGTCACCACTTCGAGAGCCTTTGCAACGGATTCAAGAGATCACATGCTGTCAGAAACCTTGATGCTCTAGCCATACCCGTTGCATGACCATTTATGAAATTGCAGACAGCATGGCAGGATCGCTCCCGTGTGCAAGTGCAAATGAACCTTAACTTTCACCCCAACCACCACCCGAGGCCCCACAAAAAAGAAAAAGAACACCACGCCCGTCTATGCAGCGTGTGCCAACTAAGGTAAGTCCTGGTTATAAGGTAATTACTAGGCCAACTACTGGCTTAGCTGAGTTGGTGTACATAACTAGGGCAACTACGCGGCAAATGGTGCAACTTCTTCAATGGCGAGCCAACTTAGTGGGGAGCCCACCTGATGATTAGTGATGACTGATGGATGATCACGGTGATTCATGATGGTTCGTGATAGCTTTCATGGCAAATAATCTTTAGTGGTTAATATTGTGGTGAATGCTTACCTTGGGCCAGCAACCCTATGTTTCACACGGTGAATAATGGTGCTTAACAGGGAAAAGAACGCGCAAACAGAGAAGGTTCAGAGCTGGCGTCCAGTGGCTATGAAAGCGCTTGAGGAACATGATTTTGAGCCAGGTAAGCTTGAGAAAAGTTGCTTTGGGTAACATTGAAGTTTCAAAGAGATCAAGCAAATTCAAACACATGAGAGATAAGTCTGTAACTGATAGGGCAGAGATCGAGTGTGGGAACCGTAAGATAAAATATATACGAGAAAGGAGAAGAAAGGATGAGGCCAAGGAGGCAAACAAGGACAGGAGAGTGAGACAACCGCAGCGGACAAAGATGCTGGAGAAGATTGAAAAGCTTTTGTGCAGGAAAAGGCCCGGCTCGCTGGTTACTGGTTCAGAATGGGAACACAGAAAACAAAAAATAAATGATGGCTTTAAAGATTATAGTGACATACGGCAATCAATTTTCTGCGTTGAAAAGCGCAAACAACATAATCAACCATATTAGCCACCATTTGCCATTAATCACTATCAACCACTATCAACCACCATTGTTTCACAATTGAGAACTTTGGTAATGGAACCATGTCTGTTCATGTATTGCTGACACAGAAAGGAATTCGCGTCAAGTCCAGGTGATCGCATCCTCATGTGATTGATGACCTTCTGGTAGATTCACTTGGAAGCCACATTAATGACCTCTTTTGTTATAGGTAAATCATTCTAAAAAGTGGAAACAGTCCACTTCAAGCTTAGTTTGCCAGAGTCCATGTTGGGGGCCGTTGTCCTGGCCTAATGCTCAAAGATGTGGGACATCCATGCACTTCTTCATGCAGGCTGCCATTGTCATCTTAGAAATTGTGACCTTCCACACCAAATCGTATTCAGAAACCTTACCAAGTGCTCCAAGGTTGTCCGATACAAGTCATTCTTCAAAACATTTGCTGCAATTCCAAGGAAAGTCCTCCCACGATGTCATGTCAGAACACTGGCTTGGCCTCGCATTTCTCGGTGGTGGCGTCCATTCCAAAGGATATCATACGCGTAGGCGCAGACATGACGGCCCGGTTCTGGGCCGCCCCAAGCCAAGCTACGGTGAACCACTCTGATCACTCTTCGGCATGCTTGTTGCAATGCTTCGCAGGAAGATCTTACTCAAAACGGTTGTTAATATACTGTAAATGACTAGTCAACAGGATGATTTGGGGGTCCCCTAAGAAGTTTTAGGCTCAGTCCAGGAGTTCCTTTAAGTTTTGACATCAACAAGCAATGATTTCAACATCCACCAAGCGTGTTCAGATCTGTTGTGACCCGTCCACCAGATTCTGCGTGCACTCACTAGTTTGTCAACCGTGTACTGTATCCTTGTTGCTGAAAGGGACTCCCACAAAATCAGTGGTGGCAGTCCTTACCGGGTGATCTAACCCCAACAACCAACAGCGTGGTCTTGTCATCAGGTCACACATTCGGTTGGCAGCACACAGTGGCAACTTCATCGATTTTTTTTCGAAAACCATCCAGTCCCCGCGACCATCCTTTTGGTGGCTGCCAGCCCCCACGGTTTTCGGGAGAGCAGTTGAAGGACAACACTAAGGTGATCTTTGACTCTTAGACTTCGATTCAAACCTGCAGAGAGCTACAGAATTGAAAAACTTGAATCAACACACATCAGACCTGCAACAGACAGCCGGGTGGCTCGGCCGCAGTTCGTCGCAGCGCAAAACGCCCCAGAAAGAGACTTCAGATTCATATCTTCTTCTCTGTTCTAGAGGTGACAAAAAACATATTGATCGTATAGTATCTACAAAACATGAATACATATGTACATGTACTGTATATCATTCATTTTTGTCACAGGGAAAATTGATTCCCCCCTGGGCTCGGATCCTGCAGTTCCTGCGGTTCCTGCGGTTCCTGCGGTTCCGGCGTCAGGTTGGGGCTTCGCAGCGTCAGATTGAAGGCGGGCTCGGCGCTCTGGCTCACTGGACTGGAGGCTTCCGGCTCTGGCAGGGGCGCCGTGTTGAAGGACTCCAAGCGTTCCAAGGCCATGCCTATCCGCCTGGGAGTCCCATGGGGGTTGGGACCTGGTGGAAGCCCAGGTTGAAACATCGAAGTGTTGGATGATCTAATGATTCGAATGTTCTGGGGGTATCAATATTTGCCTACCGGGTGTCCTGGTGGTGTGGAAACTGCTGAGCTTGGACATGAATATGTCATTCATTTGCCATGGATTATCCATTAGCCCTATCCGCCAATCAGCCCATTGGGGAGTGCCATTCTCACTCTGTTGGCCGCATCTGCTTTTTGCCTTTTTATGCGTGACCACAAAGAAATGGAGTGCATGCATTGCATGGGGTGGGGTTGTCGTGGATTCTTTGCAATATGAAAACCCATGCTTTTAGACCAATACCAACGCTTCGGACCCACACAATTCATCAACCCTGTTCAAGGTCACTTCCCCTGGGCATCCCGAAGTGACTAGGATGTTTCAGGGGTCAACAGCAATCAACAAATGCAGATCGCGATTGTAAAGGAACAATGAGCATCAACAATGGATATCAGCATCTCGTCACAAAACTGTTGAGATTGTGAGTTGTACTGCACATGATATCTGGATATAATCATCATAATCATTAGGGGCTGGTCCAACAACTGAGAACCAAATATGGGACCAATACCCTTGCTTAACCTAATAGATAATATGGATGATTACCATACTCCAAGATAGATTAATTATATAGTCATCCGAATCATCCGATTTCTATTGATAGCTAATTAGTTTCATATAACCCATCTCGGAGTTGAAGCTAATCCAGTGAATATATCATATGATTAGCTCGGGGGGGTTCTGAAAATAGGGGACCCACAAAATGGATGGTTTGTTAGTACAAATAAATACTTGAAGGATGATAACTGGGGGGTCTCTTGTTTTCAGAAACACCCATATGGCTGTGGGTCAAGACCCCGTACCCCGGGGAACATCACTAGCCATTGTTTTCCCTATTGTCGTTGGTGATTATGCCCCCCTTAGTTGGTTGGTTAATATTGACCCAGCTCACCATCTATCATCCTTTAACCATTTATAACCATTTATCTCCTTTAGATGCTTGCTATCATTTAGAAGCTCCTTGGGATATCTCCTTTAGATGATCACTATCAATAATCATTTATCATTGATAGATTTTTCATTTAATAGATTTAAGCTTGTCATTTAGATCTTTAACCATTTAAAACCATGTATCCTTTAGATTTAAATGATAAATCTATCAATCCTGACATTTAGATATGATCATTTATCATTTTGATCATAGCTGATGATCGAAGCTCCTGGTGAAAATCATCGACAGCATTGCGCCTCCGAGATCTCGACAAGCTTTCGTCGTTGAACTGCTGGGTGTGCTTCGCGTACCTCCACCGCGCAGCATCAAGGACCGCGGTAGCCGATGAGACGTCAAGTTGCGTAAGGATTTTGGAGGTTGATGGATGTCAAGACATGGTGAAGAAAGCTTGTGAACCACGATTTTCAGTGGATTCTTCTGAAGATCCATGTCATCGATGGATTCTATGTCAACACTGCAGTAAAATCTTCGTAATTGGAGACTCGAGGCTGGTTCGAACCACTCCTACGTGCTTATCCGATCTCCGCCTTTATCGGAGAGGAAGACACTTCGTGGATGGTTCCCCTGCTGGTGAATGCCTTGGTGGATTGTTGATGGTTGCTGGTAGATGGCTGATGGTGATTTTTGATGGTTTATCTGCTCATAATCACTTTCATCTTTTCGCACTGGATGTTCATGTGAGTTCCACCAATTCTGGAAGCACCTAGAGGCCTACATGAGGGTTTGTTCATCAACTAAAAATCCTGCATGCATCCCCAAAGCTATGATCATTGATACAGTACTGAAACAGATTGAGAATAAGCTGGGGCAAGGTTATGAACCGAGACGGTTTCCTTGAAAATACGGAGCTTTTTCAAGATCCAGTGGCTCTAGGCCAAAACAACATGATTCGACCAAAAGAAAATTGAATTTCCAACATCATGACATAAATCACTAACAATTCTCCCAACAATTCAGCTCCTAACACCAATCATCACCACCACCAACACCCACGCCACAGCCCCCACGGCGCACTCATCGGGAAAGATGTGCCGCAAAAATTCCCCGCGGTCGAGCATGCCGTTGTGGTCCGAGTCCAGGAGATGGAACAGCGCGGCAGCGGACTGCACATTGACACCGATTCCTTGGGGTCGCCCATCCGTTGTTCAAACATGGCAACCACGACAACAACCAACCAACCAACCAACCAACCAACCAACCAACCAACCAACCAAGCTAGCTAGCTAGCTAGCTAACTAACTAACTAACAGAAGAGGAAGCAAACAAACAGAAATGGAAACAAACGCAAACACATTCATGAAAGTAGTGGTTCAAGAACGACTTGCTGACATGGCAGAAACGATCAATTCATTCCAGAAGTCCAACAACGATAAAACAAGTGTTGCGCGCTACTTCCTCGAAGAATGGAAAGGTCGCAAATTGATCATGAGTACTTTTGCGCAAGACTTCATTAAAGAAGGAAGGCCACAGTATGAAAACAAGCATTTCTTGCAGGTTTCCACATGAAAAAGAGAAGTCAGCAGGTTCGGTGCAAGCCTGCCTTCAAATTTCAAGACAACGAACCATGGAAGCACCTGCGGAACTCCGAGACCATCCCCGGCCCGCCTCAACCCATTTCCAAAAAGAGCCTCCCTTCATCGTCGCAGCGGTCACCAAGACAAGTTTTCGTACAAAAGCTACCGGCTACGGCTACGCATAGACATAGAGCTGCCCACAGACAACATGATGTACGAGACTTTCTTGAAAAATGGAGCGTTGTAATTTGGAATAGCAACTAAAATGGGTTTGTTTGAAATCCCATCCTTGCATGGTTTCACACATCTCTGTTCAGATTGCCTAGCCGGTTCACAAGACTTACTTTGCCAAAAAAATATGCCCTGGCACTGTGCTGCTTATCCCAAACATCTCCCGTGGCAGCGGCTCTTCCACCAGGACGGACCTTTGCTAAGCTTCTGAGTTGACGAATGAGTTCAATGAATTCCGCCAGCACCAGCTGCCCATCCTCGTCCCCGTCCGCATACTCCTGAGCCACGCCGCTGGTGAGCTCCCATTGGCTAATGGTCGTGTATTTCGATCAGTATCAGTATCAACCACAATTGTAGACGAACAAATGGACATCTACTGTAAATAGAAATTCCTGGATGGAAATGGGCATCGTCAGAACTATCCACGAGGACAGGCTAGCAATTGATGGGGCTATGATTTTAGAAAACATGTTTCTATCTATATCTATGTACCATGTTTGGGGGGTGTGATGTGATGATATGCCCCGGAGATGAATAAGGTCCAGTATCAGGCTCCAAAATGCTTTCAGTTCCCAGTGGTTGAAGCGGAAGTCCGGAATTGTCCTGAATCATCTTGAATCTTTTCAGCCTTTCATTAGAGGGAAAATCACCATCCGGGTTCCTCATCGCTCACCCAACCACTATTCTTTTGCGCTGGAAATTCAGCATTTTGCTGTTCTGCGGGGTTGCAAGTTGGCCGGTACAGCGGTCCCTACGCGGCCCATGATGTTGCTGAGAGATCACGGACGGTGCTGTGTGGAATTGTTACAACCAAGCGAAGGGGCATTGTGAAGGGCTCTGCAAAGGCCACTTCCATAGCAAAGGTCATTTTCAAGGCCTTTAAGGCTGAAGGGGTGCTAATCATCGACTTCTTTGTTGGGGATTCCATTGCAGTTGATTGGTGCTTTGGCCTGACGGTCAAAGGACAGAGATCAAATTACAAGGAGCTTATCATCATTTCTTGCAAATTGTCATCATCAAAGTAGTAGCCAATGTCGTTGTCTAAGGCACGAGCCCAGTATAGGTTCCGAACGCTGGTTGGAATAGTGGCACGAAGCAGGCTCTCCTTGCTACAGGGGCCAACAAAGGTCATGGTCTGCAGGCTGCTCGGCAAAGTCACCCCATCCAGGCTCTGGTCAAAATACTTGCCAAAAGTCAGAGTCTGCAGGTTGCTTGGCAATGTCACCCCATCCAGGCTCCGATTAAAATCCCTGCCAAAATTCAGAGTTTGCAGGTTGCTTGGCAAAGTCACCCCATTCAGGTTTTGGTTAAATTCATCTCCAAAAGTCAAAGTTTGCAGGCTGCTCGGCAACCTCGCCCCATCCAGGCTTTGGTTAAAAAGTTCCCCAAAAGTAAGAAATTCCAGATTGCTTGGCAAAGTCACCCCATCCAAGCTCTGGTTGAAATCTTCACCAAAGGTCAAAGTTCGCAGGTTGCAAGGCAACGTGACACCATCCAGGCTCTGGTCAAATTCATCCCCAAAAACCAACGCTTGCAAGTTGCTGGGAAAGGTGACCCGATCCAGGTTCTGATCAAAATCCCTGCTGAAAGTCAGAGTTTGCAGCTTGCTCGGCAAAGTAACCCCATCTAGGTTCCGATTAAAATCAATGCCCAACGTCAAAGTTCGCAGGTTGCACGGCCACCTGACACCATCCAGGCTCTGGTCAAAATCATGGCCAAAAATCAACGCTTGCAAGTTGCTGGGAAAGGTGACCCGATCCAGGTTCTGGTTAAATTTACTTCCAAAAGTCAAAGTGTGCAAGCTGCTTGGAAACCTCACCCCGTCCAGGTTCTGGTCAAAATGCCAGCCAAAGTTCAGACTTTGCAGGTTACTTGGTAAGGTGACATGATCAAGGCTCTGATTAAATCGAAATCCAAAAGTCAGAGTTTGCAGCTTGCACGGCAAAGTCACCTCATCCAGGCTTTGGTTAAACTTTTCACCAAAGGTCAAAGTTCGCAGGTTGCACGGCAACGTGATACCATCCAGGCTCTGGTCAAATTCATGGCCAAAAATCAAAGCTTGCAAGTTGCTGGGCAAGGTGACCCGATCCAGGTTCTGGTTAAATTGACCTCCAAAAGTCAAAGTGTGCAAGCTGCTTGGAAACCTCACCCCGTCCAGGTTCTGGTCAAAATGCCAGCCAAGCGTAAGAAATTGCAAGTTGCTCGGCAAAGTCACCCCATCCAGGCTTTGGTTGAAATGTCCACCAAAGGTCAAAGTTCGCAGGTTGCTCGGCAACGTCGCCTTGTTCAGGCTGCGGTTGAAAACGCCGTCAAAAACCAGAGTTTGCAGGTTACTTGGTAAGGTGACATGATCAAGGCTCTGATTAAATCGACCTCCAAAAGTCAGAGTTTGCAGGCTGCTTGGCAACTTCACCCCATCCAGGTTCTGATCAAAATCCCTGCCAAGAGTCAGAGTTTGCAGCTTGCACGGCAAAGTCACCTCATCCAGGCTTTGGTTAAACTTTTCACCAAAGGTCAAAGTTCGCAGGTTGCACGGCAACGTGACACCATCCAGGCTCTGGTCAAATTCATGGCCAAAAGTCAGGGTTTGCAGACTGCTGGGCAAGGTCATCTCTTCCAAGCTTGAATCAAAGTCATCGCCAAAGTTCAAAGTTTCGAGGGTTTGGGGAAGATGGCGTAGGTAAAGGGGAATATAGAAAAAGAAGCCACGACGATGATAAGCGTGTGATGCTCCGGCTATCTGTGTGACTCCTTCCAACGCAGTCTCTTCCTTGGATTTTTGGGCGACAAGTCTCCATGCATCAAGCAAATCAGTGGGAACGTAGGTGCAAGACAATGTTGCACTTTTGCCGGTAATGCCTTGCTCTTGCAATGTTTGGTCCAGCACCAGGGGTGAAGTAAGGTGGTGGAGAGTGGGCTTTGCACCTCTCCTTGGCAGTTGCCTTGAAACCATCTGAACCACCTCCCTTCCCAATGAGGAAGGGCACAGGCTTACGACGCATGCTTCACCACTCAAACAGCACACATGAAGTTCAATCAGCTGGTTGCGGTCACCAGATGATGGCTCGGCACCGCCACTATTGTCGCCGCACTCCGCAGGGAAAGCAACATCTGCCGATCTCTTCATCACTTAACAGCACTCGAGCCGCTACCTGCTGGGATTCTCAATACCCGTGTTCGTGCTTTCCTCCTGACCAATACATGTCCATCCCCAAGTCTAGTTCCCAAGCATGCAATGGTATGTCTTATGAAGTGGATGGATCATCACTTCCTTTCAAAATTGCCGGCGCGAAACATGACGCAAGAGCTCTGCGTGCCAAGCGGCAAGTCATATACGGCAATATACAACCATACACAATCTTTGTTGACTGCAACGCGATAGGCACGTTTAGAAAATCCAGTTGCTTCTCGGTGAAGCTGCGAGGGACATGCAGGAAAAAGATGCCAGGGAAATTGAGACGACCTGAATACTCATAAAGTGAGCATGATTGGTGCAAATCACTAACCAAAGTTGGTTGTTCAATGAAAAAACGAATGCGGACCCCCAACTGCAAACTGTTACAGAGTGGCTTGTACGTACAATAATTGCTCAGGCAGACCAGGTCGGTGGCAGGAAATCACCAACTTTAGCGCATCATCCAATGGCTGGGCTGCAAGACCAGTGCCGCAAAGAATCAAACAAGATCTCCACATCATCGATGCCATAGCCCCACTTGGCCAGGGAGTTCCGGAGTCGCATCTTTAAAAACATTTCCTGGGAACACATGTGGCTATGGGTCAAGCAGTTAACCAGCAACACTTGGGGATAATGACCAACAATTTCATGGGGAACCAGGGGGACTAAGGGTTTTGACCCACAGCCACATTTGAAAAAACAAGGGATGATGTATCCAGTCAAGTTATGAGGTCATGATTTGAGAAGACGTTTTCTGGACAAGCGAGCACTTGAAGCATACACTGCTTCTGACTTCCATGTGGGGCATATTGATGTTGGTTGAACCAATGAAGAAACCATATTCGTGGATTGACAGTTATCACGGGGCAGTCTATTTGGAACTAGAAAGGGAAAGGGCACACTGAATCAAGGGTCAATGGACTGACTTTGAATTGGGTGACCGTGATAATTGACACCCCCCAATGTCCGAAGATACCTTATGTTTTGGAGCGGTTTCATACTATGGATCTCCGCACAACCAACCCAGATTTTTTATGTCAAAGGTTTTGGGTACTGCAATTCATGACCTGCGTCCCCTTGAACGTGTCTTTCACGTCGGTCAGGTTGGGATGTGTCTGAACATACGGGTCTACTTGCACGATGTACCGCTGATGTAATCAAGCATTGCGACAATACAAAACCATCGGTTCAGCCCGAGAAATCAATCCTTGATGTATTCAATTCCACTGGCTTGCCGAGCTTCCAAACATGGCGACTATAGAAAATCCCCTGATTCTATGGTGCAGCTTTGGTCCCACAAAACGGTCGCACAAAACGGACTCTTCACCAAGGAGCCCCACGTTTCTGCCAGGTTTTCGTGAACTCATAGCCGATGATCCCCACAGGCAAGGCCAAGAATAAAACGCTTGCAAATGTGAGGACCGAAACCGTCAAATAGCCTCCCCATCGTTGGCAAGCTTTATTCACCAACCCCACCATGCACATGTGACCAGCGAAGCATGAGACATATGGGCAGCAACAACAGGCACAACATCGGCCATAACGACTACAACGACCACAACGACCACAACGACCACAATGACCACAACGACCAACAACAAAATGCTTGGATCTTGCCACAAACTGTGTGCTGGAGAATGTCAAAAGCCCTCAACAGATTGTCTTCGAAACAATGTGAAAAATGGAACCCGATGTACCAGTAGGCTTACTGCTGGTACCGCACAAGGTGGTTGCGGAAGTTTCTATCATTGATGTCCATGATGAAGATTGATGGTTGACTGATGATTGATGATTGATGATAGATCGTTGATGGTTAATGATTGTTAATGGTTGATGCATCATGATGGTGGTGTTGATAGTGATGGTGATGATGATGAGGATGGTGATGATGATCATGATGATGATGCTTGATGATGATGATGATGATGATGATGATGATGATGATGATGATGATGATGATGATGATGATGATGATGATGATGATTTGGATATGATTTGGTGATGAAGCTTATCTGTCCCTCCTGGAAGCATCCACAAACATCGCAAAACCAGTCGCATTCAAAAAATGACCTTAATTTCAAACTTCCTTCGATGGAGCAAATCTGATTGTTTTTGCAAACTAAACGATCATATTGAGTAGAGGTAGAGCACGAAACAATCCAACAGAGCACAAAAACACACAACTCAACGCTCTGCCGACGCATGACCTCCCATGGACCGTGGGAAGTAATCCCCATAGCCGACTGTTGTCATGGTCACGAGCGCCAACCACAGACAATGTGGCATGCCAGGGATGTTGTCTCGATCTTCCAGGATGTATATCAAAGTGCCGGAGATCAAGACCATGAAGGCAGTGATGTATGTCAGAACCTCAGCAGTTGTGTTCAGGATCCAAGAAACACAAATGATTTTCCAGGACCATTTCATCCCAAAGCGTCCGAACAAAGAGCATTTCACACAAAAAGCAGTTTGTCGTGGTGGAATGCACATGTTCATGAATTAACACCCTAATAATCGCACATTTTCATCATTGCACACGTGAATGACTTTACATATTCATTACTGCGTGTCTTTAGGACATCACGAAAATGACTTGTTTTTGCGAGACTGTCTAAATTTGTTATTTTCTGCATTCGGAGGGGTGAAGATACCAAAACATTGAAGGCCAAAACAAAATATCACACCAGGGTCAAGAGAAAAGGTCAAAACAAAATGTTCACCCATACAATTTCTACTTCGCAAGGTCCTTGCAGCATTTGGGGCGTTGGACCTTTCATTTTCCAGCGTATTTTGCGGCATTTGGGACGGCCCACCTTTCATTTTTCATGGGGCATCCTGCGTTTCATTCTATATTCTTCAATTGTTTTTGCATAGCCCCCTCCCCCAGCCCTTTTAGTTTCGACCCATATGTTGAATGTGAGCGCATTTGACAAGTTGAAGCCTGTTTCCTCAGTCAGTGGAAGAGCATCTCGAGAAAAAGGGGTGCTATGCTTTGGGGGAGTAGGTGACACAAAAACTATAAGAATTCGTCAAGTGTAATTAGAACGAAAAAATGTAACGATGGCCTAGCTAGTTCGATAGATCATAATAAGCATTTCAAAAACTGAAGGGGACTGGAGGGGAGGGAGCAGCGCCTCACCACGGGAGAGCTTTGGAAGCACTTCAATGCAAGGTGGGTGTCAGAGGACTCTAGATACAAAACTTCGGTTGAACGTCTTTTGGCGGTCGCCGCAAAAGATCTCTGGAAGAGATCGCCAAATTGCTGGTCTCGGAATAGCTGCGCCTGCCACTGAAGCTGAGGCATCCAAAGCACTGGCCCTGCCACAGAAAAAGATCAAAACGTTCGCAATCAAAAACGACAGTTGCACAAAGAGAGGCTTCCGAATCGTCCCATCACTTCCAATTGCCACGAACGTGAAACCGCTGAGCCACAGTGACGATAAGGGTCTTGATTCCTACGCCTGTCAAGCAACATGAAATTGGAGACCTCAAAATGGCCAGAACATCTCACCCTTGCCGCGCAAAACGTGCATAGCTCCAACTACAGACATGACGCACAGGCGAAAACAAAGCTCCGCATGAGAGCTCTCCTTCCTTACCGCGTTTCATGCGAGACTTCCCTTGCAAGTCTGGATGATCGAGAAACCTTGTTCTGTCGCCGGCCCAGTTGTTTCTTCCTTTGCCTCCATTCCTTCCCTCCTTCCTTTTCGAATGTGTCCTTCCCAAGCTTCACTACATGTCAAGTAGAAAAGCTGGCTGATCCTATTGCTTTTCATGATTCTCACTGTTTTGGAACTATGGTATTTTTTAAAATACCGATGCCCTTTTCAACCAGCTACTCTTCAAAATACTTGTGCTGTTTTATGCTGCTGATACCTCAAAGGTGCCTTCCAGTCAATGATTTCACGCTCAAACGCAGACTGTGAACTGTTTCTCCTACGTGTGACTTTCAGTTCACTGGGCAAATCATCTGATTCCTTTGCCTTTCAGCACTTAACAGCTTTTGGCTTCATGGTGATTTCAATTGGTGTCCCACAGATGGCACACCTCCAAGAATGGTGTTTCGTGCTTTGCGGTGGACCCATCGATAGGAGCCATATGTTCACCGCAAAAATATTCCTTATAAAATATCCAAATGTTACTGTAAGTACTTCCGATTTGTACCTATCATTTTCAACAGAACTTGATACGGCAACGTTCACGATTAGAGTTTCCCACGCTCCAACCTGTAAAGTATCGAACAAAATTGACCAGGGACAGAAAAGAATGAATAGTGTTTGACAACCTGATTCTACCAGAAATCATCATCTCTGGCAATAAGAATATCCCGCTACACAAAGATCTCACTGTCACTGCTCCACTTCCTCAGACTACGACGGGTAGGGCTTCCGCAGATTTGGTGAAGGCATCAACCAAAAGCCTCAGAATCAGCACCAGGTCACCCCGCCACCCCAACGCTGTTGGCCTGCTTCGAATGCTTCATTTGTTGTCAACATCGACACCCACTTGGCATGTCTATAAATCAATAGCAATCTGGATATACAATGATTATATCCACTTACCAAGCGATTTACATTAATTACTACATATTGATTTATATCTGGATAGTGACTATAGTGTAAATCCATATTTATCCCAAATACCATCCATGGACTGCTCGAAGCTTTCGACCGTGCCAACAGTCCACAGACTTCGAAACCTAATTACAGTGGCTTGGCGTGGCCATGGGGATCCAATGGTTGTGGACAGCCAAACTGCTATGCATCCAGTGTGCAACTCCTGCGCCATCTCAACCGTTGGATTTGTGAAGCGTTTATTCAATGAGGAGCGCAAACATTGTTGTGTTTCACCATCCCATGCTTGGTCCATCAGGCTGGTTTTGGTCAAGTTTTGACCGCAAAAATGAATGCCCAAATCTAGAGATGTCCCTGGTTCTTGTACATGTTTCTGTTGCGTATTTTCACTCCTCTCTGACTGAGCAGTATCAACCGTCATTTCAGTCCTATCAACAGTCCTTTGCGAATTGGTTGATATGAATGGTGACAATTATTCATTTTACTATAGTCTTTGCTGGTCACTATTAAGAATAGTTTTAACTCTTAAGCAAACAAAACTCTTAGGAAGCGTCTGAGCATCCACCATCCATGATTTGTGGTTGAGTCGTTCCACACTTCTTCAAGCACACTCTGAAGGTTGATACTGCTCCTGAAGGAAAAGCTGATGAAGTTTGCAAAATCCACAGAAGAGGTACCTAGCTTTCCAGGATGTTCATCCACACTCTTCGATGATTGATCTTGAACTACACGTAGCAATGCTCAATCGTGATTTGGCATGGATATATAATTCTAGTTGATTATTTCCAACACCACAATAGCGATGGTAAGTTTGTCCATCAATCGATCATGGTGAACAATGATGCACAATCATGGTCAACTAAGATGTTCAACTATCCCGTATGCAGGTGTCCACAATTGGCACTCCAGAATGGCTGTTGTCCACATGGAGTGCCATGATTGTTGTGGGTTTTGGGTACCCCCAGAACCCCATCCATGGCCCCGGACCTCTGGGCACCAGCCTATGGTGGTAACAACCCAATTTTCAAACACACAATGTGGATACAACAAATACACATCTACATATATGCAAGGTGTACTGTACACATGTATACCTACATATTACACATATACACAACTTTGGTACAATGAAGAGGACTATCAACCGTAAAGGTTTGTTCGAGATCGTACTCTGTTCCAACTGAAAAGATTGAATTATTCATGCACGGATATTGAGTGTCTGGTGCCTTTGCAATCACCCAACAATTCCTTGCGATGTAAATCCATGAGGATGTGTGGCTCTGGAATCCATCCACAAGGAATTCAAAAATGCCCATCTTTCCAAAAGGCAAAGATGTAACTTAATCACCTTGAATGCTTTACTCATCTGAAAAGAAATGTAGTTTGAGGGCTGTTTCACCCTATTTTCAGTGACATCATATTCACCTTGCAAATACTCAGCGAGATGAAAATTGCAAACAAATTGAAGCTCCAAGCGCAAAGAGTAAAAAGGAAAAATGCCTGATTTTCCAGGACATCCCGGAATGCCTAGCCAAGATGCCGGAAGGACTCAAAGTATCTCAGAAGTTTCAAGAAACGAACCAGTGGCATAAACAATAACCTTAGCCGCTGAGTTGTCATAGAAACAAGGAAGTAAACGATGGCTGATCGTAGCATACCCAAGGATTGGTTGGCTGAATACATGATCAGTATAGTTGTTTCATTGGTGATAAGCTATGAATGCTGAGATGCGAGGAGATACACCTGGATATAACAACAGGGCGTGGTTGATTGGTCAATGAACAGGTCTTCTGATCGTGCTACCGGTGCCTACAGTGTCACTGTGCTGTGGCGCATCAATTTTGTGGGCACACCGTTTTGGACGGCCCTGCAAATGTAGGTATATAGATAGATAGACAGACAAAAAGCTGGATAGGTGGCTAGATAGATATCAAACTATCATATACGTATGACAACTAAATATGATATCCAGGTCCAGACACAGATATCATTCAAATTTGTTGATATTGTCTAGCGACATCGGTAGATCATGATCGTAGCTAGATGCTATGCAAAGCTATGTATACATTGTGATACTATCCCTGGCACATCATCTGAGAAATGTCATACAATTCGTTGCAATTGCTCAGCCGAAGAAAAAAAGGCCGATCAACGAACTCAGCTGTTTTACCCCAAAGATCATGTGAGTAGTCAACTTCAGTTGGTAAACAAAATCACGGTACTTACTGGCGTACAATGGTTAATAATGAGGATATAACAACAGTACTGGGAAGGCTTGATCAACCATCAAAATCATATTGTTGTTCATGATAAATCTTCATCACGATTAACAGTACTTGGATGTACTTGGTATGATTCATGATATTTCATGACAACAGTGACTGTTCTCGCCAGCCCTTGGTACAACCAGATGGTTCTAGTTGGATGCTGCACCACCTTGGGGAGTTCGACAAGTTCCACTTGCCAAGATGATGGACAGCCATATCAATGGATCAGCCATGGATCTACAAGTGATGGCTGATAAAATAACAGTTTATTCAGCTGGTCTTTCACGATTTTCACAATGTTCACCACGGGTATAAGACTTCGACCCTGCCATCTCTCTCTCTCTCTCTCCTAATCTGCACGATTCAACAAGCATTCCCCAATGCCCTTATTGAGCTTCGCGGCAGAATATGGCTCACCCCCCTGCCGTAGCCAGACTCGGGCATGCCCTCTGAGAATCCAATCGTCGCGAGGAGAGGCAGGCCCAAAGCAGACACCATATCGCCCAAATTCAACGGATCCAAGACATACATTTTCCTTACTGTTCGAACGAAAGCCAGGGGTCGCAACGCAGCAACCAGCTAGATCAAATAGCAAGAATCAGAATGCTTGGAGGTTGCCCCACTGGTTCTGAGTACTCCTACCTTTTGAGAAACAGGAATGGGCCATGATTATCAAATTTGCGCTCAGCAAGTTTGACCTCTGAATGAACCAAGCGTGCGTCAGCTTCGCCCCCTGACCCAATTCACATGAAAATCTCAATGAAGAGATCGTGGGTCGTGTTGAAGGGCTACTGTTCCCCTTTGGTTCCAACTTGTTTACCGTAATGGCACTTTCTTTACAACCCACCCCTATGTAGCACCGCCAGATTTCAGTGGAATTCGGAAGGCACACGGGATTGAGATGTTGATCAAAATGAATCGATAACATTTGCTCTGATCACCCTTCATCTGAACCCTGGAAAGCCAAACAATAGGTTTTTTTTTACCTCATTATTGTTTTAGCAGCCCACCCTCTAAGATCAACCTACAGTAGTCCAAGAGATCGAAATAGATGAATGATCTGAATGTGCGGCTGTGCCCAAGCATGGATCAAGGATAAGAAAGGGTGCCCCAACACAGCTCTTTACATCTGCCGAGTCACTTGGAAGGTGTTGACAGAAAACGACAGACGAACTCCACAAAGAAGACAACGTTGAAGGTGATATCTGCAACCTGCACGAAGGCTGTCCTGCACTGGATATCCCCAAGCAACAAATGATTATCATTATCACACTATTGTGATTATCCATGTTATCATCATTATCACCGTTGTCATTATTACAGCACTCTTGTCGCTAGTATTGTTACGTCTATATATGTATATGTATATATAGAGACAGAGAGAGCATCTTATTGTAGACACTTGTAGACCCACCACTTGGAAAGCAGAGACAAAGACTCCAGCATTGGGCACCGCTGATGGTCACCCCCAGAGAGGTCACACCCTTCGTCGTACAGCCTCTACAGCTGATCGGTGGCAATGATTTTGGTCCACCTGGGTGTTTCTTAAGCAATAGGGGTGCTCCCACTTATCATCCTTTATGTTCATTACACCATCATTTACAGTAAGAAACCCACCATTTTTGAGGGTCCTCTATGGCTTGAGAAACCAGAACCTAAAATGGTCGAGTTTGCCTTTTTTGCCTATCCGTTCTTGACTCCTCATGAACCATCTGTAAGCATTTCCCTTCTGCCTTCTGCCGCCACCAGAAACTGCCAGAGCCAACATCTTGGAGAATTTGGCTTCCCAGCCAGGACTTTTTTGCCAGGAGGAAAACGTTGAACTATCCAAGTCTTGGGGAGAGCGCAACTTTCGCTGGCAAAAGAATCCTTTTGACAGATTCGTGGTGATTCAAGTATATTTTGGTCGGCTTTCGCTCGTAGTGTTTTTCACACACTGAAGGTCTCCCTCGTCTCACATCTCGCTTCAAATAGGGATACATTCCCTGGCGAATTGCATGACACCAACTCAAAGTTCTTTGCAAAAGCCTCTGTTGCCTAGACCCTAAAACCAGTTTATGTTGCTTCAAACATTAGATCCAAATCTCTGCCGCCATGAACCACAAAACGAAAATCATCAACGTCCATCCTAACGACTCATAAACTCATCTGCTGCCTTAAAATCATCACAAGCCAGGCAGATTCTGTTCTCCCCCTGACCTTTGATCAACCAATGGTGGTTACATGGTTGGCATTCATCCTGGGTGCGGACAATCGCCTGGCCAGGCACTGTCTCCAAGACTGGAAAGTCGCTGGTCTGAAGTGTCGTCAGAACGACAGAGGTTAAGACCTCAGGGTGGGACCGGCACGGTGGACCCTGGAATCCTAGCAGCGAGAGGAATGTATGATTGCTAGAAGCTACAGGTACAAAGAATAAGCAGAAAGAGACGCAAAATGAGGGAACATGAAAAAAAAACATCATGAAGCACTTGCAGCAAGCAGCAAACATGGTATGAAACCAAAAACATGTGCGGGGGTGACTTCAATCACGACAACCGCGACACAGGACTGCTCTGCAGGTTCGCAAGCCATTTGTTTTCAGTAGAAATTGGGCAAAAATCAATGTGGGTCAACCAGGTCCTGGTACCATCGCACCATCTTACCTGGTAACCCATCGCAGTGACTCTGTTTCGACTCCTTGCTGTTGCCAATTCCTTGGCGTCCAAGAGACACCTAAGAAATACCCTGCCCATTCCAATGCAGACCAGTTAATGTGAAGAGTTGTCGTGCAATGCAGCTTGGATTGCTGTTTTGAACCCAGGCATGGTGTAAATTCGTCCTTTCTTTTTATGCCGCGAGTACTCCAACTTTCCTGCTCCCTGCTTTGCTTCTTCCTCGTCTTTCTTCATTTTCAAGACCCAAGAGAATCGCAGGTGACGAGTGAGCAATGCTGACAGCGTTTGGAAAATGACACTGGGACGATACTTGGCCCAACGAGAATCACGAGCCACAGGGCTCATGGGGGGGAGCTGGAGTTGCTGCACCATGTTCACCATGCCCTGGTCATCGCTGTTAACGAGTTTGCCATGACTTGGGGCTGCAGCGGAATGCTACGGAATGCTACTACTGCTCGGATGTGCAGCTCAGGTTCGGTTATAAGCGGGTTGTAACCATGGTTGTAAACCCTATATGATAGCTGAACGAACCCATACAACCGTGGTTGTACACCCTATAAGCAGGACTTTTAACCCCTACAACCATGGTTATTTACCACTCACAGCTTCTAACCCCCTACAACCAGTCACTTATTCCCCGGTCACTTACAGGGGATGCACTGCACGTGCTTCCTATGGGGTAGCTCCCTGTAAGCGAAGCTCTGAGTTTGGGACCATCAGCTTCAGCATTTGGGACAGCAGCCAGGCCGCAAGACTCGACCTGCAGCCGCTGCCCCGCTTGGTCAAGTGGATGACTTTCGTGATGACTTCGAGCGATGACTTCTACTTCAGAAGCGAAGAAGTCGGCCTCCCTTTCTGTTCACCCACCGCCCAGTGCTTAAGAGATGTGCTCACCACATTCTTCAGTTTCAGGCTGCCACCTTCCCGTATGGAGATCTTTTTTGACCATCCCCCTTGTCAATCCTCGTCACGAATTCAGGGAGAACCTATTCGTGCATCACGACCATGTCAGTATTGCATGCATTATTGCCTGTGCGTGCCTGCATTTACCGATTCATTTGTATCTAACAAAACTCAAACGGATTTGCACATGTACCTTTTCAACATATGTAAATAGATAGGCAAAAAACATTGGTGTGAATTATGCGTAATTATGCACGCATGTGTGTATCTATGCCTGCTAGAGGGTCTGAAATCCAGTGCGGTTCAATATGTAAACATCCGCAAATGTTGAAAAAGCCCTCGTAGTGCTACAGGAGGGCCAGCCTGGGATCGTCAAGGAGTTCCCAAATGCGATCCGATCGGGACTGCTCGAACAGCCTCACAAGCAGCCAGGGTGGCCAGGAGTCTCAAGGTTCAAACAAATCAAACTTGCACAAATGCTCTTGTTGCGAACAAGTGCACTGGGAGTCGTGGGCCGTAGAAAGAATTGGTAAAACGAAAGCAATTGAGCAGTTCATGCTAGATAGGTGGCCTTTCCCCCAACCATGGAGCTATTTCTGGGTGCATTTAAGTCGTGGCGCAGAACTTCTGGGTGTCCAGGTGTCCCGCCAACGCGACTCCCTCTCCCTGGCATCACAAGCTACGGAGGTTGACTTGTCCAGCGAAACGCCAAGTTACCGCAGAAAGGGCTTCAAGCTCTTGTTACTGTCACTCCCTGCAACTTCCTCACTGAGAAGGTGGTGGGAGTGGTTACCCTTAGAAAGTCCCTGAGAGAACGACGCAAGACATAGCACTCTCTTCTCATAAGGGCTACAATCGTACAACTTACTTTCATGTGGCAACATATTTTTGTTGTTACAAATTCAACCCCCTTGGTGTCCCATCTGCAATTACCTGTCTACAATGCAAAGCAATGAGCTCTGCACATCTGCAAGGAGTGTCCATGTACACATGCAGACAAACACATCGCTTGTCTCTACTGGTTTCTGCAAGGGTTAGCCATCCTGACAGAGGCACCAAGCAACATGTTGGAGTTTACATAAGTCACTCAACCTACTGATCCATGAAAAAAGAAGGGCACGAAACAACACACCTTATATGCCTTGGCCAAGGCATTAACTGGACTGCCATGGCTGACGGTTGGTAGCACCCTTAGGGATGCCGTGGTGGCTGCGTTTGACCCATCCCCTCCAGCGCTCCTGACACACTTCCTTGGCGTGGAGCCGCCGTGCAAAGTCCAGGTCCATGGCTCGGAGCCCGCGCTGCGACAAGGGTCGGGTCGTGGCCTGACGGCACGACACATCACAAGTCATGGATCTACGGCACTGAGGGCCCTTGGTTGTAGGTTGGTGGCACCTTTCTAGGCGATTTCTATTGGGAGGTCCACCAAATGAGCTTGCTTGGGGTTCCCCATGCTTCCTCTACCAGCTCACCGAACCCTAGAAAACCCTTCAAACTGAGTGCCATCAGCTTGACATATCTCTGAAAATTAGCGGCCCAGAACGGCTTCGCACATCTCGTGTTTGGGCTGCTTGCGTGGTGAAGTTCGCAATGGGCGGCAATTTCTTTTGCGACATGACGTGCAGTCTTGCAATCCCCAAACATCATAAATAAGTTATAGCTCAAGGTTAAAGTCTGCAGGTTGCTCGGCCAGGTAAATCGATACAGGCACTAGTTGAAATCATCACTGAAAGTCACAGTTGGAGGGTTTCTCGGCAAGGTGACCCTGTCCATGCTCTGGTCAGAACATTCGCCAAAAGTCAAAGTTTGCACGTTGCTCGGCAAGGTCACCCCATCTAGGCTCTGGTTGAAACAGTTGCGAGGCTTTCTGCAAGATGGCACACAAGCAACTCGTGGAAGAAGTACCAACTAGATAGATTACGCCATACAGTGCAAGGGGGTCTCTCTCTCTCAGACCATGAATCCCGAGACAAATCTGTCCGCAGCAAGCAAATAAATGGGAGCGTGAGCGCAAGACAAAGTTGCAGCTTTACCAGTAATGCCTTGCTCTTGCAGAGCTTGGTGCAGAATGAGGGGTGGCTCAAGGTGGTGGAGAGTGAGCTTTGCATGGCTCCTGGGCAAAATTTTCCTTGAAACTATTTGAACCACTTCCCTTCCCGATGTGGCAGGGCACAGGCTGGCGATGCATCCTTCACCGTTCAAACAAAACACATGAACTTCAATCAGCTGGGCAACGTCACCAAACGATAGCTCCACATGGCCGCCATCGTTGCTGCATGCCATGTGGATCAGCTGGTGGAAAAGTGAGCGGCAGATCAATCATTGCTATGGAACCAGAATTGATAGTTCGCCAAAGGGTTTCAAGTCGTTATATAGTGCCTAAATGCCTAAATACTAACCAACAGTAATTCGGAGTATAGTGGTTAATAGCTGGTTAATCATGGCGAATAACCACTGATCAACGTGAGTTGATTAAGTATAGTTGATAATTTTTGATGATGGTTTGATAATGGTTAGTAGCAACCAATAATGACAACAATAGGGAATACAATGATCAGATCATTAACTATGGTCTCTAATGCCTGCTGACGGTAGCCTGGGTTACTATACTGGGACAATGACCAAATAGTCGGGAAGGTCATGGTTGATGATATGACTCATACTGGTTAGTCACGGTCCAGCATTGCTGATAAGAATTACGGCTAAAGTTCATGGTTCATCGGCCACAGCAACGGTTCACAGTGGTTGCTCATGCTCAAGACTCATCATCCCTGATCGCAATAGTTTGGAGATTATGGTCAATGCAAGTAAAGGACTATACAGTATACACTTCAGACAGATCTGGAATCTGGCAATGAACAGCCAACTACCTGACAACACTAAAAACCTTGCAGTCGATAGACCAGCAACTGCTAGCCCATTGCCATGGCTGGATGTACAAAATGTGATCCTCGTGAAGTGAAACTAAGCTTAAGCAGATTGAAGCTAGTAAACGCATAATCATGATTCATAATCCACGCGTATGAATTGAACATATTTCAGGTCCTCCACTGAACTAAAATTAAGCCCTCGCGGAGTTGGCAAGCTCAACAAACACCAGCACAAAAAAAGAACCCGATGTTCAGCAGCAATGATTGGATTGTAGTGGATTCCTATAGATTCCTGCTTGGTTAAGGGTGCTGGGAATCATTCCTGTATTGGTTCCGCAGTCAAAAAAATGAAGTATATAATAAACTACAGCATAGGTCACCATTGTGGCTTTTGTGGCTCTTGTTGCAAGTGATTACACAACCGTCTTTTCTATGGCGATAACCATAATGACACCGTATGCTTCTCACTTTTCCTATGCCTGTTCTGATGGTTATAACACCATATCACCATATCGGTTCTGCTGAATTCTGGAAACCGGCCTTCACCGTCTCGTTCCCAAAGTTGAAGTTCTTATTGCTGGAAATCTCGCTGGGACACTGCGAATCCTCCTCAACACCCCAAAAGCCCGCCCATGGTGGATCTGAAACATGATCCGGGGAAAAATGCTCTATAACATGAATCTTTGCAATTTGATATATCACATGTGTGTACATGTTTATGTATGTACATGTGTATAGGCATATGAATGTAGTGTGTATATATGAGTGTGTACAAATGTGTATATTTGAAAACAAGAATGTTCCAGGTCTAGGTCTAGCTAAATTACCAACAAAGAGAAGTGTCGGCAAATCCACGAATCACGGGAACCAACCATTGCTTTGGAGCAATTTTCTGCGTGAAACGTTCACCCTTCTTCTAAAGGAGCCAAGGATTTTGTTCTCAAAGAGAATTGTCTCAACATTTTCAAAAAGAACATTGAGCTGCTATTGCAATGGATCCCCCGCAGATCAATACTCTTGACTCAAGCATCACTCGTGTTGAGAATTTGCATTTGCCAGTGATTTCAATTTTCAGAGTAAAACGCGATGACATCTAGCAGACATTGAGTCTCAGGAGACAAAACAATTATCTTTGAGCGTATCACCTGAATGCACACGCAGCCAAGAACGAAACCTACTCACACTCGTCTTTTACAAATTTGGACCTCGCGAAAGCCCCTCTTGGAAGATTGATTGGGGTAGATCCTTCATGGATTCAATTCCCACCATGACAACGACAGTAACAATACCGATGCGTTGGAACAGTAGACACCTCACATCTCGTCTTCGCAACAAACGCTGCTGAGGGGCTGCCAGCTTCATGGCAATGCCCTTGCGGTTGATCCGCGGAGAAGCAGGACCCCAGAGTGCAGCGCTGGGAGACATCACGGAGGGTCCACTGTTGCCCCGCGGTGTCGTTGGTGTAAAGCTGTCGCCACGAGATGTTCGGGATGTTCTGAGAGAGAGTTCAGCCAAGATCGCGTTGATTTTGTCCTGAAAGTCCAGGATGTGAATGTTTGTTCATGAGTTTTATTGAGCTTATCAAAACTCCAAGCAAAAATAAAAAACACATCCAAACATAAAAAGCCCAGTTTCGCTCAGGTCATCCAAGCGCTTATCCAAGTGATGCGATAACTTCTGCAAGTCTGCAGAATCATCACGCACTTTGTCGGAAGATATCATGCTACCAAATCGAAGCCACGGAGCATGGGCAGAGTTTAGGTTTGGAGATGCTCAATTTGTAGTACTTGCAGTGATGTTTTGGTTACCAAGCAACAGAAAACACCACAGGAATCTTTCCTGTGGTGCCGCAGAAGTGAATCAATTTATTGGCGGACGTCGCCCGTTAAACCAAAACACAAGGTTATCAAACAGCGACAGGGGAATGTACAGTACCTCTACACATTTTCTTCGCGTTTCGTTGACTGACTTTGTTGGTGAGGAGCCGAAACCGATAAGCTGGACGCTGAGTAAAACCAATCGAAGTGACGCACAAAAAACCAGGTGTGAAAACCATCCAAGAATCCAATATGTGAACTCGAGCGACAGCTTAAAGCAAGTCACAAAAGGCTAACGGCTCTCCGCTTTCCATCCAACATGATCCAAATTGAACAAGTCTTGTGCATCCACATGAAAAATAGCCGCTAAATGACAAGACGAAGAGGTGCCATCAAAAAAATACAATATTAGTGACCGTTCCGAAATGATCTGAATACGATCTCGCGCTGACACCCAATCCAAAATAATCTAAAACGAAATCCGGCAACAACAATTGATTAGCTATCAAATGTATTAATCTTCATCAATAACTGATCCTATCAACCATTATTCACTGAATCCGACTCTCTAGCCAATTTGAAACCCAAAATCAATTTAATCGGTTTCGAACTCTCCTCTTTTGCCACTGAAGAATAGAAATTGTTCAACGGAATAACAATTAAGCACGCAACAAACGCAAATTCAACTAGAATATGTCAACTAAAAAAACCTTTCTCGAATCTTGCATGATTTGTCTACTACCAATCACTGGTCCCAAGCGAAAAGATGCAGCACACCCAAATACTCGCACATTCATTCATTCCTGCAAGTAAAGTTTGCAACAGCCACTTGGAGCAAAACACTTCTGGAGCAACACCCGTGTAGAATACTCTTGATGGGATTCTTCTAAAAAGACTTTTTTGCATGGCACTTTTGCAAACACTTTCGTGTGACACTTTTGGCGTGGCACTATTATGACAACCTTGTAACACTTTTGTAAGACATTGTTGTGATGCCCTTTCCAAACATGGTTTTTTAATTACTTTTTGTTGATTGTCCTGTCTTGTATGACTCTATGACAACATAGTCCTGGCAAACCGTACTGTAATTCATCATAGTCCAAAGGGTTTTCTATGTAGACCTCTGAAACCAACAAATGGACTCACATAAACAAGCAACACTAAAAAGTACATAAAGGAAACACGAAGTGTGTTCCAGATTTGTCACGCATATGCATCAGATATGTTTTGTTTGTATACGTCAGAATTATCAGATATCATTTTTCAAAAATAAGATCTTAGGAGTTTCGATGACATAAAAGAAACACAATAGACACACACAATTCAAACAAAACAATTTTTGGAAACTTGTGTTTTCCGAATACAAGACCTCCGCAAGTCGCACACATGCGTACATAGCTCTGGTGTGTTCAGTTTTTTGCAAGTTGTTTTTCGACTTATTATGTCATGTATGTAATTTGTCTATGTCCATGATTTTGTTAAAATCTTGTTGTATCTACAAATGATATTATTCATTTTTTCGTGTTTTGGCGCTATAAGACTCACAAAAAAACATCTTAGGCACATAAACAAAAATCTTAGGAAAAAATGTGACTTTTTTCTGAGCCTAAAAGAAAACTATATCTTCAGTACGATCCAATGACCGAAACAAACAAACCAAAAACCAGAACCTATCAAACTATGGAAGTCCCAGATACTTACCTACCAGGAAGTTCACCAAAAGGTCCAACCAACACACACTCAGGCTCAACCCTGAAGTTCACTCTGACTCAGCAGAAGTCTTTTCCTCTTGGGCCACTTGAGCCAAAGGTGAAGTTCACCATGACTCAGTATGAAGTACATGAAGTATGGGAATGCATGTGTATGTTGACACGCTCCCTTGAAGTACTACTACCGGTGTGTAGTGCTTCACAAAAAAGGATTAGAAGCTGACTAGCCAAACCAAGTGTCATTGAAGTTGGTGGCATTTTCAACTTGAAGTGGCAAAAGCTCTCGAAGTCTTTACAAAAGGAAGTTCTGAAGTGATCTTGACTGAGTGACATTGAAGTCGGTCGACCACAAAACTCTGAAGTTTGAATCACGCAACAAAAGTTCACTGAAGTATGAATTCACCATCTGAAATTCAGCATGATCTCGAAGTTCAAAGCTTTGCTGGCCTTCTTTGAAGCGTGCGTCCCAATGGGACGCGCCAGTCACCGTGCTGAACATGGTTCAATCGCCTGAAGTCATTCTTTGGCAGCCACAAATGCATGAACCGAAAATGAAGTGAAGTCGGATGAGCAGACGGGTGATGGGGTGCATTGACGAAAAGCGAAGTAGCCATCATCACCGAATTAAGCTGTGGGCTTATCAGGTAAACCCTCATGCTCTCCTTTTCCGAAGACTACCAAAATATGTTCCCAAGAGCTCACAAAGCTCAACCAGAAGAGTGTGCTTGTGTGGGGCCGTAGTGTTTCGCAATTGTACCAATTGTAGCAAGCAATCCCAAGCCACGAACGGAAAAACGACACGGCTGACAGTCACCCAACTGAAGCTGACACTCAAGCAACACTTGAAGCACGGACCAAGCTGCATCTTTTTCACGCGAAGGATGGAAGGCCTATGCATTCCGTCAAAGTCCGCACCTCTCAAGATTCGATTGTAGTCAGCCAAGATCAATGTTGTAAATCAAGCTTCCAGGAGAGAATTGTAAATCCATCGAATTGTATTGCTATCAATGTTGAATGCAGAGAAAACTGAAAGTCAAACTGTAATCAATGTACCAGCAAGAAAGTTCAAACATGCTATCATCAGAATCCCCCCATCAGGGAATGGAGGGTGGGTAACAAAAACTACCCATGTCCCTCAGCCAACTGCGAAGATATAGAAGATGACGTTTCCATTCCAGAGGACGATCGTTGAATCCAAGAACAGCCATGTGTGAATCAAACTGTAACAGTGAAAAGCAAATCCAGTTCACAGCAGTGTGAAAAGCAACTGAATCCAAAATCTGACATGTAAATTCCAAATCCAAATCGAAATGCAAGAAATCCACCGTGACATGTAAAACGTGGAAAGTTATAAATTCAGAAGCCAAACTTGCAACACTATCACAAATCGAGTCCAAAGCAAAAGCTGTAGCTCCAATGCCATAGTCGCAGGTCGCCAAACCAAGCCAGAGAGAGAACCAGAGGAAACACCCACACAAGCACACAGGAACAAAGTTGGATGTACATAACTTTGGGCAAGCCCAAGAAGTATGCACTACCAACATATGTTCCCAAGAGCTCACAAAGCTCAACCAGAAGAGTGTGCTTGTGTGGGGCCGTAGTGTTTCGCAATTGTACCAATTGTAGCAAGCAATCCCAAGCCACGAACGGAAAAACGACACGGCTGACAGTCACCCAACTGAAGCTGACACTCAAGCAACACTTGAAGCACGGACCAAGCTGCATCTTTTTCACGCGAAGGATGGAAGGCCTATGCATTCCGTCAAAGTCCGCACCTCTCAAGATTCGATTGTAGTCAGCCAAGATCAATGTTGTAAATCAAGCTTCCAGGAGAGAATTGTAAATCCATCGAATTGTATTGCTATCAATGTTGAATGCAGAGAAAACTGAAAGTCAAACTGTAATCAATGTACCAGCAAGAAAGTTCAAACATGCTATCATCAGAATCCCCAACCGTAAGAGTGAGAGCAGGGTTGTAACGTTTACCAAGGAGATTTATCCGCAAGCCTTTGCCGTTTCGATGCAGTCGATGGGGCATTGGTCGCCAAAGCTGCTTTCTTTGCTGTCAAGAAATCCTCTCGGGTTGTCAGGAGGTCGTTGAAAAGATCCATCGGCAGCTCAGACATGTTCGGATAACAACGCAACTCATTGCTGAACTTGTCAAATATCTCATTGGTTAAATCGTCAGCTGGTACGTTTTCCTCCCGTGGCCGCCATCGCAGTCGCATCCTGACTGCTGAGTCCAAAAGGCTGGAGGCCATCTGCATGTGTAGTGGTAGCACTGGCCACTTTGTAGTGGCATTCTTCGATTGCAGAGCTTCATTCGCCTTGTTATCAGTACCCCCCGTGATTACCACTTTAACATTCAAACCAGGCGTCAATGATTCCGGTTGATCGAGGTACCCAAAAGCAAACGCAGCAACATAGCTGGCCAGTAGCTCCGCTGCAGAAGAAGCCCAATGACTTTCACCCTTATCATTGAAGAGCCAGGGATAGTCCTGTTGTTCCAAACGAACTGCAAACCACCTCGCACTCTTTGTATCAAGTCCCATCTCCAAGGACCAACCACCTATAACCACATATCCGGAGGCACATTTCGCGTCAGTTCGGAAACGCTCCCCTGGTAGCTGTTGTGGCTGTAAGACCTTTGCAGTAAATGAACGCGACTTCAACTGTCGGCAGATAAATGTGAGAGTAAGGTGCACCATCTCCGGTACTCGCAACACCGTGCCCCTCCCCACAACTGCCGCCCAAGCATAGAGTGGCGCCAGGAAAGGTCTGAGCCACGGGAGGATCCTCGCAACAAATGTCATCCGACCAACAAATTCAACAAATTGACGGCCCTGCACCATCCAACTGTGTTCCTCAAGCTGTTGTATCCAGTTGATGACCCAAGCTCCCCTCTTCGGTGAGATTCCAGCAGACTGTTCCGAATAGTTCACATGGTAACCAATGAAGTCCACTTCAAGACCGCCTCGGAATTTGTGAAAAGAGAAAGGAGTCCCTAGTATCTCGTATGCTGCAATCGCAATCCATAGGTTCTCAAACTTGTTTCTTCCCAGCAGCACCATCTGAAGGTCGTCTACATACGAAAGCTGAAAATAAGGAGCCTTGCCCAACACTCTGAGAACCCAGCGACCTACGCATCCAAAGAGACGAGACCACCAGTAAGAAGCAGATGATACTCCAAAAGTTCCCACTGTATTGAGCCAAATTGTTCGATCTCCATTCTTTGCACGGCAACCCAAAAGTGGCCAATCTTGTTGCCGGATCTTAACCAACCTGTGAGCATTCGAAATGTCAGCACAAATCACGAAAACAGATTCCAATGCCTCCGCTGAAAGTTTGGCAACTTCCACCACTTCCTCCGGACCCGGTACTTCCAACTTGTCCAAGATCGTAATGTTGGTGTTCAGGTTGACCCCATGAGTTGCATCATGCAAGGGGCGAATCCGACCATCCGGCTTCTGCACGGCTCCCATCGCAGCAACCAGGAGAGTATCACACTTCCTCCTGGCATCAGATTCAGTTGTTGCAATCATTCGGCCGATGGCTTCATCCTTCCTGAAGTGTTCCAACAAAGCGTCAGCAGACATCTCTGCCGTAGAGTAGTTATCCATCTCAGCTTTGAACGGTGTCTGGTCCAGAGTCCTGAACTTATCCCTCCTTCGAAAAACTTGGGGGGTCCTTGGAATCGGAACCTTGAAACCAACTGGGACCCCTTCTACGAAGCATTCCGGTCCCTGAGTCAAGATCTCCCAGTCTGGGTCCCCCATAGCTCTCAGTGATTGTCCCAACAAGTGAAGGAGGAATGGCTGTCGCTCAGGCAACATGAGAGCTGTAGATTCATCCTGAAGCAAACTTGCAATGCGTCTGCGTGCCCTCGTCATGCCCTGTTCAGAGAAAAGTGAAGATTCAAAATGCCCCAGCGCCAATTGAAAAGAAGCTTTACGCACATCCGGCAACTCAGTCCTGATTAAATCCAAAATAATATTACGAATCGCTCCAGCATGTTCCAAGTGATCCTGTTCTGCAGTCACACCTCTTGCCTTGGGCACCCATCTGCCTGGTGAACAGAGCCCCAGGCCGTCTGTGAACTCCTTGAAGCAATTCTCAAACCTGCAAGTGATCGGAGGGCCAAAACATCCACTGCATCTGTGATCAAACTGTTCCTCAAGTTGCGTTTGCTCAAGTTGCGGTTCGTCCTCATCTGAAATGACAAGTGCAGCATCGACGTGAGTTGTAGTGGTGTTTGGTCCTATGTTTTGAGATTCTTGTCCCAATGACTCTTGTTCAGCAATGTCCTGTTCAGAAATGTCCTGAGGCTGCTCCAGACCGATAGCCCCTTCCAACGGTGGAGCAGTTGAAGGATCCAAGGCAGAAATGAAAATCTGGGCTAAATACGCACACATATCCGAAGGGTAAGCTGCAGCATCAGTTGTTGCAAAACGACCCTGTTGTATTCCAATCAAAGGTGGATGCCAACCGTGAGGGCATTCGCCTAATGGTCCCAAGTAAGTGCCATCATCATTGAAAGTTGGCCAACGCACTCCGTGTTCCAATGCTCCGGGGAGATTGCTTGCGAGCCGAGTAGGTTTGGAGGATCCTGCACCAAACACACACTGGTGTATGCCCCAACACGCTGCAGTTGACCTAGTGACCAAGTATCGCATGTCTTGAAGCTGCCAAACGCTCGCAGGAAATTCTTGGGAATGTGTCAATCCTAGATCCTCCGGGTGCTCAAACATCCAGAATGCATTCATATCCACTTGAATCATTGCCAATTTGATGCATTGTAAAACGAAGAAATTTGCAGTTTTGGCTTTCTCTGAGTCCGACGCACTCAGCCAAGGAAAGCCCCATGGCCAATCCTTAGACCTTACCGGATGCGGTCCAGCATGTCGACGGTTATGCCTCGCCCTCGAGAATGTGCTGCACGGGGGACTGAGCATGATTACATCAAACTCACCAGCTCGTGCACGAAGAAAAATCCGTTCCCACAATTCTATCTTGGACAAATCATGGGCGGTGTCTCGCTCCAAGTCATATTCCTCTAGAATAAGATTGAAGTTGAATTCCGATTGCATTCGAGTGAGGTGTTCTTTAACATCACCCTGTCGAGCCTTGCCTGCAAACAGATACAAGACCCTCAACTGTCGCTTGCTCTCACCTCCAAGTCAGTTGCCCCCATTGGGCTGCTTCCCCGCGGCTTCTGCAAAATGCTGCCACATTGGATGTTGCTTGGTGCAACCCTTGACCCTGCATACATGTACACGATTGCATGAGCCATCACAGCCTTGTCCATTATATGCGAAACAGATCTCCCGACCATCTGGAGTGTGTGATGCAAGACTATGCTCTGAGGTTGCTGCACTGCGACGAGGGATACGGCATTCAAGCCCTTTGCGACCCTTTCCATAGGATTTTCCTTTGCCCTTCTGGCCCTTTCCGGACTTGCCGCCAGTCCATGTCACCGACGGTTCGGATGGATCGAAAGGGCGTTTCTTCCAAGGTTGTTGGTTGGGCCAACGATCCGATTGTGTTCGCCCCTGCAAAGCAATTGGGCTGGTGAAGTATTGTTCTTTCAACTGTGCGTCTCCACATACTTTTACCAAGGTTGTTGCTAAGGGGCGCCCTTCTTGGAATGCTTTCTTCACAGCTTCCTTCCTCAACTCAAATTCATAGGTCAACATGATAGCCCAGGGCGGCTTCAATGCAGTGCGATCGTCTGCTGAGCCGCTGCTCGTCCCACTTGGTACCTTCATCAAGTAACACTTCTCTCCCAGTAGATAGTTGGCATAGTTCAACCAAACTGAAGGCGTCATCCCTTGCATCATAGGTTTGTTCCGGTACTTGCAAGCTAGGTAACACCACGTGTTGCCTTCAATCCTGAGTGAAGTACGAAGCTCTTCTGTTCCTTGTGGCAATGTTCCATGTTGCTTCTGTTTCAAGATGCGAACTGCACCCGTTGAATCAATGGAAGTCTGGATACCCATGGTCTTGCAAGTCTTCTTACTGGTAACTTCACTGAGTGGAGAAGCCGTTGGTTCACGTGATTCCTGCTCTTCCATTTTTGCACTGAGGTAATCATCCGAGGGTTCAAATGCATCTTCAATGTTGCCATTCGCAGCTACATAAGCTGCCTTCATAGCAGCTCGGTCTATTTGAGTGACCGGCCGATTGACTCCCAGCAATTTCGCCTCTGCACGGAGCTGGACGTCCTTCTGAGCATATTCCTTTGCTGCTTCCCATGCAACCACCACTGCTGCCACTGCTGCTCTGCGTTCCAAATTGTCTTCTTGCACAGCGTATGCATCTCTCAAAGTAGTACGGACGTCAGCACGTGTGTCTGCTATAGCACTGAACCGTCTAACAGTTCTGAAGTTCTGACCCATGTTGTACTGTAGTGCTAATGGTACTCCGTTCTCAGTCAAAATGTGTGCAAGATCTGATTCAAGATTGTCTTGAATGAAGGTCCGCATCGCAGCCTCGTTGACACCCGCAGGAGCGTTCATGGCGTCGGCACTGATCCCTGTCCCTAGACAGTCAGGTGGTTCAAAGTCAAGACATCCATCATTGAAGAGCTTCAAAAGAAGTTGATTTCACCTGTGAAGTACCTAAACAAACAAGCAGATAAAACACACAGAAACAATCTACGCAAAAAATCAACAAAGTTTACTTTGATATAAATGGCACTATTCTTGCCATTCAATGCGTTGCTATTCTCAACGCTTCTCGGAGCCATTCTGCGGCTGAATCAATCCGTGAGTTGTCATCTGACCAACTTCACATTTGGATGCTTCGAGTTCTCTCAATCTGCACTCGTCTGCTGCAAGGATCAAGGAAGGAGAGAACAAGGAAAGAAGAAGAGATCCGTTTCGACCTCGCCCTCTGGGTGATCCTCTGGCTCTTCGCTGGAGCCCTGAGATTCTGAGGAGTCTTCCTCAAACTTGCCCTGCATCTTTGGTCTACACAACTTGCAAATTGCATCTGCGACATCTGAAGTGAGTCTGAACACTGGCACCGTTGTCAAACACCTTTCCTGCCTCACTGCACACTGCTTACTCAAATGCAGCCTCCTGAAATTTCCTTTGCGAGAAATGGTGATGAAGTAAGGTGCTTCCGGCAATCCATCCTCTTCCGGTTCCTTCGGGATCTCTGCTGGTGCTGCCATCTCAGGCTCAGGGTCTCCCAATCCAGAATTCAGCAAAGGAAAAGTGCCACCTAGTGACCATGATTCAAATTCTCTGTTCCACTTCAAAACTTTGTGTCTGTGCTTCACCTTCAATGCATTTTCGCCTGCACTCAAGACATGACCCTGCATTGCGAGACGCAACTCCTCTTCCACCAAACCTGGAGCTGGTTCTCCTGTCAGCAAGAAACGGCAAACACGGTTTTGGATGGAGTGCACCACTTGTCTCGAAGTCAAAACATAGTCCTGGGATCCGTGTTTAGCACAAGCCCATCTTCCTAGAAAATCTCTTTCATCCTTGACAAGTCCACATGCCGCTGCAATGCTAGGCAGGGTATGCCTGGCACTATGTCCACTCCAAAATGTAACCAGTGAGCCCGGGACCAGTTCGAAGTGCTTGTCGAGAACCCACCTTCCTTCCTGGAAAATGGAAGCTGGCATGACCTTCAGCAGAGCCCTCAAGTGATTCGATACTCCTTCAGGTTCAAGAAACTTGTGAGATCTAACATCCCAATCATCATTGCATTCCACAGCAAAGAAGTCACGAGGGAAATCAAAAGGAGGGGCCCCGACGAGATCCATTCCCAGCCTCAACCAATCAACTCCGGTAAGACTAACCATCCTAGCAATGAAGCCGTTGAGTGATCCGACTGCTTTCCCAGGACCTGTGGTCTTCGTCCGTCTCAAAACAAAACGCAGCCCCAACTGAGAGAGGATGCATCTCTTCGGATCAATATTCTGCAAGTCATCACAACGAAGTGCTCCCCAAGACATCAAAAGCAGAACAAAGGCAAAGAATCTAATCCCCACAGGATAATCCTCATCTTCGAGCATGAGTTCAGCAGAAACCAAAATGGCAATGGAATACATCTGAGCTGCCCGCCGTGGTGGAGCGTCTGTCTCCAATTCTGCTGTCCATCATTTCACTGCTTCAATCAAAAGTGAATCTTCAGAAATCCTGTTCTCACAAGCCACTTGTCCTACTGTCTCAAGCAAGATCAAAGAAGACATCAAAGCATTCGGCACAGTCTTACCTAAGCTCTGAACTTCGTGACGGTCATCAAGATACTCCAGAAAATCACTCGATGAGTCTGGCCAACATCTCCCAAATGTAGTTTGCAACCAAAGTCTGAACTTCTCCCAGATTGATGCCCTGTTCTTCAGAGTATTAGCTCTACGTGATCCAAAAGCTCTGCACCACATAGCATTGGGGTCATTGGTCCTCTCCATCACCTGACACACCGGGAGGTTGGCTTCCTGGATAAAGCTCGCGAGTCGAAGTGCCCAGAATTTCCTACGTGCATCATCCTTGCCCTGCTTGTCAGCACAAACAGTTCTCTTTCGTAAGAATTTCTGGAGCTCAGCAAGTCCCAAACTCGGACTAGAGTTGACCAGGTCCTGGTATACTTCTGTGGGATCAACCGGCTGTAACTTCTTTGAATCTGCACCCCGTTCCCGTGAGATGCGTTGGTACTTCACTTCTCTGTTGGCTGAGGTTTGCACATCACCTGCCCAATCGAAGAGTGACTTAGCAACAGTGTTCCTCTTGACCAGTCCGAAATGTCCACCAAAGGCAGAGTCAACGATGTCCTTAGCGTCCTCTTCGCTATGCACGGCAAATGAAAGTTGCAGGGGTGACTTGAAATGCTTCTGCAAACACAGTGACAGGTTCTTATCGATTTGATCCAAACTGTCCCATCCAGGATCCGCTGCCATTGCGCCGCAGGTCAGTAGCCCCCCTACTAACAAAAACTACCCATGTCCCTCAGCCAACTGCGAAGATATAGAAGATGACGTTTCCATTCCAGAGGACGATCGTTGAATCCAAGAACAGCCATGTGTGAATCAAACTGTAACAGTGAAAAGCAAATCCAGTTCACAGCAGTGTGAAAAGCAACTGAATCCAAAATCTGACATGTAAATTCCAAATCCAAATCGAAATGCAAGAAATCCACCGTGACATGTAAAACGTGGAAAGTTATAAATTCAGAAGCCAAACTTGCAACACTATCACAAATCGAGTCCAAAGCAAAAGCTGTAGCTCCAATGCCATAGTCGCAGGTCGCCAAACCAAGCCAGAGAGAGAACCAGAGGAAACACCCACACAAGCACACAGGAACAAAGTTGGATGTACATAACTTTGGGCAAGCCCAAGAAGTAAGTCGTAAAGTTCCAGTTCTGGTTGACGTTGAGAAAGAAGTCAACATAGTTGCGATTCCAAAAGTAAACGTCTTGTCAGTTCAAGCACTGCTGAAGTCTCACAGAGTCCAGTTGGACTGAGATCATCGCAAGCGCTGAGTGAAGTAATGGACGCTCTCTCATCGAAGTTCCTTGGTGAACAAGCTCTTGAAGTTTCATCCAAACTCCCCAAGGATAGAAACTGATTGCGGATCTGGCACACATGCAGAAGTCTGCACGCGGTGCGCCAAATGGATGATGGTTGACGTTGAAGTTGTCCATCGCCAACACTCCTCCATCCACATGCTGAAGTAGATTCACTGGAACACAGAAGTACAGATTGCCCGTAAACGACCACATGCCATGAAGTGGTCCTGGCTGTTGTCTGACTCCTCGAAGTTGAAGTTCCACGATCTGTCGAAAGATCATGCTTTCCTCTGGAGCGTACACTTCAGTGGTCTCCAGCCTTTCCAGAAGTCCTGGGTACATTTGAGGCTGAAGTAGCCCAGGAAACATAGCCTCGATCTTTGCATTGATCTGCGAAGTGATTGGAATCTGGCCTGAAATAGCCAAGCGGTTCCAAAAACTATACAAGAACTCTTCAGGACGAAGTTGGTTCAACTACCAACAATTGTCGAAGTTCGCAAGGGAAGTCATCTTATACCTGCGAAGCCAACGAAGTGCCCAAGCAGCAATCAATGCTGCCAACACCTTGAAGTTGCCCCTGCAGAAGTTGAAGGTCCTCCTGAATGTTCCCCTCACCAATGCAAGGAGAAGTCGAACAAAATCAGAGAGAAGTGACACCAAATCACTCCAGGTCTGAAGTCTTGTCCTGACTTCGTCAAGTCGAGTGAAGTTTGGTGGGGCACCTACTGGAAGCCCCAATTGAGTCTCCACAGTCCGAAGTCTGAAACTCAGATCCACAATGATGGTCTGAAGTTCCTCAATGTGATGGCGTTCAAGTTCAACGTCCTCCTCAACTGCCACCACAAGCGGAAGTGCTTCCTCCATCTATCAAAATGAAGTGCAGAAAAGATGAAGCGCAAAACCAAAAGTTCGAAGTTTCCAGTCCAGTCAGAAGTCCATGAGAACATGGCAACGAAGTGGAGTGAAAAACGTGGTCAAACATGAAATGAAAAATAGCAGCGGAAGTGATCAAGTTCCTGGAGCAAAAACGAAATGACGTGAAGTGACCACGGCGGGTAACCCGGGAAGTGGTGAACCGTACCTATACCCACAAGTGATTAAAAGTTACTTGGGGAGCCTTAAGTGAAATAAAAACAACAGCGACCCAACGGAACAGACCAACAAACAAAACCAACAACGACAGAAGTATCTGACACTTACAGGTATGTACAGTGTGCAAGTGAACTATCTATACATGCGCAAGCATGTACAAAAAAGCAGCCCGAAGTTTGACTTCTTCACTGAACCTAAGGCTACAGCTAGAAGTTTCCAAAGTCAAGTTCCAAATGTCTTCACAGTGCTCGACCCATGGGAAGTGTGATCCCGAGGGTAGCCAAGTGTCTGCGAAGTACCTCCTTAGTGATGTACTTTGTCGTCACACCGGAAGTGTTCAAGGTTCCAAGCACTTTCTTGATTGCCAGGATGCCTGAAGTTACAAGCTCTTGAATGGAAAGAAATCGAAGTTGAACCTGTTTGGTTTTCTTGGAAGTTCCGAACCTGGTTGCCATTGATTTGCCTGCGGTGCTGTCAGTGTGAAGTTTGATATTGACCTTTGCGGCGATTTGGGATTCCAAGAGAGGTGACCTAACAAAGAGGCTTTCACTAGCTCCTAAGCCTATTGCGTACAGTTCTGCTTCTCCACTAGAAGTAGCTATACTGTTTGCTGCCTTCTGCTCTGAGAAGTGATCAAGGAGCCTGGAAAGAAAAGCGCCACGCCTGAAGTACTACGTCTCGTTGAGACGCAGCCTGCCCAATCGGAGTCTACATAGCATTCGATGTCAAATGAAGTCTGATTCGGATGTGGAATCACATTCGGACGAAGTTGCAACACGGCTGGCTTCGTTCCAGCCAAGTACTTTAGTAGTGTCTTCATCTTGACGAAGTGGTCCTGAGTTGGAGCAACAAGTCCTCTTGAAAGTTCCTTAGTCGCGAACTGAATGTCCGGCCTGATGTTGCTCAACCACAGAAGTTGCCCGACGATCCTGCGGTACAGCTTGTGATCTTCCTTAGAAAGAAGTTCCTCAGACCCAATCAGTTTGCGAAATGAATCCGCACCTGGTGTAGCAGCTGGTTTACAATTTACCATGTCAAGTTGTTCAAGCATCTTATCTATGTATGAAGTCGGCATCGACATCTCAATGGAATAGTCACGTCACGTCGAGCAATCGTTCTACCAAGGAAGTCAATGCTCTTTCCTGACTCCAACACACCTTCTTGACGTAAGCAGAGTTGCTTCTCAAGTTCGGAAAACAAAAACTCACATGATCCTTGTGATCCAAACAGAAGCAAGTCATCAACATAAGAAAGCATGTATACCTTACGTGCCTCATGGAAATACAAGTTTGAATCAGATTTCAGCCTACGGAAACCAAGCGAAGTAGCTACGCTAACGAATTGTTGCTGCCACACTCTGCTTCAAACCGTACATTGCTTTGCGAAGCTTCCACAACACACCACCGTTTGGATATACTCAACTGGCGGAAGTACAAAAACTTCATCTGTGAGAAGCGCGTGCAAGAACGCTGTTGATACGTCTCCAGCGACGCCGTACCAGTTGTGAACTACTGCCAAGGTGAGCAACAAGCGAAGTGTAATGAGTGAAGGAGTACTGGCGTAGCGTCGTCCGGGCCAAGCTGCTGATCGAACCCTCGGACGCACACGCGGCATTTGACCTCGCCGCCTTTCAGCCTCTTCACCCATTTTGTAGAAATTGCATTCTGAAGCTCTTCGGGAGTGCATTCTGAAGTTAAATATTTTTCGTACACCTTGAAAGTTCTTGATGGAAGCCATCTCCTTGTTCATGCCTGCGATCTCTTGTTCACGGTCGAACTCTGCGTCACACTAAATGACGGGATCTGCAGCACGAAGTGCTTGAAGTTCTTCTTCACGGTCAACGTTGGGCTCAACGGGGACCTCAAGGCCTGACCTGGCGTCAACCGAGGACAACTATCAAACAACTGACGGGAAGTGACTTATCATCAAACACAGCTCCAACCTTCTGAAGTTTGGTTTTCCGCTTCCTAGAACTATGTTAGGGACCGAACGCTTCACATCAGAAGTTGACGGTCCAACACGCTGAAGAATTTTGCGGGCTCAGCCGCGTCATCAAGCTCAGCGTCTTCGCAAATTCTCTGCGCGCTATGGCGGAGGTGCTGAAGTTTTAACGTGTCGCGGAAGCGTCTGCAGTAGGAGTTGACGTGCGCCATGGGCTTTTTTGGGGTACAGGAAATGACCTTAGAGCTCTGGACGAAGTGTCTGCTTCAGCTTCTGGCAAGAGAAAGTGGGTCAAACCTCTTCCTCAGTTTTACTGAAGACACTCAAGCTTGTCCAAGCGCCATCCATGTCAAGCGGACCCAAGTGATTGTTGTTGTGCCACTTGAAGCGTCATGAAATCAGTAGCAGAATGCAGGTCACTAGTTGTCCAGAAGGCCTAAGTCAAAGATCGCAAGATCTTCAATTGATGCAAAATGACCTTTGGGGAAAACCACCACCAACCGTGAAGTCCAGTTGTGCCATGATCTCCAATCATTGTGTGCTTTTGAGATCAATAATTGTTCCATGAACCATCATCCTTGTGCCTCAGTATTGCCCACCCCCTTTGGTCTCGACTGTGGGGACAGACCCCACCAAGTACAACAAGATGACAACATGCTAACCCAAAGGGATATACAGGCGCAGCACCTGCTGGGGTCGACTATGTCAGGATTCTCCAACGCCTCCTTGCGAATAGGGATACCTTCCTTCAGAACGACACAGTCTACCTCATTGTTGACAGTTGAGAACCAGATCAGGCAGAATATTGGGACTCCTTTCGGCCCTGGTGGAGTTCTAGAAGAAAATTGGTTGGGCCGATGAGGGAAAAAACTGACCTGGTTTGGTACCATCTGGACACCTCCTCCTTGCGACAAGGGACCAGTGAGTTTCTCAGTGTTGCGGGTGCAGGGTCTCATCACTGGATTGTCGCGGCCATTGCTGACCTAGAGACCATCCAACTGGCAATGGCCAACACAAGGTGCACACGAACTTACCCTGCAATGACCATGATGGCATATGTCCAACGAGGTTCGATAACGGACTCCTAGCAAAGGTGTGTTGATCAATCCACCAAGCAACGTGGTCGGATCTTCCTCTGGATTGCTTTTATTCAAAAAAGTCACGCTCAGATTGCAGTCTAGCATCGGCCAATTGCGCAGCGGTGCATGACAGGTCAGGACCGGCCCTTTCTGGTTCACTGATTGAGACGACCAAACCAGCATTGTCGTTCAAAGGCCTCCGGCCGGTGAACGTTTGCACCCTGTCTGCCTCCTTCCTTCTCCGCAGCTTTTCCGCAGCTGTTTACCTAGCCCTTCGGGCTACGGGGAGCATCGAATGTCAGCATGCCCGGGATAGCCCCTTTGCACAGGCAAGGGCCGAAGGCGTAGGGATGGCCTCAGCCAAAGAGCGTCACAAGAACACAGTCAGTGTTAATCAATACCAGGTGGTCTGAGGGAAGAGGAACCCAGCCGTCTCGAGCACGAAGGTACCAGCCCAGATGTATGGGATTTTCACCAGCCCTTAGCAAACTCTTGGTCAGGCGTACTCAAACCAAGTTTCAGGTTCCACAGAATCGTGTCACGATTGATTGCCCAGAGCTGAGCGGAAGAGTGCTTGGACTCAACTTGTTGGTTCCACCATCCCCGGAGCGCATCTCGCACGCCTTGCTGCCATGCCACTCCAACATCGTCCCATCCAGTTCGGAATCACCCACTCAGTTGACACGCCCACTTTCCATGTGCGACACAAAGAAGACCTCCTGCGAAGCCTGCACCAGCTCACCCGGCTCCTGGCCACCGGAGCGGCAGAGACT
>VSDK01007467.1:257832-273523 GCA_009767595.1 Symbiodinium kawagutii | reverse complement strand
CGTGGATCGGATCGAATCACAGGCAGCAACCACTGCTAAAGAAACTAAAGCAATTGCGAGGGACGGATTCCTTCTGGGCCGCCACTATTTTATCCATATCTGACAAGAGGTTCACCATGAGGATCCGTGTTCTCGGAAAAATCACCCTGTTATTATACGACAAAAAATCAAACCTGCACCCAACTAGCACATAGGGGTTTCATGTTGAATCACGGCATCATCATTGCAGTTTATGTATGCAGCCCAATTTTTCACAAACTGCCGTTCCCTGGAGTGATGATAGTAATTTGTGTTTGTTTTGTTGGTTGAAACCATGCATGATGAGCAGAAATTTCCTTTCGGGTTCTCTTCAACCATGAATGAAAGATTTCACAAACGAAGCCTCTCTAGCCAAGTCCATCGATGTTTTTCACTTTTTGATCTTTCTGCTCACATCGAATATTTATGCACTACCAAAACATGCGCCAATGGATGTAGTTCTGTCTATTCATTTGCCACCTCGCGACATGTCAACGCACTTCCCGCGGCACCCTGGTGCGCCCTGGGATTTTTACGTCGCCGCGTTCGTACGTAGGTTCACGCGCGCTGCGCGCACAAGTGATGCGCGGCTGTTCAGTGGGAAGGGTACGGGGAAGCAGTGCATGGCAATCAAACCAGCACACACCCGCAGCAACCAACGGCAACCACAGCAACCACAACAACCAAAATCCATAGCCGACTGCTGCCCTCGAAACTGTTCAATGAGATCTCTGAGGGGCCGGCTTTATTTCAGCAAAGGTTCCGCGACCAAATGAGGACCCCGAAGCTATGGTTCGGATATATGTAGGCTACGTTGGCAATATGTAGGGTCAGCTAAAGTTGATGTAGGCGACCCTTCTGACAGACAGGCAAGACACGCACTCTGTCATCAAAATTAGCCGTGGTTACTCTTGGAAATCTTGTCAAGCTCAATCACTTCCAACCCGGGATAACGTTTAGTTCAACATGTACTCCACGTTCGATACATGTCATCATGCACCAACAAGAAGAGAGTACGATTCAACATGATTCTGATTTCTTTGCCAACATCATATCAAGAAAAGGTTGAATGTGCACCGCTCATACTCTTGAATCATACTGACTCAAAAAACCCTTCAAAGAAAAAACTGACAACATCATTGTTTTCCATTTGTTTGGTTTTTGATCACTCACAACGGACACCGAAGCGTGCGCTTTCGAGATATGTAAGTTGATGTAGACGACCCTTCTGACTTCAGACAAGCAAGACACGCACTCTGTCATCAAAAATTAGCCGTGGTTACTCTTGGAAATCTTGTCAAGCTCAATCACTTCCGACTCGGGATAACGTTTAGTTCAACATGTACTCCATGTGCGATACATGTCACCATGCACCAAGAGGAGAGTACGATTCAACATGATTCTGATTTCTTTGCCGACATCATATCAAGAAAAGGTTGAATGTGCACCGCTCATACTCTTGAATCATACTGACTCAAAAAACCCTTCAAGGAAAAAAATGACAACATCATTGTTTTCCATTTGTTTGGTTTTTGATCACTCACAACGGACACCGAAGCGTGCACTTTAGAGAAAGGGAAGTTGTGATGTAGACGACCCTTCTGACTTGCGACAAGCAAGACACGCACTCTGTCATCAAAATTAGCCGTGGTTACTCTTGGAAATCTTGTCAAGCTCAATCACTTCCGACTCGGGATAACGTTTAGTTCAACATGTACTCCATGTTCGATACATGTCATCATGCACCAACAAGAAGAGAGTACGATTCAACACGATTCTGATTTCTTTGCCGACATCATATCAAGAAAAGGTTGAATGTGCACCACTCATACTCTTGAATCATACTGACTCAAAAAACCCTTCAAAAAAAAACTGACAACATCATTGTTTTCCATTTGTTTGGTTTTTGATCACTCACGGCGGACACCGAAGCGTGCACTTTCGAGATATGTAAGTTGATGTAGACGACCCTTCTGACAGACAGGCAAGACACGCACTCTGTCATCAAAATTAGCCGCGGTTACTCTTGGAAATCTTGTCAAGCTCAATCACTTCCACCTCGGGATAACGTTTAGTTCAACATGTACTCCATGTGCGATACATGTCATCATGCACCAACAAGAAGAAAGTACGATTCAACACGATTCTGATTTCTTTGCCAACATCATATCAAGAAAAGGTTGAATGTGCACCGCTCATACTCTTGAATCATACTGACTCAAAAAACCCTTCAAAGAAAAACTGACAACATCATTGTTTTCCATTTGTTTGGTTTTTGATCACTCACGGCGGACACCGAAGCGTGCACTTTAGAGAAAGGGAAGTTGTGATGTAGACGACCCTTCTGACTTGCGACAAGCAAGACACGCACTCTGTCATCAAAATTAGCCGTGGTTACTCTTGGAAATCTTGTCCAGCTCAATCACTTCCAACTCGGGATAACGTTTAGTTCAACATGTACTCCACGTTCGATACATGTCACAATACACCAACAAGAAGAGAGTACGATTCAACATGATTCTGATTTCTTTGCCAACATCATATCAAGAAAAGGTTGAGCGTGCACCTCTCATACTCTTGAACCATACTGACTCAAAAAACCCTTCAAAGACAAAACTGACAACATCATTGTTTTCCATTTGTTTGGTTTTTGATGACTCGCAGGGGACACCGAAGCGAGCGCTTTCGAGATATGGAAGTTGATGTGGGCGACCTGTTGGGACCTTAGCGCAAGAAGCGGCAAGGATTCAGTCGTTGATAGACTCAGAGCGAATCAACATCAGCCGTCACTCAACATGTTGATAAGCAAACCACATTAGCAGCTCAACCGAACACCATCAATACCAAAACAATTCCAAGAGCAGCAACACCACCTGACACAGCACGGCAGAAACAACATCAACACGAAGCATCGCAGAGAGCAGGGGATGGGACTTTCGACTACGGGGGCTCCTACTGCTGACGCAGCGTGCACGAACCCCCCATCAATCGCGCAGAACCGGACATCTTTATCCGCGCACAGCATGTACTGCAATCTTTGTCCATAGACGTGTTTTTGTCTCGCGGGGAATTTTCTCGCATGAAGATGGCTCAGCAACTCTGCAACGCCGATGACATGCTCCATCCTGCGCGGAAAGGAGGGGGCGAAAGAAGGTGCAGATTCGGAGTGATCTGAGCCTGGAAGGTGCAACTCATTTGTTACTCATTTGATGTCTCAAAATCGATTTGCAAAAACTGATCGTTTCGAATGGCCACGCCACCCCAGAGATGGCCAGAATGACCTTTGAGATGCCCCGTGGAACCTGGCGAATGCCTATGATGAAATATCTGACTTGGCAGAGTCCAGGAGGCATTTCCTGACGATACATGTGACGTTTGATGGCTTGCGGTTTTGCTAGTGGATACCCATAATGCCAAAGGAGCTGATTTTTAGTATCACCATTGAGGGATTGTCATTAAGGGGAATACTATGTGAATACAATGTGAATACCATCCTTAAAGAATATTCCTTAATGACAATCAATAATATTCACATTGACGGTTCACATTATTGATGGTTCACACGACTTGTTGATGGTTCCCCAGTGCGCGGCGCGTGCCCTGTTGCTTCGCGATCAACAGGACTCGCTTCGATCTAGGAGCGCTGTTTAGTGGCTAAGGGGTGGCCGTTCTGAATTCATCGCCTGGATTCAGCACTTGAACTCCTTCTATTCAACACTTAGAGGCAACAGAATTGTAGGCGAAACAAACTAAAGCTAAGGCAACACACAGTAGCGAAGTGAATCACCAAACAATTTTGGAAACAGCCAACATGGTCTGAGGTTGGGAACATGTTGTATCAATTTGGATAAGTCGGCTTCACAATTGGTACAACCCTAGCGTCACCACAATTGCAAATTGGCTTCAGCAATGGCTGTGCTGCTTTCCTGTCGTTGCAGCTGCGACACCGAACACGAACCCGGTGTTGGCGCCGTATTCTTGAGCTGCCCAGGGAATGATCTCCTGCCGATTCAAACATGTCAAGTTAAGATGTTCAATCAAGGAGCCCCAGGCATCTTAATGAATAGTCTGAAATAGTTTGAAATTAATCATGGACTGATTAGAACAATTTGGGAGTTTGAAGGTTCCTCAGAATCATCTGAAGACTCAGTAGCTGTTCATCATTACTCTAATAAACATGCTGTGAAGAATGACACCTAGGAAATGTTGATCAATGTTCTGGTTCACAGTGTGGGCATACAAGGGTGGTACCAAGCGTCCACTCATTGAGCTGCTGGTGCGCCGCGAAACAACTCATTGTATCAACGGTGGTATCTTAGCAACTCATTGTTCCATGAGAAGCAAATCACATGCAATTAGATCAATTGCATGACAACATTCGTTTCTCCTTCAGAAACACCAATCATGGAATCGCTCAACCGTACTTGAAATCGACCAACTGAGTCTAGGGATGCCTAGAGATCCTTCCCCATCACTCGCCATCTGCAGCCATGGGCCTTAGTGTGAATTCTGAAAACGTCTTCTGCATCTTTGCCATCCCTATCCTCTTTTCCATCTCTTTCTCTTCCCGTTTTCTCTTTGTCACCTCTTCATATCTCTTCATATTTATTTGGGTTCTTTATTTGTTTGTTTTTATAAATATCTTCTCTTTCTATCTTCTTTTCTTCCATTTTTCAAAGGTTTTCTTGCGCCGAGTGACCCTCGGATCAGATCTGGAAGACCACGCAGCGGGGAGACGGCAACATCGGCGTAGATCACGTCGTACATCTTGGGATGTTGGGATGCGAAACCTCTGTTTCGTTGCATTTAGCTTGCCAAAGCATCCACAAATGTTGATTCATCATCACGAAGGATTGTTAACCCTCACCAACCATGGCACAGCAGTAGATATGAACCATCCATATACTTCTTGGGATGGTAGTTTGCGGGTTGCCAGGAGTCCAAACTTCCCCGTGGTCCAGGATTCGCACAGTCATTTCCATTCGTCGACTTCGAAAACCTCCCTTTTCCACAGGACCCTGCAGGCCGCGAGAGGAAAGACCAGATCAATCACTGGCAGCTCAACACCACGGAGCCCATCGACAAGCTTTCAAGACTGAAGGGCAAGTTCACTCCGTCCAGGTTCTGGTTAAAGGAGTTGCCAAACTTCAAGCTTTGAAGATTGCTGGGCAAGTTCACCCCAGCCAGGCTCTGATTAAAACAAGAACCAAACGTCAAGCTTTGCAGACTGTTGGGAAAAATCACGCCATTGAGGCTCTGGTCGAAGAAGTCGCCAAAAGTCAAGCTTTGAAGATGATCGGGCAGGTTCACTCCATACAGGGTCTGGTTGAAGAAGTCGCCAAACGTCAAGCTTTGAAGACTGGTGGGCAAGTGCACTTCATCCAGGGTCTGGTTGAAGGAGTCGCCTAACGTCAAGTTTTGAAGACTGGTGGGCAAGTTCACACCATCCAGGTTCTGGTCGAAATGGTCGCCAAACGTCAAGTTTTGAAGACTGGTGGGCAAGTTCACACCATCCAGGTTCTGGTTGCAATCGTCGCCAAACGTCAAGCCTTGAAGACTGGTGGGCAAGTGCGCTCCATGCAGCTTCCGGTTGGAATCGCAGCCAAACGTCAAGCTTTAAGATGATCGGGAAGGTTCACTCCATAGAGGATCTGGTTGAAGGAGTCGCCAAACGTCAAGTTTTGAAGACTGGTAGGCAAGTTCACACCATCCAGGTTCTGGTCGAAGTCGTCGCCAAACGTCAAGCTTTGAAGACTGGCGGGCCAGTGCGCTCCATGCAGGTTCCGGTTGAAATCGCAGCCAAACGTCAAGCTTTGAAGATGATCGGGAAAGTTCACTCCATAGAGGGTCTGGTTGAAATTCCTGCCAAACGTCAAGCTTTGAAGATGATCGGGAAGGTTCACTCCGTACAGGCTCTGGTCGAAGTCATCTCGAAATTCCAACTTTTCGAGGCTTGGTGGGAGGTTGTACAAGTAGTCTCCAGCGAAGACATTTTTGAGCGATTTCACCCCATTCAGCACAAACTCTTCTTCAAATCCTTCACGACCTCGAACGTATAACCACGCACAGTAGAGATCTGTTTTGCTGTATGTGCATGACAATGCTGCAGTATCGCCCGCAATGCCTTGCTCATGCAAGCTCTGGCCCAGCCTTAACTCCGAAGTACCATGATGTAAAGTGAGGTTCGAACCTCAGCAGTTTCCCGGCGGCACCAAGCTGAGGATTGATGTTCGCCATCCATTGTTGCTTCATCATTGCATTCCAGTATAATTATATATGATGTTCCTTTGAAAAAACATTTACATAGTATTAAATCCACCTGGACTGGTAGATACCCTGCTTATAAGCGAATTCAGTGAACGTTTGGAGTCGCCGGTCCCCTTGTATCTGTAAACAACCATTGATTGATGGCGCAATCCCTCAACCATTCGGTATATCTTGGTCCCCACCGGCCTGGCTTTGATGCGCGGAATCTCTTTGAGGCCATCTGGTGGACTTCTCGCCCCAGGGTGCTGCGAGGGACCCTCAGCACCATTTCTGCACAACTTAAGGACTGTAGGTGCAGATCGATGTCCCTGGCATAAGGGCGATTCCGACCCGTCGACATTGCACCGGAAAGCTGGAAGTATTGGAAGTCCTCGGCAAATCCAACTGCTAGTTGTCTTACTAACCTGGAACCTCCAACGACTAAAAAAAAAAAAAGGTAGTTTATAGAGTGTGCCCATTTTTTGACGCAAACGCCCGCAAACTCGCGCAAACGACCAACATCAGCGAAACGTCCGCAAAAAGGCGCAAAACGCGCGCAAAATACCCGCAAACGCGCGCAAAAAAAACGCAAACGCGCGCAAAAAAAGCAAAACGCCCAAAACGCCTCAAAAACCAAAACGCCTAGAAAAAAACAGGCATTGGAAGCTCCAGGAAATTATAGTCTTCCAGGCAACAACGAACAAGCAGTTTGCCATCTTGAGGTCTCAACTTCCTCTGTGACGGATCTTTGCCAACATTCCTTCATGTCTTTGGGAAAAGCAGGTGTCAAGTGGTGACCAATCACATGTCATGCTGTTGGGATCGCCGCGGGATTCAAAAGATTTGCACAAGGCAAATAGGTCGGTCAGTTGGTAATGCTGACATTTCAGCGAAGAGAACTGACATAACCAGCCAAACCCACAAAGCCTGGTCACATCCTGTCATATGATTAACCGAGAACAAAACAAACACCTGGGTTTCAAGTGGTCAGATGGTAATCGGGTTCTAAATGGTGGTCAACAGCTAGCTTGACACATAGTGTGTGATAAACCATGGAACTGGTAGCTGCTAGGGTTTACATGAAACATCCCTTTGTTGAAGCTGCTCACTTGGATCCCAATAAAAAGGAAACAAATAGTTGCATTCTTGCAGTGTAGAACTCCTAAAACAAGCTCTGCACGCAAATGACACCAGCTGCCATGAGCAAACTGCATCAGCTAGGGTCGGCGCCGGCCAAAATGGTTGTATCATATATTATCAAAATAGTCAACTCCAACCCAGAGATGGGTCATTTACAACACTCTTCATCACAAACAATCTTGCTGACCCCATGACTGCTGTTACTCAAATAGTATATGATATAGTATATCTAGTTAAATATAAGTAAATATACATATCATATATGCATGCATAGAACAAATGAGTAAATAAAAACTGAACATACATAATACATAATTATATATATATACATACATCTGTATGCCAATACATGTCACATTTTATTCTACATTCTCCTTAAAATCAGCCGATTTCCATCAACTATCGAAACTTCTACTTGCGATTTCTCCCGCCAAGGAACACCAGCCAGGGATGCTCGTTTTCTTCGCATTCCACGCAGCCTAGAGGCCAGGTCCGCAAGCTACCATTGCGGAGATGAGGATATGGCTAACCATCAGGAGGCTAACCATCAGCAATCAAGGATAATGATGTTAGCCATAATCATTAGCAACCAAGAGACTTTGATTATAAGGATATGGTCTGGTTGATTCGACTTGCACCTTCCATCTTTGAAAACTCGCAGCTGGTCACAGTGACCCGGTTCGCCCAGTGCCAAGCCAACCCCCCAGGGCGCCTGATACGGGCACAAACTGGTCCGAGTATTGCAGGGTCGCCAGGGCGAAGGTCAGGAGCAGGGTATGCACCACCAAAAGCGTGTCCTGAGGCGCAGCGGGAGGTGGCCGCCCGTCCCAAGCCGGTGACGTGGATGATGAGATGGCTAGGGGGTCCTTGAAATTGAGAACCCCCCCAAAATGGTTGGTTTAGTAAAAAATAGATGATGAATAATGGATGATTTGGGGGTACCCCGTATTTCACGAAACCCCTCTATACAATCCTCTGGGGTTCAAACCTTTGAACAACATTTCCGGAAATATGCAATGCAACATAAATAAGGAAAACCCGTGATGGCCAAGTCCACAAATTTCTGTTCAAACTGTGTGTTGCCTTCTGAGTGATCTCTTGAACTGTTTGTCTTATTGCGCTTGAGCTGGCTTCCTCAAACCCTGAAATGGTGTCGCCAACTTGAACTTGGCGTGACCGGCAACTTGGGTGCCCTCTGACATGAGCGTCGCCTCCAAAAACAACCTCAAGTTCAACATGGTTCACTGTGTTGTCTTAAAGAAAAAGGAGCTCAACTTTTTGTATGGTTTAGATAACTCAGAAAAGTAATTGATCGGATACTTACGTCAAAACCTTCCTGTTTACTATCTTTCGGTGAGCTGGTCGCATTTACCCAACCAAACAAGTCAAGTCAACGCATCGAGAAACATGAGCCCTCTGCAGGGTTTCTTCAAGACAGCTGTGTTTCCACGATCAGTGCTGAAGGCCGCCAAGCACAACTGCCGAGAATCAATGCGGCTCGCATAGGTCTGATGATGATCCCGCACATCTTCCTTCACAGCATTCAAGAGATCGATCCTGGCGGGAGCCCTACCTTGGAGAAGCGGCCTGCGCTCCACAGATACACACATGACTAGCCGACTATAAACAAAGACCTTGAAGTAGTGGATAGAACATATCCCACCTGCCAAGATGCTGTGGGCGGTATCTATTTTTCTAGGAGAGGCACACTTATAAACTAGTAATGAACCATCCAAAGCTAAGCAAGTGTCTAAGCAATTTGTGAAATCATTACACCCCCTATCACCCGTCACAAACCCATGGCATCCATGGCCTAAACCCCGACTTGGACCTACTCGAGCACCCCCCAGCACCAGCATCCGAATTCTTCTGAGCTGGCTGCTGCTTGATGCTGTTTGGGTGTTTCTCAAAGTAGGGAACCCCTTCACCTAGTGATAGTGTAAAACAAGCTATTTAGAGATGATTTTGGGGGTCCCCCTGTTTTGAGAAACCAGGTCACGGTCCGCGTTGCGGCCCCGCTATTTATGAGCGTTCTGGTTTGTGGAGATGTCTCAAAACGCAGGTTTGGTAGCATTTTTAAGATGTGCATAGATATGGACATGAGATTTTTCATTGGTATCTGCAGGACCTTGAGAGGCCACGTGAGGTTTGTCACACGCCTGCCATGATTTCGTCACATTGTCACAAAAGGAGATCTTGTCAGAGATTTTGCTGCTGGCCTCTTTTTCTCATCCCTGGCGTTTGCGCAGCTGAGCTGTGTCCTCCCACAAGTTGTCACTGTTCCTTCGAAACATGTAAGAGCACATGTGCGTGGACAGGCGTGGGTTCACGTCCTTGTCCTTTCCGTTGGCCTGGACCGTGCCACCGAAATACTTTTTCAGATCCTGCCACAAACGATTTATTTTCTGAGTTCCACCGCGCACGCGTGGACATATGTCAGAAGATCATGCTATGTCAGAAGATCGTGGCCCACCCCAACCCCACCCCACCCCAATTACACCGGTGACCATCGTGCCAAGTGCAACCACCGCGCACACGTGGACGTATGTCCGAAGATCATGCTATGTCAGAAGATCATGGCCCACCCCAACCCCACCCCACCCCAATCACACCGGTGACCATCGTGCCACGTGGAACCACCGCGCGCACGTGGACATATGTCAGAAGATCATGATACGTCAGAAGATCGTGACGTACCCCAACCCCACCCCACCTCAATTACACCGGTGACCATCGTGCCACGTGGAACCACCGCGCGCACGTGGACATATGTCAGAAGATCATGATATGTCAGAAGATCATGCCCCACCCCAACCCCGCCCCACCCCAATTACACCGGTGACCATCGTGCCACGTGGAACCACCGCGCACACGTGTCAGAAGATCATGGCCCACCCCAACCCCACCCCACCCCAATCACACCGGTGACCATCGTGCCACGTGGAACCACCGCGCACACGTGGACGTATGTCAGAAGATCATGATACGTCAGAAGATCGTGACGTACCCCAACCCCACCCCACCTCAATTACACCGGTGACCATCGTGCCACGTGGAACCACCGCGCGCACGTGGACATATGTCAGAAGATCATGCTATGTCAGAAGATCGTGGCCCACCCCAACCCCACCCCACCCCAATTACACCGGTGACCATCGTGCCACGTGGAACCACCGCGCACACATGGACGTACGTCAGAAGATCATGCTATGTCAGAAGATCATGGCCCACCCCAACCCCACCCCACCCCAATTACACCGGTGACCATCGTGCCACGTGGAACCACCGCGCCCACGTGAAACTGGTAAAAAACCATAAAAGTTGCGGGGCCGTAATTCGGACCGTAAGCAGAAACCACCATTTCCAGCACTTCATCAGTCTGCCCCCTTTGCAATGACCGACAAGAATCACTTGGTGGCGGAGAGAAGCCACCACTAGATGAGCTTCTCAAACAGTTGTTTTGTGCTCAATGAAGTAGGTGTTTGGCTGTGATCACAAGGCTATCCCAAGTGCTTGGCATTGATCATTCAAGCGGTGGAGCACTGGAACTGGGGTATTGCCAGCATGAAGCAGCTGAAGCCAGGGCCGGTGGGAACTCAGGATCCACAGTGAACAATCTCCAGCATACCAGTGCTGCATCACGCGACATGCTCAAAAACTCAACGCCACCGATGGCGCCAATCATCATCTTGTTGCTATCTAAAATATTGCGCTTCCAAGCTTCTCTGGTTGGTGGTTGAACCGCCCCTATGAAAAACATGCGCAAGTCAACCAACCATTTGCTAATGATATGGGAAAACAAACAACATGTCAATCAAACCACCTAACAGCAGCTGTCTAAACATGATTGTTGCTTGCTATCCCCCACTATAAACCTTTATTCGCCATGGTTAAACCCACCAAGAAGTGGATGTTCGATGTGCTCGTGTCGAGCAGCATAGCTCCTTCCCCGTGGCTCCCAGGATAGGTGTAGCGCCCCAGCGCCTCAGGGCCCTGGAGTCCAAACAGTAGGCGCGCCGCGCCCATTGCATCTGCTCGCGCTGAAACGCCTGGCTGCCGTTGCTGCGCGAAACGCCGCAGCGGTGGAACTGGCAACCGTTCGGCTGGTGACGTGAGATGCAGTGTTAAATTCTGCTTTAGGTATGATGTTGGATATCAAATTTAGAAATGTATGGTATGATTATTGGTGTATCTTAGATATCAACTATGTTGGATAACAATAGTTAACCACATGATGGATCATATGCTTAGGCCATTCACCAGTTGTTGACTGGATATCACTTTGTTGGTTGATGGCGTTGAACAGTGTGGTTGGTTCGGATCGTTGCCCGCCAGTTGGTAGTCAATTGCTTAGTCAGTTACATTCATGAAGGTACAAGGTGGGCCTCTAACCAGCTATAAGTTGGATTGTAATTAGGATAACTACCAATTATGGCAGATATGACTATGGTCAAGTGGCCTTATAAACCAAGCTACAACTAGGGGGGCCCACCTTATATCAGCCTATAGCCAGCAATGAATGCAGAGCTGCCCGGCACCTGCCCTTGTCCGATCTCCACGAACTGACCCAAATTGGCCTCAGAGAGAAGCGAGCGGTCATGCCTGTAGTCATAGCTGTGCATAGCTGTGATAGCAGCAACCACTGTGTATTACCTGACTAGGTCAAGCAAATACCATGGCGTTGACAATCTGGTACTGATGAATATTGATGGCTAATGGTGGTTGAAATGATGCTTGAAATGATGGTTCATTGATGCTTAACGATGGTGCGATTGGTGTCTAATTGATGATTACAGTAATGATGGTTGATTTCTTTGGATTTCTTAGCTACTGATTGTTCGAGATAGTTTATGATGTTTAACCTGCGGATAAAACCATGACTCTGAAATATGCTCAGGACAGTGATGCCACGCGTTCTTGGGCTCACCACATTGTTCCTCACGATTGACAAACACAACAATGATTGTGGTTTGAAAGAACAAACAAGTTCAAGGTTGAGTCTGGCAAAAAATGGTGCACCAACCAACATTTAAACAATATCTCCGCAGCGAAGGTAGTCAGCGGACTGTGACGCTGACACACTATATGTATGTGTGCATGATAATATGATCTGATATATGTATGACATGAACATCCTGGCCAGCCAGCCATGTTCAGTCCATCCCGAGTTGCCAAGTACGCCTGTTTTCTGCATACTTAATGAAGAAACATGTGACATGTGCATTTTTTGCGTGCATGGTCGTCGTTTGTAACTCTGCCCCTTTAGAGACCTCCCCCAACTGACCAAATAAGTCCTTGTTCGGATGTTCACCTACCCAAATTTGGGATGATTAGGATTGACCCACAGCTACCAAGCAACAACTCTGACTGTCAACAGCGCTGAGGTCAGTCTTCATTTTAGACATTCCAATGGTGTTGAGGTCAGCGGGCACCATGATGCAGCCAGGGAACCAAATGGCCGATGCCATTGAGCAAAGTGGCGCCAGCCACCAGCGACATCCCTGGCGGTCCATGGTGGAGGAAATGATGCTACTAAGTAACTCAGCAACTCAGCATTTTAATAATGGGGTAATCCACCAGCCATCTTTGGGGTCCATGGTGGAGGAAATGATGCTACTAAGTAACTCCGCAACTCAGCATTTTAACAATGGGGTAATCCACCAGCCATCTTTGGGAAATGAACTTTGGAGAATTCAGTGACTCAATGACTTTGCTCTGGCGCCCAAAGTCCAATGCAATAACGCAACGGTATCTTATTCTGAACAAGGCCGATTCTTAGGAACTACCTTGATACCACCCATACTGCAATTAAGCGGCAGCTGCATTTACTCGTGAAATAGCACTACTTTGCTGGGCCGGACCCGGCCGCATTCCCATGAGAAGTGACAAAGGACAGATGATGTCAGTTAGTTTCGTTCAATTGTTCCTCACATTGATGCTTTACGAATGGCAAGTGTTTTGAAATGATTTAAATGATACAACTGCCAAAATCAGATCGCGTTCAGGTGGCAAACGGATCAGCACAAGAGAGCAAATGCCCCGAAGCCTTCGGAAGACTTCCACATATCTTCCGGTACGAGTCGACACAGAAATGGTCACTTTTAGAACATCTCCGCGGCTCGAAAAGCTTCGAGGCGATCCCATCATCCCCATTAGGCCAGCTGGTTTACCACTCCAGGGGCTCTAGGAAACTCGGAAAATGTAACAAGTGGACCACTGCATTCGCGGAAGCAAATCTGATCTTTAGAATATATGGTGACATATTCAAACATGAATTGTTATATTAACAATGTTATGTACACTATATATATAATATGCAATAACACATCACATCATATCTTTGTTCGATGTACCACAAATACATCTATTGTTTGGACTGTAACATATTGCAATTGCTGACTGCTGCCATCTCCACAAGAGGCGGCGAACCCACAAGTGGCACACTGTGGCACTCCACACGCTATCGGAAGAAAATGCAGAGCCCACCATGTGTGAGTAATAGGAAGACCCAAAAATAGGAAGACCCAAAAGTTTGAGAAAATAGGGAATATATCATCGGAATACTCACCATGTTTCTCAAAATAGGGAGACCCAAAAATCCACGGTGAGTGGCTGCAGGTCGAAATCCTATACCCCTGGTTCCCCCGTCATTAACCAGCCAGTATTCCCTTTAGTTTGATTGGTCATTACCCTCTATTGTTAATGGTTAAGTGCTTGACCCAAAGCCAGTATTCCCTGGAGATGTCAGTGGTCCGAGCCTGGTTCAAAACAGGGACTCAAAAAGATCAGCTGGAGCCTCACCTGGCTCGGCCGCAGGCCAAGGCTATAGCAAGTCATGGGGGAAAACAGTGCCTTAAAATGTCGCTATGCACATATGTTAGATGTAAAATAATCACCACATGATGGTTATAATCTGTAATTTGGTACTTGTATCATGTATTCATCATAACCATCATATCTAGATATAATAACAACCATCTGTATGCAACCTGCAACATACCCATACCTTATAGGTTGAGGTCTGAAGATCAACATCACCACCATTCACAACTGGTCAGTGTCTCGGAGCCTCTCCTGACCTGTCGGTCTGACCCTGCTGAATTGTCCATGACAAAAGGGTCCACAGTTGGGTTCACGATGGTTCAAGATGGTTAATGATAGTTCATGATGATGACTGATGCTTAATTAATGATGATGAATGACGGTTCATGATGCTTAATGATCGCGCTTTATGAACATGATAGTCAATACGCATGGTTGATTATGATGGTTAGTAATGATGGTTCTGGATTGTTCATGTCCTTTAATGACATGGTCAGGAGGGTTATCATCCCCAGCTTGCAATCTATGATGAACCATCATATCAACCTCGGTGGATGGTCCATGGCATGTCCAGGGTCTCCCCAAATCAATCCAAACAATTCCATTCACCTTTCCCATGCTCTCCGCTAAGCTTCTGATCCAGCATACAGATAGGACCTATCACTGATGGCTGGCTACAATTTTGTTTCTCATAAATTGCAATCATTCACATGGCATCGAAAGGAATCCGCAAATAGTGTGCTACACTCGGCAATTAATTGCACAAAAACAACTTGTGTGTGCGTGCCGTCGTCGTCGTCGTCATCATCATCATCATCATCATAATCATCATCATCATCATCATAATCATCACCATCATCATCATCATCGTCTTCTTCATCATTATCATTGCTTCTTCATCGTCATCACCACACCTTTTCGGGATGGTTAATCTTGATCCACAACCATATACAGTTGGATATCCCCTTTCCTTGTTGCTTACCATCTGAGTATTTCTCAAAACAGGAGTTACCATCTGAGTGTTTCTCAAAATAGGAGTATATACCCGGGATTCATCCCATATCAAATATTAGTAGCAGTAAACCAACCCTTTTTTGGGGTACCCTATTTTGAGAAACACCCATAAAATTATGTAAGCATGAACCAATATTAACCATTTGGTATCAAACAGCTGTTAACGTTGATCCACAGCCATGTTGCTGGGATATGGGGGTGGTTGCTGGTTGAATCTCAACCATTTGTTGCTGGGCCACCGGGCTGCACCGGCGTTGCAGTGAATCGAGCATCCAGGCTGCCACCCGTTGTGTGAATGCAAATTGAGAGGAAAAACAAATGTCTTTTTTCTTGAAACAGATGGTATAAAAAAATGGTGTGTTATTGAAAAGAATGTTTTTTAAAAAATGAACTGTTTTCTTTTATTCTGAACCCTTGGAGAGATTTGGAGAGTCCGTGTTTTTGTAGGGAA
>VSDK01007467.1:220334-246018 GCA_009767595.1 Symbiodinium kawagutii | reverse complement strand
ACGACGACGACGACGACGACGACGACTACTACTACTACTACTACTGCAACTGCAACTGCACCTGCACCTGCAACTACGACTACGACTACGACTACGACTACGACTACGACTACGACAACAACAACAACAACAACAACTACTACTACTACTACTACTACTACTACTACTACTACTACTACTACTACTACTACTACTACTACTACTACTACTACTACTACTACTACTACTACTACTACTACTACTACTACTACTACTACTACTACTACTACTACTACTACTACTACTACTACTACTACTACTACTACTACTACTACTACTACTACTACTACTACTACTACTACTACTACTACTACTACTACTACTACTACTACTACTACTACTACTAACTATAATGATGGGAACAATGAACAAATAGAACGTATGATAACGAAAAAAATGAAAAGAATCTAAGACAACCACACTACTACTAACAAGAAAGACAATCGGCAACTAGAAACAGCTGACCCTCTGGGCGGCTTGTGCACCTTGAAGCTTCTCCTCCTGAAGAGTCCGGAGCAAGTGGATGGCCATCTGCCACCTAAGCAACCCTGGTGCTTCGCCGTGCTTGGCCATGCTTGGAAAATATGGGAACCCACAAGATCAGGGTCCAGGGTTGCTTTGGGAATAGGGAAATGACCTGTAACAGGGCGAAGGGTCGGGGGAGTGACCCGACAGGCTCAACATGGGTCAAGCCCAAAAAAGATCCGCAGCTTTGGCCAGCGCTTCACAAGCACGAAACAACCACCACCACCACCACCACCACCACAATGCACCAAGCTGCTGCTGTCCCCAGTGACACGCCAACATCGCCGCGCTGTATGCCACCACGTTGGCGCCAACATGTCGCCCTCGCAGGCACTGCAGAAGGTGACACGCCCATTGCCACCTCAGTGTCGTTTCTAGGCCCCTGAGGCATGGTGTTTGTTGATTCGTTTGGCTGGTTATTTAGTGAAACTACAAGTTGGTGAATGTAGTTGGTGAATGACCTTGGTGAATGTAGTTGGTGAATGTACATTTGTTTCTTTCAGTCATGTTTCCTTGCTACTTGTGGATTCATGTTTGGCTGCTGCAAGAAGGATAGTTGGACTGTGGATGAAGGATTTTCTTTGGGATGCTGATGACAGACACTGGGGTTGGTTAAGTTATGGACCTTTTCCTCGCATGTCTGGCTGGTGCTCGCTGATGAACTGCCAGCTCGGAAAGTTGAATCCTGTTGGTCACTTGACATGGGAATGGAAGACGAGAAAAACATGGGAAATTGTTGCAATAGCCATATCTATGCATCATTTCCATGCGCACATCTTACCAAACATGAGCAAGTGGTTTAATGAACTCATCGCCTCATCCCTTCAGAAAGCATTCTAGATTCATTCATTTTCCAGGGAGCGGACCGAACCAGAGATCCCAGAATCCCTTCCCTATTTTCACAAGGACAAGCTGTTCTGCAAAATATCTGCGCCCAAATAGACATTTGCCGAGAATGATCAAATGACTCACCCAAAACGCCACATGGTCCATCGCTCAAGCAACTCAGACACAACCGACCAAGAAAGATTCAGAAAGTGCTTCCAAGTTGGAGCCTCAAAATGTTGACACTCAACAGCTGGGATTTTCATCACTCCGGAGAAAGTCTGCTTGAATTGGCTATGGGTCAAAACCCTGTACCCCTGGTTCCCCATCATTAACCATTGTTTTCCCTATAGTTTTGTTGGTGGAAATCCTCCACTATTGGTTGGTGAATATTGACCCATAGCCAATTGAGGGGCCCATGACCATCTCATCCCCTGGACACCCATGGCGCAGGTGGCCCCGACCCATCGAAACCAGGAAACTCGTGAGCTTTTTCGCAGGCGCTGATGGCAGCACTGTATGTGATGATGTCCGTCAGCTCGTTCCTGAGGATGAGACATTTGGCGAGCTGGGTCAAGCAGTTAACCTACCCATAATGGGTGTTAATAACCAACAACAATAAGGAAACCAAGGTTAGTGAGGATGGATGAGACATTTGGTGAGGCTTGAGCGCTGGCAACATCCATCAGACCAAACCATCATTTCACCATGAATTTGTTGGTGTAAACATGGTGACCAACTCCACACAACAACTCAAGCACTGCCGGCAGCGGCGCCAGGGTCACTACCAATGGGCTCTAACCACCCTTGCTGCCATGAAATTTTGCCCATGACACGGCAGTTACATCTGTATCTGCATGGTTGATAACGAGGTGTCCAGTATCACGTTGCTGCTTGCTTCCTTATGAGTCAGCGTCCCCCCATCAACTCATTCTGGTACTGTATCCCAAATGCATGATCAAATCCCACTGCATTGCTTCGTCTCACTCCATGGTTTGTACCATTGGTTGCCGCTCAGGGAGTTTGAAGCCTATTGGGACACACATCTTGAAGTGGCTGCTTGGTTAGCATTGAGGGTAGGTTATCGTAACTTCAATAGAGCCAGGTAGATGGATAAACCTGTGCAGTCATTCAGTTGCCAGGGTTTGGGGCATTGCTTTGTTGGATTGTGTGGCACTTCGAACGTCTAAACAGGGTCGTCAGTCTTGGCCTCGGTAAGGCACGAATCACAACTCGTCTGTATATCCCCCCCTCCGAGGAAGTATCCTTTCGGCTTCCTCAAGCATGTGCAGAGCCTCAGCTGTGAAAACTGCTTCGAGAAAACAATGGTTGTTGGTTCCACATCTTCGACAACTAACAAACCCCACGACTTGAGCAAGCGAAATAAAATGCCATCGCTCCATAATGAAAACGCTCCTGCGCTGCTATAGCTACGGGGCATCTGGCCCAGCACCATTACACCGCCATGCAACTGCCAAAACAAACAAAGTGGCATGTCCCCAAAATTCACAACTCCCATTTGTTCACGGCCTCCCCGATCTATAAACATGTCAAGCATTTGTTCCTTGGAGATCATCAAATCTGACCAAAGGACCAACAGTAGAGGTGGCAAGTGTAAGCTCTGTTGAGGCTGAGACGTACGATAAAGAACCTCTATTGTTGAGCCCGATCTTGTCCGATCCTTTGTGGATTCATTGCACAACAGCCATTGTTCCTGGAGTCATCGGAGGAGGAACACTGCAGGTGGCACGTTTCGATCATCAGGGCACACAAATTCTACATCACACAACTATGTTCAAAACTGAATGGTTACAATTTTGGGGATCTTTGCAAATACCATCAAACACGCAACACTAGGTTCTAGCTGAAACTGTTTCATCCTCCTTCAGTCAGCCCCAAAAACAAAATCCAGTCGGTAGCAGTACACTTGAGTCGATCTTTGATGACAAGCCATCTTTGGAACACTTGGGATTGGTGGTATATACCCAAGGGTATATAAATCATTAGACAAATCCACCGGTGAGTCGTGATTGATAAAACGTTATAACGCTTAATGATGATTGTTATCAATAGTGGTTCCATAGTTATTGTGCTAACTTGTTCCTTTACCAGTCACCTTAACGACTTCATGATGGTTGGTGATGGTTGTTTGCGTCAAGTTTCAACCCTCAGCTGTCACCATGGCCTTCCCACCACTGGCAGCTCCTACGGGGCTGGTCATGGCAAAACCCATCCCAGCTTGAAAAACCACCAGGATGATGATTTGGCTGTGGGTCAATGTTAATCAGCCAACTACTGGGGGATAATCACCAACCATAGGGAAAACAGCCTGGTCAATGGTGGGGGAACCAGGAGGCCCAAGGGTGAAGTGACCCAGCTCGCCATTTGACCACCTCAATGATTTCCACGAGTAGATCTATGAAGGCTCCACCCGTGCCCAGCACTGCCCGACCCTTCCAACCATCCCACGGCGGCTAAGAAACCAAAGGCCACTGGCTCGACGCTTCACAGCAACTGACCACGCTATTGTAACCTCAGTGGCGACAGCAGCAAGGAAGTTTGGAGGATCCGACTCATGACTCAAAAACGATGATTGCTGCAGAATAGCGTTTGATGAGTGGATATCATTTAGACACTCAATGGTTGAGTAGTGGATAATCAATGGATGATGTGGATAAACAAATGTGAATGATGATATCAGAAACATGCTACACGTGAATGTGGAGAGAAAATAACCAGCAACATCATTGAAGCGGATAACAACAAAGTGTTCACCACTGGATTGCTAAAAGCAAAGTCCTAAATGATTGCAACCCCATCATGGATCATAAATCAGTGTGCCACCTAGTCACTAGTCTGAGTACTTGTTGGTATTTCCTGTATGACTGTCGGCTATCAGCGCACTTCCTAGGACTCCAACAGTCCTGTTGACATATTGCCATCGCTGCTTCTTACGAATTGCCATCGCTGCGAGAAAATCTTCAGCAACCAGCCATCGTATCCTCACAGCTGGTGGCAACTTCATCCCCAGCATTATTGGTGCCCGCTATCATAGCTATCTGGTTGGTGGTTGAACCACCCCTATGAAAATATATAAGTCAACCATTTCTGAAAACCACCCACCAGCCTTCTGATATCCTTACCGCTCTCGTTGCTGAGTGATGCTCCTCTCCCAGTGGTGGGACCTGCCACGGCCAAGCCACTGATGACGTTGCTCATCCGCGCTGCGCGCACGACGCCCAGCAGGTGTAAGGCCCAAACCCACTGGCTGCCCTCCTGGAGGCTGCTTGGATAGCCACCCCGAAATGCGGGCTATGATCTGCTACAGTGTAATCTTAATTGACCATGATCATGATGATTTACCATGGTTAATTGATCAATAGTCAATAGTGATCAATAGTGATCAATAGCCAATATGATAAGTTATAAGTGGCTATTGATGAACGAATTGGCTATTGATGCACTAAGTGGTTATTGATGAACCAACTGGTCATTGATGAACTAATTGGCTATTGAGAAACTAACTAGTTTTCGATGAACTAGCTGATTGTTGATAAACCAACTGGTTACTACCAATAACTATCAAACTGGTTCAATCACTGACGGGTTGTCAATTCACTGCCCCCTATGACCAAATATCACCCCATGATCCTCAAAAAAAAATGTCATGCGACGTCGGTGGTGTTGCCCCGCCAAGTTGGGCCTCACAGGCACGCATCGTGGCGTTGTAAGTGATGACGTCCACAGAGTTCCGACGGTGGCGGTCCCAGAGGAACAAGGCCTGTGGCTGTGCTGGCAATGCCTAGCCACTGGACATTTCGCCAGGTGCAGAAATGGGGGTGACCCAAGGGGTTGGTCCTCAGTACAAGGGAGTGCCCAATTCAGGATCCACCTGGCGACTGCAGGGGAACATCTCTGAGCTGGAGATCAGTCTGGAAAAGGCTGTTTTCTCTCAGTGTCATCGTCGTTGTTCTTCTCTTTTGCTGCTGTTGCTGCTGTTGCTCCTGTTGCTGCTGCTGCTGCTGCTGCTGTTGTTGTTGTTGGTGGTGGTGGTGGTGGTGCAAGTTTCTGTTTCTGTTGCTGTTATATATTACAATATACAGTATTACATGTGTATATTATTGCTGTTGCTGTTGTTGTGGTTGTGGTTGCGTGGTTGTGGTTTTGTGGTTTTGTGGTTGTGGTTTTATGGTTGTGGTTGTTGTTGTCGTTGTTGTTGTCGTTGTTGTTGTGGTTGTTGTTGTTGTTGTTGTTGTTGTCGTCATCGTCGTCGTTGTTCCCCGACTATCATTTCCTGGTATCGACCAGACTGGAAAAAACCTTAACAATTGTTTATTTGAAGTGTTATTGATGTCATTGTCCCCACTCTTCTTGGTATTGTCGTAATCGCTTGATATTCTAAAACGCCATGGGAGGCGGGAGGCATTCATTTTGTCTTGCCTGTGTGTGTGTGTGAACATACTCATGGAAATCCCTCGCTCTCAAGCAACCAGCCATCAAACGGAATACAAGGCATGCGGCCAACCAAAGCTCACCAACATTCACCAAGATTTCAGCATTACTAACCATCAAAGCAACTACGAAACAGCCAAATGTGGGATGTGATAGTAATGAAGCTTCAGTCGGCGAGCTGGCTGCCGAAGCCCAGCCCTAGCAACATGTAGCATTGCTTCTGACCACCTCAATGAACTGCCACAGAAATCTTCCAAAATGGAATTCGATACCCCAACTCTCCCACAGCCCACATGAACACCATGAACTAGCGAACTCTGGTTGGTGGTTTCAACCCCTATAAAAAATATTAGTCAACCAACCATTTGTTAATGATTACGAGGGAAAATAATCAAAGTGTCAATCAAACCACCAACCAGTAGCTAACTGCTAACAGATACCTGCGAAGAACTGTGAACTTTCAAGACAATCAGCTGATGGAATCCATGGTAGCGGCTTCACAACTGGATGGCCATGTCCTACCGTAGCTGATCATCACAAGATGCAGATCTTCCAAGATACTGTGGCTCCGATCATGGAAAATCAGCTATCATGGATTAACTCTTTATTGACTCAAAATGTCTGAGATGTGACGAACGTGGGTTAATCTTGGTGAATCTGGATTAATCTTGGTTTATTAGCCACAGATATCAAATGACCTTCTTTTGCATTGAACAAGTCTCGCTGGCGATTTTTCGCGGGCCTGCTGCCATCTTCCCCCACGGGCAAGTGCGCTGATCGCAGCGTTTAAGATCACCAGTCCTTGGTGTCACAGGCCATTGAAGGTCTAGGACTGGTAGGCTGGTTGAAGTCTCCATCAGTTGGGTTTTCCTGGCCAAATAAATGAAGGCTTAGATTATAGGATCATGTTGGGCGCATTGTCATGTTGGAAAAGGACAATTCTCAGGGCCGCTACCCTTCAAAATTCGTTTCATGGACCTGTTGTTGTCGTAGTTACTGTTGAGAGTTACCACCTGGTGATTTCTGGGTCGGACACTAATGGGCCGGGAAGATCAAGCCAGGTTGAAATATGGCAAGGGAGGATGAGCGCAACATGGCACTACCTCACTGCGTGCCACATGTTGATACAATTCTAACGCAATGTCGCAGGTATGGCAAACAGGTGATATCAAGGAATAGCCCACGCCATGATCGATGAGTCGCATTGCACCAGCATTCAGCGACGTTGCCGGTACTGTCCCAGACTCCATAGGGCGGTGTGGCCCACTCTGAGAGGTAATGCACTGCTAGGCGCCATTGACCTGCCCGGAGGCGGAGTGGGTGAGGAGCTTGATCACACTGGAAAATGGAGGCGCTCGTTGTCACCCTTGGATTCGGAGTGGTTCATCTTCACGCGGGGGTGCTACTCATCAGAACACAACATGTATGAAGGGTGACCGTTGTCAAAACCCAGGAATAAATGACATAGAATAACAACAAAGCCCCGGTTGGGACACTTGACTCGTTTTGATTGGAGAGGCTCCCTGTTTGGCCCTGATTCTGGGTGCTGTAGTGCTTCCGCTTGCAACAGACCAGAAAGCTGAAGTACTTGGAGGTTTCTGGTGTAAGACAGCACCAAAGAGAGAATCGCCACAAGAGAGAATCGATTCCAAGTGGAGAGGCTTTGGAGACAGAAGAGGCATACACAATTCAACCAATAAGCCAAGCAGCTTGAATCCGATCTTCTGATATGAGCTGATTGCAAGAGATCAATCGCCCATCATGTACGACTGCACTCCCAGATCGGGTGAAAACCACCGCATGGACAATGCCCAAGTGACACATGCAGGGCTGTGTCTGGTACACCTCGACTGGGGTATCCTCATGACTCACCTATCCACGCTGAACATGCACTAGTCAAAGTACCAAAGAATTCCGGGCAAAACACCTGTGAAAGTGATCTGTGTTTTTCTTTGCTGGAGAAGAGATTGATCAACATTTATCAAACCATCCAAAATGTATCAAAACACCTTCTTCTTTGTCCAGGTATGAATCCAAATATTGATATCCCAAGTTTATGTATCATTAATCAATTAACATTTATCAAACCCAGAGCATATTGATATACCAGGCTTGTCAGTCAAATCTTGGAGTTTATCATATGGCTGTGGGTCAAAACCCTTAGTCCCCCTGGTTCCCCTATCATTAGCCAGCTCGTTTTCCCTATGATTTGGTTGGCTAGTATAAGCCATTATTATTGATGGTTAATATTACACCCATAGGGAAGATCTTAGATCAAACCATTTTTTATCAGATCATTAATCTTAGTATAACTCATTATTGATACTTTCCCTATGGGTTTGCTATAAGTATTAGACCCACAGCCATATTTGAACCAGAAGATCTTAGCATCCGAAAGCCAGCCGCACCGCCCCCAGGCGCCTCCCTCCTCGCATGCACTGATGGCCGCCCCTAGGGCGATCTGATCCACCTGACCATGAGAAGTCCCCAGCAGATATCGTTGGTTCATGGGAAGAACGGAATGGTCACCAGGACATATTTGGATAAATCTGAACCAACAAAAAACCTGGATAGTGATAGTGAATCGTGGTGTACCGTTCAGCTGATTGATGCATGGTAGTTCACTCATTCATTAAAATCATTCGAAACAACCATTAGAATTCATTCGAAACAATTAATTGGTCACCATTAGTATGAACACACAACTAGTCTCTCTTGGAATGATCAATGTTCGTGATGAAATGAAGTATGCCACAGCCATCAAATGGCTGTTTGATGGCTGAGATCAATTGGTCGACGGTGCTCCCACATGTAAGAGAACGAATAATCATAGGGGCGTGCAGGGTATGGCATATACCGATAAGATCCAATAAGGATGATAGTTCCTAGTTCATCCCAGAGCTGCTAAGTAGTCGCTCATCTGGCTAGATCACCAGGAGTCCATCATTCCGCTGAACAAACCAGAGTAAGAATCATCAGGTACAAGTAGGAGCTGATTACAAAAAATCACGAGGGAAAATTAAAGACAACAGCCAACCACTACCACTGGAAAAAAAGAAACTGATTTGACTTACATTCTACAAGAATCTCAAAGATATCAAAACTGGTTTGCTCCGCGCAAAATGCCATAACTATAGGGATACGACCATCATCGATATAGCCAACAATAGACCCGAGACTGCTTGTGTTGTCCCCAACAGTGAATTCTTGGATGAAACTACTTGGATGAAACTACTCTTATGTTACCATCATAATTATAAAGATTTCATCATAATTATAGCGATACGTAATTCTTGGATGAAACTACTCTTTGCTGCTCCATGATTGCTTGCTCCGAACATCATCCCATCCGCTGTTGCAATCGTCCCCAGGTCTCTGCACAGCTCAAGTGGAAATGTCGGTGGCGAAAGAACGGGGTACCCCCAGTTGTCATCCAATATCAATCCAACCATTGGATACTTAATAACCAACCATACTCATCCAGTTCATTAATCATTTACAGATAGTCATACAACCATCTTGGGGGGTCCCCTAGTTATCATGCTTATTTACTGATTTTTTTTGGTAATAAACCATCCTAAACCATCCATTTTGGGGGGGGTGGCAAGGAAAAACAGGGTCTATTTGGGAAACCCGCGGGCAAACACTTTTGCAGTCAGACACACAGCAGCATGGCTTTTTCACAGGAATGGAGAGGCGTCTCAACAAAGCAACGGGCAGCCACAAAAATTGAAACGCGCGGCTGCCAAAAAGACTTTCATGCATGCGTTGAAGTGAGATGCAATCGGCACAACCTCTATGTATATGTTTTTCGTTGTATGTATGTAAGCATGTAAGCATGTATGTATGTATGCATGTATGTACGTATGTATGTATGTATGTATGTATGGATGGATGGATGGATGGATGGATGTATGCATGTATGTATGTATGTATGTATGCATCTACGACATCCCCAATGCTGACTTTGTCCTGGCCAGTCCAGGCTAACCATGGGTTTCTCCTTCCCAGTTGGTTATACCGTCTCTTGCTGCCTACGCAAGAAAACCAAATCACTGCGTGGGCTCCACACATTGGCCCCGGGAATTCTTCCAGATTGGGGGTGACCTCGCAGAGGGCTCCAACCAGGGTGGGTCACAAAAACGGGTGGGAACAATCAACACAATGAAAGCCGGCTTGGATCAATTTCCAGATCAGAAATGATGCTTGTTCACCCAAGGCCTGCATACCTTGCAACACTTGACACACCAATCTCATAGAAACCTTGAACTCGATCATCCAAAGAAGCTTCGCGTGAACACAAACCTCTTCCCATACAAATCTGTCACTCCAAACCCATCCAGAAATTTGGCCATATGGCCACTTGTGTTGGCGCCTGTGGCTATCATGGAAAGGAATGTCGGCTGCGTACTATATTGCAATGGCGATGTGTGCCTCTTAGATTGCTCTCACTGTCTCCGCGGGTTTCGACGGTGAACGCCGCTTCGGCGAATCCCTTCGGTTCGCTCTAAAGTGAATGCTGTGCGCTTACGTTTGCTGCAGGTCTTTGCCTGAGCTGCTGGACGTTTGCGTCCCTTGATACGCTCTTTCTCTGCCGCTTTGCGTTTTTGCGGCGGGAGAGCTTTCCTGCCAAAGTCTCTTTGGGTCTTAACCCAGAGGGCAACGGCAGTGCTTTGCGTCCCCCCCCAGCCACTACCATCTGGCTCGACAGCTGGGCTGTCGTCGGAAAATTGAGAGCCGTCTGATGGGACAAGAGTTTCCCAAAGCTTTGCACGCGAAGCTTTAAGCACAGAGTAGATCGATGCAATTGTTGGACTTGGCGATACCAAGCGTTCAACTCCGCGTGCAACGCTTCGTTGGAAGTAGTACCGCTCGGCATCAAAATGCGGACAGCTGCAGGAAGAAATTGCCGGTACCTCAAATTATTAAAAAGATATTCAACCTTGTCAGCTGCAGTGATGCTATGCAGATGCTTTGCGATGGTGAGCTTGCTGCCATCAATTTTGCGAGACAAATCTTGCGAGCACATGGCCGCTAAAGCTGCAACACCTTCTAGTCCGAAATAGACCCTATTCTTCCTTCATACGGGGGGTCCCCTCCTGAAAAACCACCATGTAACCACCAACAACAGCAACAACCACCGCTCCACCGATGGACTCCAGCCTTCCGCAGCTGCTCGAACAGCTGCAAGGATCGCGGCCATTGACTGCCTGCCCAGCCGTGGCACCCCCACAGGCAGCCTCTGAGAGCGACAAATGGCTCTCAAAATATGGGTGGGATATCAATATCATATGAATGTATGGTCTTTACAAGTGACATATGATGACATGTTTTTGTCTCCCATATCAAAATATGAGTCATAATGGCAATAGCAATACTGTTATGATAGACATTGAGGATACTTTAAGGACTATCCCATGTCTATCAAATATTGTAAGGATACTAATGTAAATATGTAGTCCTTATAGTCTTGATAGTCTTTGTAGATGACATGAGTCTCTGTGTGTATCTCTGCATGTATGCATGTTTCTGTCTTTCTTCATTAAGGGGTGATACTGCCACCCACCGCGCGATACGATTGAACTAAGGACGGTATGACTGTAGGACCGCTCCTGCGCAGAACTATTGCTGTTGACAGTATCAATCATGATCATTTGGGCCTGTGCCAAGCCATAGGGTAGCCAATAACCCACCAAAAAATGATCGTTTTACTAGGAAACCCTTGGTTTTGGGGGTACCACTATTTTGGCACACACCCATTTCGCTGGATGTTGAGGTGTACCCCCATGGCCAGGGATATACCCTGCTTTGGTTGTAGATGGTGCTGTCAACAGCTCACCAGGGCAAAAGGGACCCCACCTGTCGGTGTCATCACCTCATAATCTTTTGATGGCGGGACTTGTTTCTGGGTTTTTTTCGCTTCTGATATTTTGATCATTTCTTGAATGTACATTGTCCCGCCCAGAATCAACCAGGATTTGTTTATTTCTTCATCGGTGAGCACATAATGGGGGTACACCATACATGGGCACGCACCCAGTGACAGCACCGATGCTCACCTCCTTCGCAGGCACTCATGCTTGCACTGATAGACACGATGCTGGGCTGCAAGCTGCTGTGGGAGATATCGTCAAGATATGCCAGCGCCAGCTGCCACTGCGAACCTTCAAGGTTTGAATGGTCCCAAGCATCTATGCCAAATCTATGCAAGTTCTATGCTGATATGTTGAAATCGTGGATCAGGATATACTTCCACTCAGTAGATTCATGACCGGTAGAAGCCAGGTTTGTGGGCGACACTGGCATGCATCATTGTAACAGCTCTGAACATGTTCACAAGGAAGGAAGCCACTTCACTTGCAGAAAGTGAGGTAGGCACAAATTGTCACGTCCTATGAACCTGATCACCAAATATCAACCTCCTATCACGCAAACTCTGGCATCCCCTTCCTACATCATCCTACATCACCATCGATGAAACGGCCTGTTGATGGAGGCTTGCAGCACAGTGTTGAAGATCACACTAATGTTTGAAAGTTGTTTCCTTCAACTTGATGGGTTTGGTTTTGATGGGCTGAATGAATCCATTTGATGTTCAGAATCCACGATCACATGAATGTTTATGATGCATCATTTTTGTCTCTTGGATTGCGGCCCAGGCATATTCTCGATGCTTGGTCTGACAGATTTCGATTCTCAGCTGTCGCCGAGTGGCCCTTGTCAGCAGAAGTGATGGCGCTGTTGTAGAGAATCAGGTCCTCATCTCGAGCCATCCAGTTGTTGCGGTCCATCCAACCATTCGCAAAGCTCCCCGTGGCGAACAGTACAGGATGATCAGCAGCAATCATCAACATGGGAATGAATCATGAGCATGTGTCACCAAAATTGGGTGGATGAACATGCCAACGAAGAAGATGTTGCTCATGTTTCATGACTTTCGGCGTTTGAACAGCGCTGCAGGTTTTCGAGGCACAGTCAATTTGCTTGGTTTGCTTGTGCTACACATATGGAGATACTTGTATAGATGCAAACCCATTTGCAGCCTGGACCTTGTCTTGTTTGGACTCTTGTGGGTGTTCCGGAGGCAAAATCCCTCGCGAATCTCCAGCCTAGCGAAGTTGCCGACCATAATGCCTAGCAACTACAGTTCGCACTTCCGAAAAAAACCACCTCCCTCTGAATCAATTTGCCTTTCCTCTAGGAGGTTCTCCTGTGATCAAGCCACGAAAAATGCTTCAATGCTGCCAAAGCTCTGCTTGGATGCCACTTTTTGAGAGTTCCTGAAACCTCAGATGCGCTGCCCTCTGCTGGATTGACATGGCAACAGAAAATCCAACAAGTATTCATGGTTTCTCGGGGTTTCTCGATGAAACAAGAAGGTTTATCCATGAAATATGAAGGTTTATCTATGAAATATGAATCAATGAAGGTCTCTACATCAAATGTGACAGTTTTCCCTTTCCAGCTCAACCTACCACAGGATATCAAAACAGGTACTGTGCCATGCTCAGGTCCATAAGACTCGTACTGGAGCCTTTGTCTAGCCAGTTGCTCGCCTTGGATTCGATCAACTAGAAGCCATCCCCAGGTAACCCACCAACGAGCATGACTGGTACAGGACTGGTTACTGGTTTCAACCCCTATGAAAAAATATTTTTCAACCAACCATTGGTCAATACTAGGGAAAATAGAAGAAGATGTTTCTCAAACGATCAAGCAGCATGACTGGCTATTCAAGGTCCAACCAAAAACACTGCCATGTGATGCCAAGTGACAGGGCCAGAGCACCTGGCCAATTCTCTGCTTTGCTGCATGCATTGATCGCACTGCTGTAAAGCACCACGTCCCCTGAGGCACAGTCGCTGAATCTGCCTATGCTAAACGCGTGGTGTTTTGTACCTAGACTATCAATGTGGACAGTTATTTATACATACTGATGTACCATTATTGTATGTCACTATCTATATACATATATTTATTCATTTATTGATATATATATATATATATTTATTTATTTATATTTATTTATTTATTTATTTATTCTATCTATTTATTTTTTTTAAACTGACAGATATATAAATATTTGATATATGATATATGAAATATGATATATGATATATGCTATATGATATATGATATATGCTATATGATATATGATATATATATATATATATATAAATCTATGCAATTAGTGCTCAACCAACCACCAGCCCCCACCATTTACCAACCAACCATGACCCAACCACTGCCTTGCCAGGAACTCTCACTGAGGCGCTGCAGCAAATCCAGTGCCGATGGCCATTGCAACGCCTTCCTCGGGGTAGCGACGAAGTGCTTGGGATGTACCGAGCTGCTTCGATGGCTTCAGATGCTGCTGGGTTTTTCAGAATCCTAAGGAAATGGTATCTGTTCCATGTTTGCGTTAAAAAAACATACATATCTTAAAAACTCATATGGCACTCTCATTACTTAAAAACTCATATATGGGACTCTCATGTACTTTTCCAATATATACATGTCAGTAAACATGAACAAGAATGCGGTCAATCAAAAGTTGAATTGTCCAAACTCATATCTGAATCCACCAGGATCATGTAAGATTGGGTCGTGGATGCTTCTGATCATGTCATGACCAATCAATTGCACAAATTTGAGAGGCCTCGCAGCTTCTTGCCGTGCTTCAGCACAGACCCCATCTGCTAGCACACAAGTCATAAATCAAGTTTGCCGGAAGCAACGAGAAAACGACATGTACGACGATGCACACACACACAATCGTCGTCATCATCATCATCATCATCGTCATCATCGTCATCATCATCATCATCATCATCATCATCATTATCATCATCATCATTATCATCATCATCATCATCATCATCATCAAGACTTTGGTGGATTCTGTAGTATCAGCAACCTTCCAACCAACCATTGTTAGAATTATAACTGTTGAGAAAATACTACCCACCACGAACCGCCATTCCCCACTCAAACCATCAAGAATTGGGTATACAACTAGCGCTGGTTGGCACCAACCTTAACCAACTTTAGCTGCCTTCTTGGTGACTATCGTTGTTTCACCACCCTCAACCAACATCAAGCAACCCTCAGCACAGCCCAGGATCTCACAAGCTGCCAAGGCAGCTCCATAGCTGTAGAGATCCGCGTTGCTGTCCCTGGCTTGGTGCAGGACCTGCCCCGCCATCATACTCTTTGAAGCATAACCAAAGAAACCACCAATTGGATCATTCAAATAGTAAGGTGCTTATTAATCAAATTAAATGGTGGCAATTTTTAAGGAAACAAATAGTGTCCCAAATTGTGACTAAAATGGTTTATGATCAATAGCCACAAATAAAACTGGGAACATCAACCACCAGACGGGTCATTCATCAACATTGACCAACATGAACCATTGCCATTTTCATCAAACATCATTGACCATGACTGTGAAATTAGAGTGTCTAGCTATCATTCCCAAGCACACCAACCTTGCCCGTCACGTTCCCTGCAATTGTTGGGTGGCATTCCCATGTTCTTAAGCCATCAACCCTATCATCGTTAACTACAGCTATTCACCATTCATCACCATTTTTCAATACCAAAAACACACATTTTCCATGTCATGGGTTCATCAACCACCATTCACCCTGGTGTTTCCACCATGAACCACCGCCCACCACGAAGCACCACCGTTGAGTCCCTCCGTCGCCGTCGAGTCTCAGTTCCTTCAGCAGCCGCAGCGCCTGCAGCCACGCCGAAGCGCGACCGCAGCAGGCGATGACGCGGTTCACTCCGCTGCGTTTGCGCCGTGAGGCGAGGAGCGGCTGAGCCAACAGCAGGGCCTCCTGCCACCTGGGAGCTGCGACAGGTCACAACCAGCTGTTTGTGGGGTGGCCACGATCAAGCATTGAGATTCTGAATATGGATGAGTATTGAGGATATTGCTGGGTTAATGATGGTTACCTGATGTTGAACGATAAATTGAGATTATTAGCAATCATTAATGAGTAAAATGGCTGAATTAACCACCATTGATGATCAGTAAGGGCCCTGCCATTGAGATCTTTCAGGACTAATGGTGCTTAATGATCAATTGATGATGTTTCATGATGTTCAAGTTGATCTTTTATGATGCTTGATGTTGGTTGATAAGGAGCTGGCAATGGTAGCTCCTGAGTTTTCCCTGGTGCTGAATGACCAGCCAGCTCGGCAAAGCTTTGACGATGAAAAGCAATCCTGAATTACCAAAATTCAAACTTGTTCGTGTTGGTGAATTAGCAAAATTCTTCAAACATGTTGGTGTAGAAGGGGACACGTATTCTTTGTGGGCTTGCTCGGTGTTGGGAATCAACCAAATGAAGCTTCAACAAACCCTGAACGATGCAGTTGACTGGTTGCTGCCAGCAACTGTCCATATCGCCCATGTCATGTCCAGTTTTCTTCCTGGTAAAGGCATGCATTCGTACATAGATCCAAATATAGATAAATAGTATATAGGCAGATAGATAGATGGATGGATAGATGGATGGATCAACAACCCACCAACTGACTACTGCTTCAGCATCAGGGCTCCGATCGCATCACACAAGTACAACCAACCAAGCAACCGACCAAGCAACCGACCAAGCAACCAACCAAGCAACCAACCAACCAAGCAACCAACGAAGCAACCCGCAACAACCGGCCACCAAGCAATCAAGCAACCAAGCTAATCAAAGCACCACCCATCATACCAACTGTTACAAATTACAAACTCATCACCAGTCAACAATGCAGGCAACACCACACATGACTGAAACCAACCGATGAACAACAAAGACCAAGCATAGAACCAAAATATCCAAACAAATACCAAACACAATAAACCAACACAATTTAAAAAAAATTGTAAAAACACCATTTCAACCAACTGTTTCTCATTGCTCACCATGTGATTCACCACGGGAGCTCACTATGGCACTATGAATCACCAGCTCCGCCAGTCATCACCGGGCGGCTGCAGAAGCTTGCAACATCGCTCGATGGCAGCTGCATCCATAGCCGATTGCTGGCGCTGCGGCTCATCCCCAAGCAGCTGAGTATAGCTGAGTGGTACATGGATAGGTTGACAGCAAACAAACAAGCAACAACTCCATTAGCGTCTGGGTGTTTCTCAAAATAGGGAACCCACAAAATGGTTGGTTTATTAAAAAGGCTTATTCATGGATGGTCTGGGGGTACGCCTATTGTGAGGAACACCCATCTATGTTTGGTCAAGTGTGATGCAGCTTCCATCCATCATGGTACAACTCTAGTGGCCTTGATAACATCAGCTGGTTGATAAGTGGCGATTATCCAAACAGCAAAAACTACGGCAAAAACAGCAACCACAGCAATGCAGCAAAAAAGAGTCAATGTATAGTCGCGTACTTGATGACCAGTAGTATGGTCGTGAAAAATCTACTGTTTCCAGCAAGGATCTCCCCACAACGTGACTGCTGCGCGCCAGCTTTTTGCCACGTTTGCTGCCATCCCCAACAGCAACCCCCTCAGCACTGGAGCACACCAGTGTCACCTCGGCGGCAATTCGGTGGGTGTTGGATGGGTTGCAAATGCTTGTGAAGATCATCATTGCGACAACAAGTGAGAAAATATCAGAAAATGATGAAAGTTCCCAGTTCATGGCATGTGATGACGACATATCCAACAAGTCTTGAGAAGCGCGAAACTCGGTATCAATAAAACCCGAACGAAATGTTGCGATGTTTGTCCATAGGGGGGTCAGATGCCTCCAAACACGAGAAAATGATGATCAGAAAGCGTAGGTTTCGGGCACCCGATTCAGGGATCGCAAACATTGAAATTTCAAGAGGTGGACCTTTACCAAGATGGGCAAGTCTAGCTGCCACACAAGCGTTTTGCTTGACAATTGAAGCGATATGCCTTGAACGTCTCTCCGATCCTTTGGGTTGAATTTCACCATCAGCAAGGCAAATATCCCAACAAATCAACTGTTCAGTTCATTTCCAGGATGTTCTCCAGAGCAGTGTTGGGCTCTAACAGCTCTATCCTCTTGTTTGATGATGACGAGGATGAGGATGAGGATGAGGATGATGATGATGATGATGATGATGATGATAATGATGATGATGAAGATGAAGATGATGGTTCCTATATGTTCCTATACCCCTGTTGGGTCCATGCGGCTTCCACGGCACATCCATGGCCGGCCTCGTTGCCATCAAGCACCGGCATCAGCTCGCCTGCGACTCTTGCGGGTCATGGGCATCCAATTTAGGAGATGTAGGAGTTGTCCCTAATCTACTACTTGACAGTTCTGGACATCCAATACACACACACACGCACACACACACATATATATATATACTCTATATATATATATATTCATTTAGATTTATAGATAAATATATGTATATATATATATATGTACATATGTTTGTCTATCTATTCATTTATATTATATATATGACAGACATATTCCCAGCTAGATCGGGTTGTCGCTAATCTACTAGTACGCCCCCCCCCCAAACTGACCGGCTAAATTTGAGCTGCTTGGGGGTAGCTCCTGCAAGTGCACAGGCATAATTCACCATATGTTGTTTTTTTGGCGCGCTTGATTTCAAAAACACGTTTTAAAACATAATTAAGATTACTAAGAGCTCACAATAGCATAATTAGTGGTTGACACCCATTGATACCAACAACAATTAACAACAACACCTCATACACGTCTCAACAACAAAACCAGCACCAGCACCCACCTGAAGAAGCTGTCCAGGCCCTTCGTTGCGACCTCGGCGTAACGGGCAACGTTAACGTTGCAAGGACCGTTCTGCGGAGCCGCCACCATGACGGCACCTCTAAGGGTACACATGGTCATCCGCAGCTCGGGCAAGCTGTCACCATCCAATTGTGGCCATAAAAATCATGCTGTGGCCATGGCAACCTGTCATCCATTGTCCAAAGACAATCATGCTTTCCATGCGAAGGATGCTACTGTGGCTGTGGATCAATAGTTTGGGGCCCCAGTGCATGACCAAACTGGCCTTCGTTGGAATGTTCACTTACCCGGTTTGTCCACGCCCATCTCTGGTTGATTTGGTCCCGACCTAGAACTTGATCACCCCGCACCTTGTTGTCCGCTGCCGTCTTTCGAGCCTGGCAGAGCGAAAAAACAAGGGGCACCCATCCCAGTAGACCTAAGGATGGGTCGGTAAAGCTAACTTCGCTGCAAGTACCCAACCAACCGACTAAATATTCGCCCCAAGGGTCGGAGTTTTTTTGCTGTCAGATGTTGAACCTGTGTCAGAACCAACCCACTGACCAAAGTAACCACCAACCTCGCTAACCAACTAACTAGCCAAGCAAAGGTTGAACCAACCAACAGAACCAACCAAGCAAGTAAATAACTCAAGGGTGAAGCAACCAACTGCTAGTAGACTCTTAAGAATAGAATAGTTGGTCGGTAAACTTTTCGTAGACAATTCACGCCAGTGGTCGTTCAACAGCACCTAACAAATGAATGAAAGTCTATTTGCACATAGAAGAAAAGAAAAAGTTTCAATATTGCACCAGATTGAACTACCTCATCATGAAACACCACTGGATTACTCGCCATGAAACGTGCAATCATATGAAGTGCTTCCAAAAAGTCACACTGTACACACGGTACAACCACGTAACCACCCGTGATAGCGAGCACGTTATCTGCACTGGGCTCTCTCATCCCTTGGACCCCCACGCTGCCACAACACCCAGGCCCGCGTCGGAGCCTTTGGTTTGGGCCCAGGGCGCTCTGACTGCTCCTGAAGGTGCGCGTGGAAAAGGAACGAGCCCAAATGATATTTCTTGGAAGCAGCAAATTTTGGGGGGTACACCGTTTGTGGACATATCATGACATATCTATATCTATGCATATGTATTATATATCTGTATATAATTTGTTTTTTATATCTTGGATAGGTTGAGATAGTTTGAGATTCAAGTACCACGGCCAGGAGAATCGGAGAATCCAAGAGCAAAATATCATGACCGCCTCGGGCCGCCTGGGATCTAAGCAGCCCCATCCCACTCCGCAGGGTTCAATGAAGGCCCGACCCTCGTTGGAATCGATGCATCACACGTGACACGGTGACAATGGTGGAGAGGTCACACCCAAAACGACATCTTGGGGCATGCGTCATGGGGGATCATCATGGTCAATAATGGCCAATAGGTTTTTTGCAACATGAAGTTGTACATTGTGACCCTGAACGACATTGTGGCTGGTTTGGGTACAACCGGCCAGCCACAGATGCCGCATCTGAGCATTTCCCAGAGTCACCTTCCGCTTTCTGGCTTCCGCGTGGGCTTTTTTCACTTCCTGTGGCTGACAGCAGAGTGAGGATTGACATCAAACACAGCTATCCTCAGCCATCCAGTGAATTAATGATTTGCATTTGAAGATATTTGAAGTATATGTCGGATACCCTGTAGCATGCCAGCTAAGTCATTCACCCAAACAGAGGTCATATCCCATCCACACATCTCTTCTAGCCATGTGGTCTGTGAAAACCTAGATAATGTCCTTGCAGAAGATAGTCGCAATTTTGCGCGCCCCCCGTGGAGGACCGAGAAAAAGCATGACCAATCCTTTGAAATGACAAGATAAACCATACTGCTCAATGAAAACAACGATGTAAGGGGTCTTGCTTCATTTCCAGTTTCAAGTGATGACAGATCCGGTGAATCAATTCATATATCAGTTCTAAGCGTAAGCATCAAACCCATGGAATCCTGCGCAGAAGCCAACCACATATCTGTACCCACGATCTGCTTTTGGCGGACAATGGGACCCCCCCCTGCCAGTGGCTTCCCAGCGACCTTGGTATCAGGAGTGATCTCAGCCTGCCAACTTTGGGCCAGTTGCTTCAAGGTTGACAAGTCGATGAATTGGGAACCAGAAAATGCAGCAATTGGATGGATATCGGAGCTATCATCTTCAATATTTCAAGGACAACATTCATACCATTGTATACATGTATGTTTGTATGCATGCATATTTCCGATCTCGAAGGTCCTCGACAGTAGGAATCGTGTCTTTGAGAACCCAGATGGGTGAGTACTCACACATGGTCGAAAGCTTTGTTGGGTTCGGCATTAATGCTGTGTCCTCCTGGCTAGAATCGGAATGTGTGGGGCCATATCCAGATGCAGAATGGGACCGCAACTCCGCCAAAACATGATCGGCCAATAGGACAACCAAAGACTTGACGTGGCAATGAATGCTGTGTCATCTAGACCTGAATCAGAGTTCATGTGGGTACTCCAAAACACCACAAGAACGATCATGTTTCTTGCAAGGGGCAAGCAATGCCATGAGCGCTTGATCTTTCTTCGAAAACCGCCTGATGCATCTGCATCACAAGATATTGGCATGGCGCTTGCTGTCATTCTGCACTTCAGAAGCTGAACATGGCAAGTAGAACCCCTATGGATGAATAGTCTACAAGTACACATAGATAGATATGTTTGGATGTAAAAAAGTACTCATTACATAGAAATACATACGTATAAAGAATATAAGCATAAAGAAATAGAAACACACAAACAGAAATAGATATACATATATAGATATTTATATATGTGCACATATAAAACAAACAACTCTACTTACGACAACCGGCCAACACTGCATGGCTATGCACTCAACAAGCCATTTCCACCACGAAAGGTTCCCCGCCTCCCTTTGACCTGGCCACGATCCCTGGTGGTGGTTGTGGTGAGGTGCACATGCCGGGTGGTATCAAGTGACCAGGAGCTTGATCAACCAGGATGTATATATACCAAATATAAACATCTATAGCAGCTGGAACTCATAGATGTTCATACCAGAAACGGTTTGTATATGAGCAGGTGGTACGGAATCATCTTGTGATCTACCCGAAACAAAAAAGAAGTTGGTTCCTCAGTAAAGTGACACGTGCTCAGATGTGCTCAGTGCTATTGGTAGCATTAATCAGGTGGCAATCACCAAGCAGCCACCAGGTCACTGACCACCGCAACTCGTATCATGCTGGCTTGACCGATTGACGGTGGTTGGTTTTCAGCCACCCCTAGGGATTCGGTAGGGATTCAGCCGAACAGACCCAAAAATTGCTTAAAGATGCTGAACAAAAATCTTCCAACGAGGAAAAACTAAACTGCGAATCCGGTAATCCCGCGAAATCTTTGCCAGCTGAACCAGCATCTTTCGATCTCGCCTGTCTGCTGAATTGAAAGTGAGTGCCATTTGGAGGGTTGCATAAGAACGAGTAATGTTGGTTGATTACTGAGGATGCGTAACTAATGACAGTGAACCAGGGTGAATAGTGGTGAACAATGGTGAATAATTTGGTGATTAATGGTAAAGAATGGTGATTGATGGTTTATCATACTGCCATGCTAAATCATTGTGAATACAATAACAATGGTTGATTTCCATCTTCCAAACTTACATTGGAACTGACCCTGACCCAGGAATGCGAGGACGTACCCTTGGATTCTGATCAAGAAAAATGAACTTCGTGCTGATCCTTCAACCTCAGGTCCGACATGTGCGCCCAGACCGTCCACACACAACTTGCTTTGCAAGCTGTTTGGATTGCGACATTTACATCACACATTTTTGGAAGCAAAGGAGTGGTCATTTGTAGGTGGAGAAGCGACCAGTCATTTAGTGCATCCGTGAACTGGCGAATGCATGTCTGGGTCTGGAACTCTGTGAGATAGATATCTACCAGTACAGTCCAGGAAATGTGTACAAAAAATACAAAAAAGAATAGGGTAGTTTGTATATGGAACCTGCATGTGAACATTTACTTTATGTTCAATATGTATACCAGTATGTTTAGTTTGAACGTATTTAAGATGCTTTCTTACATGTGAATCTGCATATGGAATTCTGAGTGAAGCCTGAGAGATGCCAAACTTTCATTGGCTTTAAAACCACAAATGTCAACCAAAAGTCGTCATAACTCCAGGTCATGGTAACTACCCAACTCCATCTGTCGTAGAGATTGAGAGGTAACGTCTTCGAATCTGCAAGTTGCTGCTGGCACACATTTACTTTCTTCCGAATCACATGTGAATTCAACAGCTAGTGTTGATTGATGCTGGCCCTTATCCTCTGCAATGAAGCATCTGCATAAGCATCAATGAATATCACTACAAAACCATTGCAACTCTTCGTGGAAATGCAATCATCAGGAATGCTTGGTTCTGGTTGGTCATCATCCCAATCATCTAACCATGGCGAATCCCATACCAATCCTTCTCGGCTCTGTTGAATTCTCAGGTTGGATCCTTTCCAATGGTGCACAAATACCTTGGCCACATCAAACCAGTCGATTTCTGAGGGGTCCCCTCAGTGCTACTAATCACTCGGTCGCCACTGTAATCACTTGCCTCAGAACCACCTGAGCCATTCGTATGCCAGGGGTATCCATGATGGTGGGGTATCTAGGGCGGTCTGCGGTTAGGTATCCCTGGTGGTAACCCCCAAGCCATCCAAAAATCAGCGGGGAAACCACCAACTGCCGCACGTCATCTCCCACGCGCTGATTTTCTGCACCAGGCCGTCAGTTTGAGGTCCTCGAGGGTCTCAAACCTGGCGAGGCCCACAGGCCCATGCCGGCCTGGTGTAGTAGTGCGCTGGATGTGATGAATGACATAAGATCTAAGATGATCTAACATGTATATAAGGTATAGACCAAATTAGATAGATGTACAGTATACTTGTACACAGCAAATACAGTACTGTATGTATGTCTATATATGTAATTTGACTTTATCAATCATTAAACAAACACGACTATACAGGTTGTAAATGCCTTTTCTGCAAAAATATGTTTAACCTGTTCCCGTGAGTCTACATACTTGCACAACATGCTTCCAGCAAAGCATGATTCGTAAGCAGGTACAGAATGCATTGAAAGACTTCCAGCTGTGCGACTTGACGTGATTAGCAATGATACCCTACGACCACCCGACATGGAAGAACACTGGCAAACTTTGGGGAAATCTTTGATAGACATCTTTATGTTGGTTGTTGTCATGTTCTTTTACACAATATTGATTGTTTGACATTCAACTGTTGGCTATTCATCACCACTCAATCACTTGTAGTCAACCTTGTTGGACAATTCCCATTGACAGGCGGTTGACTTTGCTCTGTTTCCTGCGTGCTGTAGCAAATCCAGTCCAGCACAATCAGGTTTGGGGGTTGAAGTACCCAACTTCTTGGGGGTTGAATTATCCAACTCCTGTAGTTGAATCCACAACTTGTTGTGGGGTTGCCTTTCACTTGTTTCACTGTGCGGCCCTGCAAAGACAACTTCGCGACTCAGAAACAACGGCTGTGTCCCAGCACAGTGAATCCCATCCCATGTGCTACAACGATCCCCGCAATCAACCAGCCAGGATTCGGAAGAAACAAAACATGTTTTAAAATTTTAGAATAGATAATGATATCAAGCAATCAGAAAAAAATCAATGAATCAACCCATCAGAATCATATTTACATAAATCATCCATTGCTGTTGCGGCAACCACAGCTTCTCAACAAAGCCTGCGACCCTCCCGCCTGCTGCAACTTTGCCACTGGAACGCCGCTCTCGCTATGCAGCAGTAAGGACTGTGGTATCGATGTCTCCTGCATCCACTGATCGATGGTCCAGTTCAGCTGGAACTCAGGTGCCTCTCATCCTGTCGTGATTGGAGTGATGGCCAGTGAAAGCTGTCGTCCATCTTTGAACCCTGACGCCTCAAGTGGGCTGGGGATGGCCCACCAATGAGACATCAGTGCTGTCAGTGGCACTCGAGTATCGTTCAGAACTCCTCCTGCGGAGATTCTCCGTCTTCAAAAGTGCAGATGTTGAAAACTCAGGTACGTTTCCAGCATTGGATCTATGAAGTCCTCGACCCCGCCATGGTGGAAGAGAGAAGTGAACTTTTCGCTGCTGCGTCAATGGACTTGAAAGCAGCCCTTGGCTTCGGCCAAAACGGCCTGGAACAGCAAGGCCGCCAGCAGGAAGCTCAGCAGCTCACCCTATGCCGCGGCCAAGATTCGTTGCTAGCAAGTGCACAGCTTGTCACAGGGAGGAGATCTTACCGAGTCGGCTCAGGGAGCATCCGCCAGCCCAGCATTGCTCAGCGCTTCCAGCTGCATCCTTTCCAGCAGCGGAGCTGCTGCAGCTTGATCTTCAGCCTCCAAGGCCGCCGCATAGCCTGGACATGCCCCGGCAAATGACAGGAAAAGCCAGGGGATGCCAAGATGGTGAGGCAGATCATGCAGATCTCAGTGATGCAGTTTGTTGTGGTGATGGATGGGTAATGGCAGGATAGTTTCCATTTTTCCTATTTTCTGCAACATTCGACGGCTATTATACAGTATCTTCGAATTGCATCGAATTGCAAGGTTTGGGTGGCTGAAAGTTGAAAGAGCACCTTTTTACGATAGTGACTTCTTAATTATTTATATGTGGGTTCCTGCAAAAGTTCATTCAATGCTTTGACTCCATTTCAGGGGGGCTGAGGATCCCTGAAAAATCACCAAACCGAAAATGATTTGTCAACAGCCTATTCCCATGGACCATGAGAAACCCCCAATAAAAGCCAGTCCGCCTAATCTCCTGATTGGAAGTTCCCCAGGGATTCCCGGCTCGTAAAATTTGGCCATTCCGAGTCCCCAGCTACCCAGGATTATCCAGGTGAGCATTGGAGCGTAACAGCCAAGCAGATTTGTTGCTCATGAAGCAACCACCCCACCCCACCCAAGCCCCACCCCAGACCCAGCCCAGCCCACCCCCACCCCACCCCACCC